>OZ007586.1:44466810-45066810 GCA_963931845.1 Maratus michaelseni | reverse complement strand
ATAATAAAAGATTAAAAAAAGGTAATTTAAAAAAAATGTAACCATTACAATTTAAAAAACATTTTTATTTTAAAATAAAATGTTACATGAAAGATTTTAATCTTTCTTAATTTCTTGAACATTGGGTTCTGGCGTACTCTCAAAGAGCACACCATTATACTTTTTACTATTGTTTATTCTTACGGAGATGGGAAACATTTTTTTAATGGGTGTTTCCGAAGAAGGAAACATCGTTTTTAAGACATCTAAACTTTTTCTGCAGTCATCTCTTGTTATTGTACTGACAACATTAAAGAATTTTAAGATGGATGTATCGGGTTTCTTGGTTTCCATTCCACTTGTGCTTGGAGCAGATGATAATGTCTCTGCATTGGCACCATCTAACATTTCTTTGTTTGAGTCAGACATCTAAATTTATATATAAAAAAAATCTATGAATATATATAAATGCAGTGTTTATTAACAGAGCACCTAATAATAATAATAATAATAATAATAATTTACATTTAAATTCACGGAAATGAACTAAATCATTGTTGTTTGGACAAACAACAATGTAGTATATAAAATAACAAAAGCCAGTGACAGCTCTGATTTTTTATAAATATTTTAAATGTATGTAAGTAATTTGATAAAATAATGTAATTTTAAATGCATTAAATCAAATGAAGGGGGTCAAAAAAAATCAGGCTTCCTTAATATTGATAGATTACAATAAAAATTAATAAATTCATTATATGTTTAACATAACACAAATAGATTCAAACAAATATTAACATCTATATTGAATTTGAATCAACCCAACCTATTTTATTTACTATTTTGCAAAAAAAAAAACGGTAGTGCTGCCATCTAGTGTCACACTGATTAAATTATCTGATAAGCTAGTTTGAAGATGAAAAAAGGGGTTGGAGAGAATATAGCAACTAACAAATTCACGAATTCTTTAGTTGCCCCCACCCCTTATTTTTTCATCTTCATACTAGCTTACAAACTTTATGAATAAATTACAAAAATCACAATTTTTATACTCTGTTTAAAAAATCAAATGAAGGAAAAAAAATTCAGGCCTCCTTAATATTATTGTAATAGAGAGCATAAAGATTAATAAATCCATTTTATGATTTAAAAAAAAAAAATCAAGATGGCCTTTTGATTCTTAACATAACACAACTTTGTTAATATTTTATATTCAATTGAAACTGAAATCACTGCTGCTGTTTTGTTTACTATCTCTGTGTAAAAAAAAAAACCTGTGGTGCTGCCATCTATTTGCTTATGAATTCACTACAGACAGTGAATATTGGTTTAAAATTAATATAATTGTTTAATTTGAACACTTATGAATGAAATTTTATATATTTCGTACCCTAAATTACATTCGTATGTTAATTTGAGGAACTGTATAAACGCTTATGTTATTAAAAGCAACCAATTAATACTTTCAAATAAAAATACTAACCCGTTTTAAAATAAAACAATCTGTTATTTAGATTATAACATAGTAATAATATATAAATTTAATCAATGTAAAATTTGTATTTCTATTCGAGAAACAATAGCATCAATCAATCATAATATATTTAATAAATTTACAGGATTCTTTTTAAAAAAAAATATAATATTTTTAAATCTCGAAGATTAATATATATTTCCAAACGTATATTTTATATTAATATATCAATACTTTCGAATAAAAATCATAGCATATTTTAAAATTAATCGATATGTTATTTAAAATCCACAATTTGAGAAACTATATACACTATTAAAACTGTACCGCTTATTTAAAAGGCACAAGCACATTGTGCCTTCTATTACTTTAATGTAAGAGGCACGTAGACAGTGTGCCTCTGATTAGGAGAAAAACGTTAGAGGCAACATGAAATGAAAGTCACCCATACCACAGCGAAATATCTCAGAGGCACACAGTTCGCCTCTGACAGATTGGTGCCTTTAAAAAAAAACATGTAGCGTTTCAGAGGTACACTCAGAAACGGACATCCGCTACAGCCGTTTACCCGTCATGTATTGGGATCAGTGGAAGGGAAGCAGAAGCAATGGCCGCCAATGTAAATACGCCTGTAAACAACGTTGAGTCGAAGCAAATAATGACTCTGGAATAAGTAAGTAGTATATTTAACTTTGTATTCTTTTCTGTGAATGTTATAATATAAAACATCATTGTTTACACATGGAGACACTCGTGATTAGGGAGGGGCAACGATAATTACTTCGTCAAACTCTTAGTTATTCAAGTTATATCTTACTATTTTCAAAGTTTTAGGGGAATGGCGGCATTACCCTGCACCCTCTAGCGTACATGCATGTATATGTATATATTATGTATGTGTATCTCTCAGCAAATCTTTGTTTTTATGTGCATATAAATAGGACTTAATAAATAATAAAATGAATAATACATAGTAAATCATTCTTTAATCATATATAGTATTTCCAAAACCATAGTCAGATTTTTTTTCTGGTGTTTGTGTGTGTGAGGAGGGGGAGGCTACCTTGTAGATGTTAAGCTACAGTGCCTTTCTTTTAAATAAAAGTATAATATGAATTGATCCTTCCTACTCACCTGGCTACAGCCTTGAATACTTTCTACATTTTATAAAGTTTCACAAATCGCAATGTTGATTCAGATTTTGCACTCTAAAATATTATTTGTATATTTCAAGTAAAAGTTCCTTAAAAAAATATATTTGTTTAAAAAAAATAGAATTTAATTAAACTGTCATTGACCATTCTCCCTGTTGATAAAAATGAGAATATATTTTTATTTTATTTTTATTGCATTAAATTTTCGTATAATAATTTATTGAAATTTTGAAAAATCACCGTTTCTTGGCTTCCATAAATGTTTTCAATTTTAAATATCTCAAGTTCTATCAAATGTAGAAAATTTTATGATCCCTCATTTTAAAGAGGAGTTTATAAATTTTAATTTAATATTAAAATTGACTATGTTTAGTTTTAAAAAGTAAATTTTGATTTTTTTTTTTTTTTTTTTTTTTTTTTTTTGAAGAAAAAAAAAAAGAAAAAAAATATGTTTGTTGTAATATTATAAGCTTAAAATTATGAAATTTTTTGAGTGGGATCTCAATGGGATCAGGAGTTATCAAATAGAAGCTAAAAAATTGCCATTTAAATAACAATCTAACGCGCCTGCATCATTTTTCATGTTTTTAATGTTTGTCTTATTTGTTTTTAATAAAGCTTTTATGCCTTTTTATGTATTTTGTTGGGCACAAAATAAATTAAAATGTTGACAAGGTTCTTTATTGAACCACAGAACTGACTTAGGCCACATGGACACACATTTTAATATTTATTTCATATTTATTTCAATAAATTGGGGGTGAGAAAATTTTCTATTATAGTATTCTGCCTTAGACAAAATTTAATCTATGTCTTCGGATATGCCATGCTGGGAAATCTTTCTGCAGTAGACAGAATTTAATGTAAAGATATAAATTTAATATAAAATATAATTAAATTACAGTCTGCACCTCTTATAATGGTGGCACATGCATGGGCCGCCATTATAACAGGCACAGAATGTATTTTTAAATAAGAGGCACTTTAATATATAAATTCAGTGGCACACTGTGCCTCTTAATTTCAAAGGCACTTACGCTGTGCCTCTGAATCCCAAAGGCACTATGTACCTCTTAATTTCATAGGCACCACGTGCCTCTTAATATTCAGAGGCACAAAAATTCAGAATGTACCTCTATAATAAGAGGCACCGTTTTAAGAGTGTAGTGTCTGACTATCGAATAAAACAATCAGTTGTATTATAACATGAAAATTAAAAAAATATATATTATTAATAATATTTTCATTTAATAATGTAACATCTATACTATTCAAAAAATAATAGCGTCTATCATTCATATTATCAAATCTCGAAGATTAATATATATTTCAAAACGTATATTTTATACTAATTAATCAATACATTCGAATAAAAATTATAGCACGTATTAAAATTAATCAATCTGTTTTTTAAAATCCAAAAATTGAGAAACAATAGTGTTTGACAATCCCGATATAAAATATACTTCCATATAAGCACTTGAAAATAATAAAAAATTAACTCGGTTTAAGAATAAAACAATCTGTTGCATTATACCATGAAAAAAACAACAACTTATGATTTGAAAAATACTAGTGTCTAACAACCATATATAAATTATATTTACTTATAAGCACTTGTAAAATAATAAGAAATTAACTCGTTTTAGTAACTTAGAAAAAAACCATAGTCTTAATAATATTTTCATTTAAAAATGTAATATCAATACTTCTATTCGAAAAATCATAGCGTCTATCATTCATATGTGAAATATATTGAATAAAATCAATTATTTAAAAGTGAAATCGATACACACATTTTTTATTCTAAGACATATATTTATAAGTCTTTACCTAACAATCATATAAAAAAAAACAAGGTTATTTCATATTCTTATTCTAAGAAACATTACATAACAAAAGTAATCTTGTAGAAATTCCAAGAAATTTTATACTTTTACTTTCGAAAATCGCCAACATTCACGTCTTAATACTATAAAACACACAAAACAATCCTTATCTATAGGAGTACTTCCTCTATAGAAACATCTAAAAATACAGTTAGTACAAAAACACAGTATCAGTATGGTACTCAAGTTGGAAACTTTACATCTGAGCTCAATCCCAATTGCTGGCCATACAATTGAAAATGAAAATTTGTAAATAAAAGTTACTCCTAAAACAGTTTATAGATGGCGCTGTTGAAAAAAATAATTCAAAACTTGTTAAAAGCACTTTTACAAATAAATAAATAAATAAGTAAAGTGAAAAGTCAAACTAACACCAAGTAGTATAGAAAGGAGATCTAAACGCCAGCAGCAGGAGGTAAAGGCGGTGAGACGAGTGGCGTTATCATTATTATATTAGAAGAATAGAATAGCGAGCAGATGACCGCTAATTTTGGGGTAGAGAGAGCAGCTCTACTATAAAGAGTGGCTTCTGACCGAAAGTGAACATCGGAATTGCTCCACCCCCTTACTGCGGCCACGAGTTAATTTCTTATTATTTTACAAGTGCTTATATGTAGATATATTTTATATATGATTGTTAGACACCATTATTTCTCGAAGTATGGATTTTAAATAACATATAGATTAATTTTAAAACAGCACTCTCAAAAATGAATACTCAGATTTCAAGAAATTTTTTTCGTTTTTGACGAAACGGTTTCCTGGGAAATGCTCCGAGTAAATATTTCGTCAAATCGAGTAAATTTGCATCCTCAAAATTACGAAGAAATGAGTTTCGTCAAATTATTTCTTTGAAAGTTAAAAAAAAAAAAGGTTGGTGCTGCCATCTATCGGAGTTTTTAGAAGCAGCTTTAATTGACTTGGGGAAAAATAAGATCGTCCTTCAAGGAGGTTCGAACGCGCGACTTTTAGCTTGACAGCCGAGCGCTCTTACCACTTAGTCAGCGGGACTTTGGAATTGTTTGATTTTAAAAGTATTTACGGGATGTTGATGTGTGTTTATATTTTTAGAAAGCAGATTGTATTTTTATTGGTGCTGTTATAATTTCTGAATGTTTTACTTAATAAGGCTAGATTATTATTATGGTTTTTCTATAGTTAATAAATAATTAGAATATGGCCTGATTAATATAATTTATTAGAGAAATTTCCTTTGTTCAATGAATGATTAAAATATGGTCTAGTTATTTTGTTGATCAGAAATAATTAATTTTGAAGTGCATATTTTGGAGGCGAGTTCATCAATTTTAGCGGATAAGATTACTGTTTATAGAGGGGAAGGGGTCAGTGTTATACCTATTTTAAATTTGATTGTTATATGAATCTATTTATTAAATAAAAAAGAGCTCCTAAAATTTTGATTTTTTTTTTTTAACCATTGGTAAAATGTTGTTGCTTTCGGTCGAAAATGGACCAAATGATGTTCGCATTTTACTATTTTAACCGATTTTAACGAAATTCTGTAACCTTAGAAGAATTTTTTAAGCGTTTTTAACGAAATTCTGTAACTTTAGAAAAATTTATCTTTGAATAGGCAATAGAAATGCATAAAATCGTTACAAAAAGGATAGACGCAAATTATAAGATATGACAAATAAAGAAGAAATTTGGTACTTTCGTGGTATAGCGGCCCCCAAGGATGAAATATTTTTGTTTCTGTTTTCATTAATATATTGTAAATTTAGTAGAGTTTTTTTTTTTTTTTTGAACGATTTTGTAACAACAAAAATAATCTGACCGGGAATGGGGAAACATTTTTGTTAAATATTTGAGATTTTTCATTTCATTAAAAATCACTTAATTTTGAGACGACGAAATGATTGTCAAAAATGTTGAAATATAGCTCAAGAATTGGGGATTCGTCAAAAGTGAGAGTTTTTTTTTTTTTTTTTTTTTTTTTTTTGACAGCGAGGAAACAGTTTCGTCAGAAATTTGAGGATTCACGTTTCGTCAAAAACCACGTGACTCTGTGACGAAATTATTGTCAAAAATAACGAAATGAGGCTTGAGGATTGCGGAATCGTCAAAATTGAGTGTTTTATTTCTGAGAGTGAGACTGTGCTTTATATTCAAAAGTATATTGATTAATTAATATAAAATATGCGTTTTGAAATATATATTAATCTTCGAGATTTAATAAAATTATATATTTTTAAAAATAATCCTGTAAATTTATTAAATATATTATATATGGTTGATTGATGTATATATATATATATATATATATATATATATATATATATTTATTAGTAACAGATTGTTTTATTCTAAAACGGATTATTATTTTTATTCGAAAGCATTAATTGGTTAGTTTTAATAACATTAGCGTTTATATACATGGACTTTTGACTATATGTATGACCTAGCGGTATAACATAATTTCATATTTTTATGTGTATCTGCAACCATGCATACATCTTTTCTTAATTTATATTTAAGAAAATAATGTTTGTAATGCATGAAAGTTTCAAGACTCCTTTGTTGCATCGTCGTATCATTATTCGAATGCATGAAGCCATTTTTGACTGTACTATTCCATTTTCGTGTGTGGCGTGATGTTTTAGAATACGGTCCTGTCGTTTTCAAGTACGAGCTTTATAAATGAGCCACGGCTGTCCTCTACTTCTAACATAAACATAGTATACTGACATAGAGTGGTGCAGCGAAGGGGGCGTTTTAGGGACCAAATCCTGTCCCATAGTTATACAACAGTGCAATAATTGCCGATTGTTTGAATCACTTATTAACCATATTAGCGACTCTCATCAATCAAAATCAAAATCAATATTAGTGTTTTTCGCTTAATTGAAATCTGCCGATTTCTAGAATAACATTCCATTCCAAGAAACGCGTTTCATTTAAAATGGCGATTTATATTTAAACTAAGTCGTTGTAATACTTACTCATCATGAATATGCATAATATAAAATATGAAAATGAAACATGTGTAAACTATTAATAAAATGCATTGCAATTCGAAAAAAATCATGGCTTGATGGCGTCATAAACATTAAATGCTCTGTTGCTGAATTGTGAGAAAGAAACATCCTTATAACTCCAAAATTGATAATCCTATTGTCAAACGGTTTACTGTATCGGATTAAGCGTCTTATTTCCAATTAAAATATATCTTTGAATTGAAATTTGAATGAAATACAGGGTCATGAAAAAAATCCAAGAGTGTAGAAAATATAATTACAAATATCTCGGCAACTAATTATCAGATCGACTTCATTCGATATGCAAAATTTATGTTTTTTTATTGTATTTTGTATTCACTCCTTAAAATAAACAATTTCAAAAAATTTTATATAACTTTTATCAGAACGAATATTTCAAGAGTCCGAAAAAAAATAGTTCCGGATAATCGAGGTTACTGAAATTCAATAAGCTTCTCCACATTATTACATACAAAGTACATACCAAATTTCAAGTCTCTATTGCAATTTGTTCGGGAGATAGAGCGTTTACAGACAGACACACATACAGACAAACGAACGACAATTTTTTTTTTTCAAAAAATATGTTTTTCGGAATCTCTAGTGTCTAAAACGTTTAAATCCGGCAACATTTTTTTTTTCGGTTTTTTAAAACGATTACAAGACTTACCCATACTACGTATGATGCGTAAGTAAAAGGGAAAAGGTGTTTAAGGCTCCTCATCAGTGCGATTTCAAATTCCCCTCGCTAATGTTAAACGCAATGGGTCTGGGATGCATTCGAATTTTTAAAATATCTTCATAAAAAATTAATATTACTTATCCATCATACGTAGTGTCGGATTCCACTTCTCCGTCCACACAACTTCGAAATATAATCCGGTCTTTTGATATGCTGCCACCACCGATATGAATACGTGATATCGGATACGATACTTGATGTATATTCAAGAAAAACCTAACTCTTTCAATTAAACTTAAAGTAACAATTTATTAACAATATTTACACTTAAACTCAGATGTAAATTATCCGGTTTAATATTAAATCAAAATAATTACAGAAAACTATCATCTGTGTACCGTTAGGCTACGTTTATTCACTCAGAACCGAGATTTCTATTAATCTCACACACGCTATATCTCTTCCTTTCGAGAGATCTCGTTCCACACACGTGCCCAGAACTGCTCTCTGAACAACCAACCTACACGCTCCAGTCCTGCGTTCGAACTAACTTCCTCTCTGGTCATTCTCCAGAGCACCTTTCTGTCTACGGGGCTCCTGGTCTGTTTCCAAGGGTCTGTCTTCCTAAATAATGGGTGCAATCTCTTTCTTATCTATTAAAGACCACATCACAAAGGACATACTTCTTCCATTATATTCAACTCGCTACCCTTCGGATTAAGATTCCAGTACTGAAAAGCCTCACAGTACACCAAAGATACACACACAATAAGATAATAATAAGATAATAATCACAATAGTTCCGTAACAATAGTTTTTAAGCCTATAGGTGCCAGGAACCTGACACACACCCCTTAGCGGAAAATATGCCTTTTAAGGGCTAATTTTCCTCAAAACTATGTAATGTCAAAGAAGAGTTCAACAGTTCCTTGGTAGGTTTCTTCATTACTATAATTACATAAATATTTCAAGGTGTCTGAAAATTACCTACTGACATCTCTAATGAACCATATACTAATGTGATAAATACAGAAAAAAATTACACAATATGCTAATACACTGTTATAAACACAAGATGTACATACAATTATAAATACACAAAAAAAATAAAGTTGCACTAGTATTATGTCATTTCAATGTCAGTCCTTAGGCTGAGATTACTGGAGGCGGTACAACTTTTTCCTTCCAGTCCTTCCTCGTTAACTTAATTGGTACATCCCTTCCCGCAATGCACCCGCTTGAATGGCTAACTTCTGTCTCTGATGTCCTAATTAAATTTTCCTCTAGCCAATCAGGCAGTTGCCTGTCCAAGTCCTCTTTGTACGTGATGAGAACATTGTACAATTTCTGCCTTATCTTACCCCTCTCCGGTTTACGACCAATCCGATTTTTCTCCATTTCTACCAGTTGGATAGGACCCATAAATAATTCCTTATTTTTCCTTAAAATTGATTTTATGTCCCCAACTTGAATATTTTTTAACCCTTTTATTTCAAATCCCTTCCTGGCTTTATTTTCCGAATGTACTCTGTCTAACAAAAGAGTTTTCCCACGGTTTTGAAACTCTCCGTCACCATCAAAGACAATATCCACTACTTTACTTTTAGCCATAAATTCTCTCATTTCATTTTGATACACCAGTTTCTTACTCCCGTCCAATAACTCAATTATATATGCATGTTGACTTGTTTTCTCTTTCTCCTTATCACTCCCATTCATTTCCATCGTTAATCGACATTATACACATGATTCACAAAACGTTTTAGCTTCCTTCGCCATATTTTCCCAATAAAATGAATGCTTGATTCTTTCTAACATTTTCTTAACCGCGTGATGTTCTCCATATAAGGAGGTATGCGCTAGTTTTAGAATTTCCTCCCTTCTAATTTTAGGTATTACTAATTGAGCTACCGTTTCATCTACCAATTTCTCTTTATGATATAATAACCCATTAACAAGATAGACCCCTTATCATTTTCAGCTAATTCCCAAGCTTTCTCTAAATCTTTACAATTCATTTGGGATTCCTGAAATACATTTAGACTACTTTCCGTAACTTGATTAATCTTACTTTTCTCTACCTCGGCTTTTTCCTTTTCCTGACTTTGTAAATTTTCCGATCTCGTTTCTACGACATAACGGTTATTATTACCATTTCTAATCCTTTCCCCTTCCTTCACTTTGTTCCTACTATCTTCCTTACATTCCCTTTCTACCGATTCTCTTAATGATTTCTCGTTGTTTAACCCTGACAATTCATTAGCCACGTCAGGATGTAAAATCACCTGTTCCTTACTATTATCAATTATCGCGCAAAGTACATCCTGATGAATTACATTAGTTTGACCGCGTTTTGGAATAGCTAAAGGTAATTGAATTAACGGCGATTTGACTGCCTTACCAAATATCCCTTATTCGGAAGTTGCGGTACAGTAATGGGGTAGCGTGAGTGTTTCACATTAGGCCTAGGACCCGGCTCCCTTTTGGGATCCCGGCTACGAAGCTGTGACTCACTCTCGCGATCCCCTTACTGTACCGCACCTTCCGAATAAGGGATATTTGGTAAGGCAGTCAAATCGCCGTTAATTCAATTACCTTTAGCTATTCCAAAACGCGGTCAAACTAATGTAATTCATCAGGATGTACTTTGCGCGATAATTGATAATAGTAAGGAACAGGTGATTTTACATCCTGATGTGGCTAATGAATTGTCAGGGTTAAACAACGAGAAATCATTAAGAGAATCGGTAGAAAGGGAATGTAAGGAAGATAGTAGGAACAAAGTGAAGGAAGGGGAAAGGATTAGAAATGGTAATAATAACCGTTATGTCGTAGAAACGAGATCGGAAAATTTACAAAGTCAGGAAAAGGAAAAAGCCGAGGTAGAGAAAAGTAAGATTAATCAAGTTACGGAAAGTAGTCTAAATGTATTTCAGGAATCCCAAATGAATTGTAAAGATTTAGAGAAAGCTTGGGAATTAGCTGAAAATGATAAGGGGTCTATCTTGTTAATGGGTTATTATATCATAAAGAGAAATTGGTAGATGAAACGGTAGCTCAATTAGTAATACCTAAAATTAGAAGGGAGGAAATTCTAAAACTAGCGCATACCTCCTTATATGGAGAACATCACGTGGTTAAGAAAATGTTAGAAAGAATCAAGCATTCATTTTATTGGGAAAATATGGCGAAGGAAGTTAAAACGTTTTGTGAATCATGTGTAGAATGTCGATTAACGAGGGAAATGAATGGGAGTGATAAGGAGAAAGAGAAAACAGGTCAACATGCATATATGATTGAGTTATTGGACGGGAGTAAGAAACTGGTGTATCAAAATGAAATGAGAGAATTTATGGCTAAAAATAAAGTAGTCGATATTGTCTTGGATAGTGACGGGGAGTTTGAAGACTGTAGGAAATATCTGTTGTTAGACCGAGAACAACCGGAAAATAAAGACAGGAAGGGATTTGAGATAAAAGGGTTAACAAATATTCAAGTTGGGGACATAAAATCAATCTTAAGGAAAAATAAGGAATTATTTATGGGTCCTATCCAACTGGTAGAAATGGAGGAAAATCGGATTGGTCGTAAACCGGAGAGGGGTAAGATAAGGCAGAAAGTGTACAATGTTCTCATCACGTACAAAGAGGACTTGGACAGGCAAGTGCCTGATTGGCTAGAGGAAAATTTAATTAGGACATCAGAGACAGAAGTTAGCCATTCAAGCGGGTGCATTGCGGGAAGGGATGTACCAATTAAGTTAACGAGGAAGGACTGGAAGGAAAAAGTTGTACCGCCTCCAGTAATCTCAGCCTAAGGACTGACATTGAAATGACATAATACTAGTGTAACTTTATTTTTTTTTGTGTATTTATAATTGTATGTACATCTTGTGTTTATAACAGTGTATTAGCATATTGTGTATTTTTTTTCTGTATTTATCACATTAGTATATGGTTCATTAGAGATGTCAGTAGGTAATTTTCAGACACCTTGAAATATTTATGTAATTATAGTAATGAAGAAACCTACCAAGGAACTGTTGAACCCTTCTTTGACATTACATAGTTTTGAGGAAAATTAGCCCCTAAAAGGCATATTTTCCGCTAAGGTGGGGGGTGTCAGGTCCCTGGCACCTATAGGCTTAAAAACTATTGTTAGGGAACTATTGTGATTATTATCTTATTATTATCTTATTGTGTGTGTATCTTTTGTGTACTGTGAGGCTTTTCAGTACTGGAATCTTAATCCGGAGGGTAGCAAGTTGAATACAATAGAAGCAGTATGTCCTTTGTGATGTGGTCTTCCATAGATAAGAAAGAGATTGCACCCGTTATTTAGGAAGACAGACCCTTGGAAACAGACCAGGAGCCCCGTAGACAGAGAGGTGCTCTGGAGAATGACCAGAGAGGAAGTTAGTTGGAACGCAGGACTGGAGCGCGTAGGTTGGTTGTTCAGAGAGCAGCTCTGGGCACGTGTGTGGAACGAGATCTCTCGAAAGGAAGAGATATAGCGTGTGTGAGATTAATAGAAATCTCGGTTCTGAGTGAATGAACGTAGTCTAACGGTACACGTAAAGCGTTTGCTGTAATTATTTTGATTTAAATGTTAAACCGGATAATTTACATCCGAGTTCAAGTGTAAAAATTGTTAATAAATTGTTACTTTAAGTTTAATTGAAAGAGTTAGGTTTTTCTTGAATATACATCAAGCATCGTGTCCGATATCACGTATTCATATCTGTGGTGGCAGCATATCAAAAGACCGGATTATATTTCGAAGTTGTATGGACGGAGAAGTGGAATCCGACACGTAGTATAGGGTAAGTCTTGTAATCGTTTTGAAATTTTTTATTTTTATTTATTTATTTATTTATTTTTTTTTGACGGAATTCCACGTTTCAGACACTGGAGATTCCGGAAAACATATTTTTAGAAAAAAAAAAAGCCGTCCGTCTGTGTGTCTGTAAACGCTCTATCTCCCGAAAAAATTGAGACAGAGACTTGAATTTTAGTATGTACTTAGTATGTAATAATGGGAAGAAGCTTATTGAATTTCAGTAACCTCGATTATCCGGAACTATTTATTTTGGACTCTCGAAATATTCGTTCTAATAAAAGGTACATAATTTTTTTTTAAATTGTTTATTTTAAGGAGGGAATATAAAATACAATAAAAAAACAAAAATTTTGCATAAAGAATGAAGTTGATCGGATAATGAGTTGCCGAGATATTTGTAATCCTATTTTCCACACTATTCGATTTTTCCTGACCCTGTATTTCATTCTAATTTCAATTCAAAGATATATTTTAATTGGAAATGAGACGCTTAATTCGACGCAGTAAACCGTTAGTTAATATGATTATCAATTTTGCGTGATAGAGCATTTAAAATTTATGTTTTCATCAAGACACGATTTTATTCGAATAGCAATGCATTTTATAAATAGTTTACACATGTTTTATTTTCATATTTTATAATATGCATATCCATGATGGGTAAGTATTACGGTGGCCCCCAAGGATTAGTTTTTAAATACTTCTTCTGAAATATGTCTCTTTCTTTCTTAGTTGTCAAAATATTTCTAAATTATACACTAAATTTATCATTTTATGTGCTAAAATCTTAGTGAAACTGAGTAAGATTTGAACTCACTGCATAAAATTAACACTTTGATTATGGGGTTGGGACATTTGTCGTCCCAGCGACCACTTTTTTAAAATACTAGGATACTTTTATGTGAAATCTACCACAAAGAAATTTTTTTGAAAATTGTGGTACGAGTTAATATATACAAATAGTCGCGGGTCCTAGCCCGTAAGCAAAAGGTTAAATAACTCAAAAGCATAAATATGGCTTTAGAAAACAACATTTTTTTTTTTTTACTTACATCATTTTCTTCATCATCTGAGCTGATAAGGTCGATGACTTCAACTATTTCGCGTCGTTCCTATTAAATAAAATAAAGTAATTTAATAATAGTTTAAATTAAAAAAAATATTACGATGTTTTTTAAATTCCATGCTCAAAAACGCGAGATTTTCTGACACAATTTCTGACTCATTTTTAAACGTAAAGGCATAAAATTGGCACGCCTGATGATTGAAGTGATTTGGAATCGAATAGCGTTTTACATTTTTTCGATAAAAATATGTTTTTTTTAAGAAGAAAAGATTATTTTTTCGATAAAAATATTATTTATCGAGTTATAAGCGATTATTTTCACTCGACTGCAAGTTTTTCTCCTTTCTCGAGCTGACGCGTTAGGAATTCGGTTCAAACCGCCGAATTTGACAGCATTTTCTGAAAAATCTTCTGTCTTTACCAAAAAGGGGAAAACGGCATTCGATAACGTAGTTTCAGTATAAGAACACCTGCAAATTTCATGGGTTTCCGAACAAAAATGAATTCCGAAATGTGTCAGAAAGTAGCTCTTTTGAATTTGAGAACAGCCTACACTCTACTAACATCGTATCGACTATAAGTGTTAAAAATTTAAATTTATAGCCAGGCATTTTTTTTGGGGAGGGGGCGAGGGGGGGGGGATTTTTTATAGGTTTTTAGCTACAGTGTTTTTCTTTTAAGGTGGTCGTCAAATGATCTGCTCAACAACGCGAAACTTTCTGACACATTTTCTGTCTCATTTTTAAACGCAGCATAAAATTGGCAGGTCTGACTTATTAGGTGATTTGGAATCGAAATGAATCGAAATGGAATCGAAGTTATTCGTGAATACGAGCGTTACGCTCGTATTCACGAATAACTTCGACCCCGAGTTAAGCCGAAAACCCGGGTCGAAAGCTAAAATGGTATTCATCGTCTACCTGACTGGACCGGTTTGAAGGCGAAATCTAACGCTGGGTTCAGTTACTGTCAGTTACTGGACCTGGCTTTACAGAGGGTTGAAGTTCAAGTTTTTCAACCGAGCATGCGTAGTTAACAAAAAACAAGACGAGAGAGCAAGTCTAGTCACATTTTACAATAATGGCGGCTTACGAGCTTACGTACTGAATCAAGTGTCTGTGTATAAGATATAACAGAAATTTATTACTATTATAAAACAAAAGAACAATATGCAAAGGTATGTGATCTCATATATATGTATTAGCTTCAATTTTTCTTTTATCTGGTTTGTTTATATTTATATATAAATCCTCTATATTTTATGTTCAATTGTTTGTTTATATATAAATAAGCATGGTCGCGAAGAATTTTATTTGCCATAAAAAATAGTCAACATTACATTAATGGTAGATAAATTGCTATTAAAATAAAAATTGTTGCATTTAAGGTTATTTGTTTTTGCAATTTTGATCTTAAAAAGAATTTATGAATGTATTTTAATAGTAGCGAAATAAATGTCGTACGTAAGTTCTAATTAAAATTTGAGACATCAGACTAATTTGCATTTTTCTTTAAGTAAAAAATACTTAGATTATGTTCAAGTATCCATCGACTCAATGTAGGTTTTCGATTTTGGTACTCGTAGAATATGGGTAAAAGTTAAATTTTGTGTCTTGTGTGAAAGATACACTATTATTATTTATGTACGATCTGTTATATAAATATAAGATTAGCTCTATAAATTAGATATTGTGGTTTTAAACTAAACAATATATCATCCGAGTTGTATTTATCTATTGAAGATTTTTAGTAGGTTTATTCTTTGTTTAAATCACGAATATGTTTATATTAATTAAACAACTCTGTCACTGATTAACACTATACTATTATGTTATTTCTGTTTTTGAGCTTTACGTTATATTTCCCAATTTTTGAGAAATTTGAAATATTTATTTAATTACATTTAAGTTTCAACTGTGTTTTAATTTCAAAATTATATATAATTTAAAATATTACAATAGAAGTAAAAGGCTGAAATACATTGATAAAAAATTGTTCATTTTTAAAATAACACCAGGCAAAAAATCCAGAAACACCTTTGTTTTAAAATAATGCTTCTCTTCAAATAAACGTTTTGTCACTTCCAATTTTGTCTATCATGACAGAATTGATATGACCTAAACCATTGATTGTACAGTATATAAAAAGTTATAACAGCTGTACATAATAAACTTACAGAACCAAACTTATCCCCTCCCCCTTTTCCCATCATGTTTTCACGTATACACATACTAAGGATCAATCCAGACAAAATTTGGGGCCTATTTAGGGTCCCTTCACAAAAATCCATGTCATAAAACAGGGCCCTTCATAAAATTTCTTTTAATAAAACAGGGCCCTTCATAAAATTGCTTTTAATAAAACCAGCCCTTCACAAAACTCCTTTTAATAAAACAGGACCCTTCACAAAATTCAATTCCACAAAAACATAATCTTCATTAATTATTTTTATTGTGTTAGCTTTTAAAATGTGTAATCTACTAACAAAACAAATTCACCAAAAAGTAAAACTTTAGAAGAAGTTATTTTTAATAAATGCTTGGTTGAATTTGAATAACTGAATTTCCTCTTTTGTTACAAAATGTTTTTTTCGCAAAAATATAATACATTTCACAAAAATAACTTCTTTTACTTTTCACAAAAATGCTCCCCCCCCCCCCCCCCCAAAAAAAAAAAAAAAAAAAAAAAAAAAAAAAAAACCTTGAATTTTTTTACTTTAGTTGGTAAATCAAAAATACTAATTAGTTTGATATCTGAAATTTCATTTATGTAAACAGGAGTCATTTCGCTACTGTTAAAATACATTCGTTATTCCTAATTTTTTTTAAATGAAAATTTGAAAAAAATAAATAACCTTAAATGCAAAATATGTTATTTTAGTAATATTTTATCAGCCCTTTAGGTAATGTTGACAATTTTTTAAGGCAAATAAACTCTACTCTTCATGATCTTGAATGTTTATGTAAGCAAATAATTAAACACTCACAAAAAAAAAAAAAAAAAAAAAAAAAAAAAAAAAAAAGAAAGAAAGAGAGTGATGCATGGGTAGGGTGGGGCAAATGGGGCACTTATTCTTCTCCACTAAATCACATTAAAAAAAATTATATTCCTTAAAATTCAGTACTATAAAATTATCTGAAATTATCGTTAATAAATTCAGATTGTTTTATCAGATTACCAACTATCATTATTTTCCCTATCTAGTCTAGAAATCTATCGCCATTCATTCATTCATAAAAAATATTTAAAAATCTTTTTTTTTTTTCTCTCTCTCTCTCTCTCTCATAAATAAAATTGTAATTGAATCTATGAAGTGACATGTAAATGAGTGAAAAAAATAAAATTTAAGAACTAGAAAGAATATAGAAAATGAAGTATAATTTTCTATATAAATACATCTTTTTCAATGATGCACTGGATCTAAAAATAGATGTCTATGCATGTAAAAATATTTTGTAATTACTTAGGCTGATTTATTAAAAAATATTCAAAGGCAGTCAAGTGAATACCTTTGAACTTGTAAATCTGATAATGGAAAAATTCTTATACAAAAGGGGTAAAGGGGCTTCTAAAAGCTACAATTAAAAAAAAAAAAAAAAATCAACTTTTTGTAATATTTCACAGTTTTATGTCCAGATAGTATACAGGATTCATTTATCATTATTTAGAAAAGACTTTACTCGATTCTGTGTTGAATGAAAATTTATATAGTAGCCTTAAAAGGTTTTAAATATTAGTGTTCATTAAAATAACATCTAATAAAATAGCAATATATCCATGGTTGACAGTTTAAACTAAAAACAAGTTTGGAGTTTATTATTTAGCGACTAGTTAAAATAAAATGTTTGTTAACCGATCGGAAGCGATAATTGAATGCGCTGTTGGAGCTCCTGAAAAACTTGGGTGCCTGGTGCCAGGGCACTGTTAGAACCACAAACACCACCTTTTAAGCACTCTTTGAAGCTCTGTTCCTTTGAAGCTATGTTGACATTATTTCCACTCTTTTGTTGTTGTTGTTTTTGTCAATGTGCATATTAATTACTATCTAATTGTATTAGAATTAATCATTTTAATTAGATTGCTGAAAAAAAAAAAAATCAAATCAATACATCTGGATATCATTTAATATATAAATTGATTCGACAAAATAAAAACAGTACTAGAGGCTACTTTCTGGAATTTTTTCCTTTTTCTCCATTTTAATATTTTCTTAATTAGAAATTATTTAATTAATTACTAATTATAGCTATTAATAATAGAAATCAACATAACTGCTGTTGAAATAAAATTTTCGTTTTGATCAAATCAAGTTTTCGTTTAGCTACTAAGACAAATTTTATTTGAAAAATAAACTTATAAAATTTACTTTAGCAATTAACACATTTCATATCCCTTTCTTAACTCACATATATGTTTAAAAGTAATAATAATAATACATAAAATTTGAATAAATTGTTAAAAAAATATTAAACTTTGTAAGAAATTAAAATAAGTTAATCTCCATATTTAGTAATTACAAGTTTTTATTTTGTGCATATATTTTGTAAAAAATAAAATAAGTACTACATTTAATTTCCTTTTTTTCCCGGCACTTTTCTTCCATAATATAAACAAACAAAGCTTCAACACGAAACCGAAAACGTCATCTGAATTTTTTAACCAATTAGCACGCTTTATTCAACCGGGGTCGAGTAACTCTGAGTTGGGTAACTTTTCGTCCGAAGTAGACGGTGAATACGAGTTTTCAACTCTCGGTTGAAAACCTCAACCTGGGGTTACTGGACCCTCGGTTCAACTCTCGGTCGAAGTTATTCGTGAATACGAGCGTAAGTGTTAAAAATTTAAATTTATAGCCAGGCATTTTTTTTTTGGGGGGGGGGGGGGGCGAGGGGGGGGGGATTTTTTATAGGTTTTTAGCTACAGTGTTTTTCTTTTAAGGTGGTCGTCAAATGATCTGCTCAACAACGCGAAACTTTCTGACACATTTTCTGTCTCATATTTAAACGCAGCATAAAATTGGCAGGTCTGACTTATTAGGTGATTTGGAATCGAAATGAATTTTCCATTTTTTGATAAATAAATTACTTATCGAGTTATAAGCGATTCTTGTCACGTTACGACAAGTTTTCACCTTTCTAAGTGCTGTCGCGTCGGTAATTTGGTTCAGAAAGCCGAATTTAATACTGTATTTTCTTAAAGATCTTGTTGCCTCCTTGTTGCTTCCCTCTAGAGTCTTGCACCGGGACGGGTTACCCACTTTTACCCGCACCCGATCCGACTCACGGCGGGTCGGGTTGGCACTCTATTTTTTGTTGCGGTTCGGGTTGACATTCATTTTTTCGGTTTCGGGTTAGGTTTTTACTCTTGTGGGTGCGGTTCGAGTTGAACCGCTTGAAAAATAAGCAAAACAGCAAGATTTTCCGCAAGTTCTTTTGAAACAAAGTGTATATGTGTTTTTTTTTATTTTTATTTATTCACAGTCTATTGACTGAATAAGAAAATAAAATTTGTGATGTGAAAATTACAATAAAAATGTTTAAGGCTCCAATGTTTAAATCCAAAGGGGCTACTTTCAGAAACATTTTTTTATTTCATTTTTTTTTTTTGGGGGGGGGGGGGAGGCATGAAATTAGCAGGTGTTCTTGTTCAGAAACAATGTAATCGACAGACGTTTTCCATTTTTTCTAAAAGCCTCTTTTAGAAAATACTAAACGCGGCAGCACGAGAAAAGCGATAAACGTGACACGAATTAGTCCTGCATCGGGTCGGGTAAGCGCTCTATTTTTTCGTTGCTGTTCGGGTTCCGGTCGGGTTGACTTCTACTTTTTTGCTGCGGGTTGGGTTGACATTCATTTTTTCGGTTTCGGGTTGGGTTTTTACTCTTGCGGGTCGGGTTCGGGTTGAACCGCTTTTTCAAAAGAATGTCCAATATTTTTTTCAGATTAAATATACATTGCACCACTTAGACATGGGAGAGTAAAATCCATCTTATTGGTTATTTAGCTCTAGCATGATGCCTTTGTTCTTTGATGACACAAAGTTCTGCAAACCTGTTTGTATCAAAACCACAAACGATTGCAAGAAGCCGTTAATCAGCAATTTCACTTTTAAAGAACATAGGATTTTGAAACGCGAGAGTGATAAATGTGAGGCTAAGAAACCAAGATAACAGGGACAAGTCAGACTTAAGTACAGGATTTAAAAATTAGAGATAAATTTTGGGGATATTAAATTTTAAACTTTTCCTTTTAATTTTGAATTTTAAAAAGGTTTATTATTTATCCTTTCATATATACAATAAGACCTAATTAATGGACACTCCCGAAAAGCGGACACCTCTATTTAGCGAACACTTTTTCAATTCCTGACACTTATATATTTGTACACTTATACCTTGGAATAGTGGGCACCTCTAAATCTACGCACACGTAGCAGGTGTATGGTGTATGTGTGCATAAACTATCACGAATACGATACATATGTTTTTGTGTGTATCATAAATGAAATGTTGATAATGTTTTTCATATTGTGAGAAAAGAAAAAATGGTTCTTGCACCGTAAAGAAAGAAAAGACTGTCATTACATTTCTTATAAACAAATTATTTTTTCTCATGCAGTAAATTGAATAGATGCTCATTCATATTTAAATATGTATTTCTTTCCATTTGAAACAGTTCTCTTCAAACCTTTAGTGAAAATCCCAACAATCCGACTTGCAAGAAATCTATATATATGACACGGAAGAATTATTCTAAGGGTGAACCGGACATGCGGAAAGAAAATTAGAGTCATCCTGACCCCCCCCCCCCCACACACACACACACAAATATATATATATATTATCTGTATGTATAGGAACAACCCGACCGAATGCAGGAATCTATTAAACGATCTCGAGGTGTTTGCTATTCAGAGATTTCACTATATTTGAATATTAAAGAATGTAGATTTGTTCATTTTTCTACATAAAATATAAAATTGGTATTAGAGATGAAATTGTACATTACATTTCATAAGAGCATTAAAACGTGATTTATTGTCATTTCATTGCGGGTTTGGGTCGGGTTGCGGGTTAAAGAATTTCGGGTTCGGGTTGGGTGCGTATCGAAATACATCGAGTTCGGGTCGGGTTGCGGGTTGAATTCAAATGAAATTTGCGGGTTTGGGTCGGGTTGTACCCGACCCATGCAGGACTCTACTTCCCTCTTTGTCCCACACCACACCAGGGTTGTCATTTTCCCAACCCTTTTTAAAAAAATCTGCACTGTAAAAAAAGGACCAATATTTCTTATTTTATGAAAATATTACTAATAACCACGAACGAAAATATAATATAATCTTCTGAGCTATCCGAAATTCCGAAAAGCGTGTTCCATTGTCTTTTGAATCCCCAGAAACCAATACATTTCTAAAATTTAAAGAAATATTTATAAAGGCGAGGTATTTTTTGCTGCCCGTATTTTTCAGAAACATTTCCGAAAAGTTTTTATAGTGTATTAATCAGTTTCCTCAGCCTGGAATACCTGTTTTTTGAATATCATCAATTCACAAGTAAACGTTTTCAGCTCCATAAGTTAATTTATACATGCATGAAAGAGTAAAGAAATAATTTTAATTTAAATGTTAATGCTGTTATTTTTGCATGTTTGTCTGTTAAACATATTTGTTGAACATGAAAATGTTTCCTTGAGAATGGATAGCATTGGAAAAAAAACTATATTCCGGGCTTAGAAAACTGATTAATACACTTTAAAAGCTACTCGTAAACGTTTCAAAAATTACGGGTAGCAAGAGAAATTTTGTTTTTATGAATGATTCTTTAATCTCGAAATGCCATTGATGTCTGAGGTTTCTAAAGATAAAGAAACACATTTCAGAATCATGATTAACAAGGATAAGTTTATATTATCAATTTATTCGTGATTATATTATATTTTCGTAAGATTAAGAAACATTTGTTATTTTTTACAGTGTAGTCTAAAATCCACATAATAGTAATAATAATAATAATAATAATAATAATAAAAGTTAATTAAATGGTGGAAAAATCACTTTTATGGAATACTTGGCTATAAAATTGATCAAATTTATTTTGAAAGAGAGAGAAAATATAAAGAATAAGAGAAAAAGAACTAACTCGTATAAAAATGTGAAACACGCGGTAAGAGTTTCTTCAGTAGAGGTGGAATTAAACTTATTTTTTTTATTTTGAACTCATAATATATAAATCGGTCAAGTACGAGTAATAACTCGCACTCAAAGGGTTTTATACATTAAATTTATTAATTACAATCAATTAATTAACAAACTGCTACTACCCCTAATTTTTTCATAATTTTAGTTTCAGTAGATTCGGAAATAGGAAAGCACGGACATATTTTTGCAGTGCACTTTTGAAGATATCCCTAAAATTATAATACATGAAATTAAAACAAATGTATTTTTGAGTTCGGTGTTAAGAGATCTTTCGAACGATACCCTGCACTATAACAAAAATAAAAATAATAACCAAGTAACTCTAATTAATATCTCGGCTAATTACCGAATTTTCTTTTCGAAAATTATCAACAATCCTTGGACGATTATGCGTCAATAAGAACCTTGAGCGCCACGTAACTCCCCCGCTGACCTCCCCAAAAATAAAGTTTGTATGTGTAACGGTAAAATTCGTTTTTCTCAAAAACTATGTGATCTAGGAAAATAGCTAGTTTTTCCTGAAAGTTTTAAATAAACTGCTACTACACCTAATTTTTTCATAATTTTAGTTTCAGTATACTGGGAAATAGACGTGGGGGGAGGGGGGGGGGTGGACATATTTTTGCAATGCATTTTCGACTATATCTCTGAAAATATATAATACCTAAAATTAAAACAAATATTTTTATTTCGAGGTCGGTGTTACGTGAGCTTTGACACGATACCCCACACGAGATACAAAAAGAAAGGCCCTTTTTTCAAGTAACTTAATTAGCTCTCCTAAATTTTTTTCTAACCATATTTGTGAATACCTGAATGTACCATATTTGTGAATACCATAATTGTGAATACCTGGAAATGTTATGGTCAATAGGCTTTATGTAACTTTCACAAGTTTGAACTTTCCACCTTCCATAGGTTGAGAGAAAAACGGTTGTGACAGACAGACAGACACATGAATGACCTTATAATTGTTCCGTGTTTACTTCTTAAGGCTGTTCTTAAATCCAAACTGGCTACTTTCTGGCACATTGTTAATTCATTTTTGTTCGGAAATGCATGAAATTGGCACGTATTTTTATTCAGAACCTATGCAATAGAAACACGTTTTCCTTTTTTTGGTAAAAGCAGAACAACTTTCGGAAAAGACTGTCAAAGTCGGCGTTTTGAACCGAATTCCCGACGTGGCAGCCTAAGAAGGGCGAAAGACGTGTTGTCACGTGACCAGAATCAATTTATTTAATCATTAAACATTATTTAATAAATTCAGTAAAACTTAATAAGGAGGAGCCTCTCTATAATGGAATCAACGATTAAGCTCTTCAGTCCTCAGGTAACACAAATGTGAACCTTTACTATTTTCCTTGTAAAAACTAAAATGTTTGATTTTTTTTTTTTTTTTTTTTTTTTTTTTATAAATAACTGGATGTTTTTGTTTTGAAACAAAACCAATAAATGGCATCACTAATACTTATTTCCTTTAATAAATGCTATTTTCATTTGAATTTGCAAAATATCTTCAAGATAGTGCGGCCAAGAAAATAAATAATTTTCATATTTATTTAGCTTAAACCCTCTGCAAGAAAAAAATGTTGAAGATTTGTCGATCATTCACTTGTTACAAGCTCCTAAATTTGTGATTGCTTTAATTTAGAATATTGATAATTAAATTGATATTTTAAGAGCCTACATCAGTCATGCGAAAAAGCACTCAAGCTAATGTTAAGTCTATGGGAAGGTTCTTGCGCGTTTTCTCGCTCGCATTTTAATATTTTTAAATGATGTTTTTTGCATAGGATAGCTGGGGTCGATCTCTAACGTTGTTAGTTTTTACTTTTTCAATTTTGGATCCAGTTTTTTTTATATAAGGGTACTTTCACTTTCCGAATCGGTTCCAACCGGTTTCAAAATTGAAAATGTCCGCTTATAAAATAAAACTGCTACCAAAATCAAAACAGTAAAAGCTAACGTTAGACATCGACCTGAGCTATCCTGTGTAAAAAACATCATTTAAAAATATTAAAATGCGAGCGAGAAATCGCGCAAGAACCTTTCCATAGACTTAACATTAGCTTGAGCGCTTTTTCGCGTGACTAGCGTAGGCTCTTAAGGGGTCTAGTAATTTTAGATCCGTATTTGTGTGAACATAAACTACCAATCCGCTATAAACTATCAATTTCAAAAGGGCTCTCTGTGTCATCTAAATGGTGTCATTTTGTTTGTATACAAAAGAAATGTGTATTTGTAGTGTTATTGTAACTTCAGGTCACAAGAGGTTAAACGCAAAATTATTCATATTTTGAAAACGTGAATAAAAATGAGTAACAAATGTCTAACTGAAAGAGTATTATTTTCTATAAACACTTATTATTTTTTTTAATACACTGAAACGTGTGAATATGGAATGTGTCTATAACGAAAAAGGATTAAATAAGTTATATGTAATCGAATCGCTCGATAAGTAATATATTTATCAAAAATGAAAAAATCATTTCGATTCCAAATCGCTTGCATAGTCAGGACTGTCAATTGTATATATTGCCTTTGCGTTTAAAAATGAGTCCAGAAATTGTGTCAGAAAGTATCATGTTGTTGAGCAGGTCATTTGAGAACAACCTTAAGTACAGAACCCTAATAAAGAAATCTGTCAGCAATTCAAAAGACAGAAAAAGTTTTCTCTTTCTTTAAATTTGAAACACTGTCAACAACAACCAATCAAAACAATCTAATAAAAGTCACTGAGTGATAAAGCTGCTATTTTATGTTTTCATAATTTCAGATATAAGTGGCTTATGAATGTGTAACAGTATGTTACAGGGGTCGGAAAAACTACTTTTTTATTGTAGCGAGCTACAACTACAACTACTTTGTCAAAAATGTAGTTAACTTCAACTACAACTACTTGTTTAAAAAAGTAGCGACTACAAACTACTTTTCAAAAGCAGTCACTACTACGCTACTTTCAAATTTTGTCTAAGTGTTAAATTTACACTAGAAATTTTAGACACGGATTAAATAATAAAGTGACCCCTCGTTGTCTGCAGGGATATTTAATTTAAAAAATGCGACATAACCTTGGGCATTAAAAAATTAAGAACGATACCATACAAGGAAATATTTTGTGTTCAATTTGAAAACGTTAGTTTATACACACTTAACAAATTTAGTAGCAAAATTAAGGGAGATATTATAATCTAGAAATAACAGAAAAACAACCCTAAATGCAAACAATAAATAAATCTGTAAATGGAGAAATTCCGAATAGTAAGAAATTTGGCGTTAAAACATGAAGACATCTTAACAAGTAAATAGACAAGTGTTGCCAACAAGAAAAATTTAATTCGCTTGGTGGGTTAGTACTTGATTTCAGCAGTAAAGTATCAATGGAAAAAATCTATGACTTCATGCGATGCGTTACTAAACACTGCAGCTGAGATTTGCCAGTGCGATTTGGAAATTTTTTAGTCGAACAAATTCTGCACAAAAGACACAAGTTTCGACCACGTGATTTGCAGAATGGCACTTTTTTTTTCTCCTAAAGTAGCGTTGAAAGTAGCGTCGGTTCTCGCTACAAACTACTGATTTTTTGTATCGCGCTACTTGCTACACTACATTGTTCAAAATGTAGCGCGCTACACTACAAACTATATTGTAAAAAGTAGCGACTACAGTAGTTTCGCTACTTCCTTACCCCTGAGTATGAATATCTAAAAAAAGTAGAAATGAAAGTTGTGCATGAAATGATATATTGGTATATGTATGGAAACATTCAATATGTGAAAATACATGCAGAGTATATTTATATGATACAGAAGCAAAAACTTTTTTAATAAAACTCTTAGCATACAAAAATAAGAAAATGTATAGAATCAAATGAATTAATAAATAAACAAAATATGTAAAACAGCTGAAAAATGGTCAATCTAGTACAATCTCAGAGGAATAATCTATGTATGTTTATTGTATGGTCTAAGAGTACAATACTAAAAAAATATATATGATATGAAATTTTTTACCGTGTATACATGGTAGGGTACCAACGATTTTAATCAGATGATTTAAATCATTCGTTAGATAATCGTGATTTTAATATAATGATTATTTCTTAATCCTTGTTTAAATCATAAACTTTCAAAATTTTTAAAATTATGCACAAAAACGTTAAAATCTAATATGAATAAATAAAATTTGTAAAGTTTATATAGGTATTTTGCCTAATAAATAAACAAAAAATGCTTTAACTAATAGTTTATAAGCGTAAGTCATTTGGCTTGCAAAAAATTAAGTGCAGTATTTAATTAAATTTAATATAATTTACAATGTCATAATTTCCTTTGTGTAATCTAATAATTCAATCTTTTATATAAAATAAGCATAGCAAATATATACTAAATTTCCTCAACTTAAACGGGTAAGTAAGCAGGCTAATTAATATCTTATTTCGTCATTCTACTTTTGGAAATAAACATATAACAAATTGGAGCTAAAGAAGAATGAATGAATGAATGACATCTGATTAACAGATATTGCGAAAGAGAGATAAAATAAAGAATAAGAGAAAACTGGTAAAAAGAATGTGAAGCATAGCAAGAATTTCTTCAGTAAAGTCTTTTTTTTTTTTTTTTTTTTTTTTTAACTTTTAAATTTATAGTAAATAAAGAAATCAGTTCTGAAATCAAAGACAGCAAAAGTTTCATTTTTATTAATTTGAAATACTGAACAATAATTGTATCCACCTGAGTGATAATACTGCTATTTAATATTTCGAAAAAATCAGAGATAAGTAAGCCATTCTTTTATTTAATACTCTGTAGGTGTGTATGAATGAATCAATGTAATTATTTTTTTTTCTATTTGGTTAGCATTACACATACATATGCGTAAGTTTAGATTCATGCGATTTATAGTATTTTCTCTAATGTACAAATGCAGAAACAGCTGCCATGATATTTGTTTGTTTTGTTATTTGTGCTAATGAGATTACTTATTGGCAGTTTTTATTTTTTCTGTAAATACTTAATGTTCCCTCTAGTCCATTTTTTTTTCTGGCCATGCCTTTTTAAAAAATGGCGAAATTCACCCTTAGTTACATCCAGAGATTTCTTGTAAATAATTCTCCATGCCACAGTATTTCTAAATCCGTGTGCCTGAAGAGCTTGTAAAAATGATAAAACTTCATTTCTTTAGAAAAAAAATAAAATAAATCCAGAAAATTATTAAATCCTCTGTTAATTTAATTGTATTTTTCAATTTGTAACGCGTAAAATCCCTAAATATTAATATCACTATATTTGTCACACTGTAAAATATATTATATAGTAGTACCTTTTTATTTCCTTATGTTTTATTTCCTTATCAAAGTAATTGATTAAAACTACAAAACATTTTTGTTGAGTACATTTTGGTTGTTTTAGCAAAATTGGAGTAAAATTGAACCATTTTACTTCAATTAACAAAACATTTTTGCTGACGATACAATTTTTTTTTTTTTTTTTTTGAATTGCAAAAAAAAGTGGTTTCCAACAAAAAAAATTTTTTTGTTGATTCAAACAAAATTTCCATTGACAAATTTTCTTAACAAAATTTTTGTTTAAATATGGGTCAATAAAAATTTTGTTTGAATCAACAAAAAAATTTTTTTTTTTTGCAATTCCAAAAAAAAAAACTTTGTATCGTCAGCAAAATGTTTTGTTAATTGAAGTAAAATAGTGCAATTTTACTCCAATTTTGATAAAACAACAAAATGTACTCAAAAAATATGTTTTGTAGTTTTAATCAGTTTCTTTTTCTGAGTGTGTAAATTAATATTACTATAAATATATAAAATATATACTGATATTTCATGTTTATTTAATTAAAAAAGTTAAAAGATACTTTAGTTTTACTTTTTAGCCAAAGAAATGTTTAATACTCTGTGAACGGGATGTCTATAAAGTTTTTCTGTGTAAGCCGGAAATCTGTCTAAGGCGGAATTTTATTTCAGTCCCAATCGATTCCGCCTTAGGCAGATTTCACTGTATACGAATGTTTTCTATGTCTATAATATTGTAAAGTACATAAATATTATAACATATATTATGCCTGTTTAATGATAAATCAGTATAGATAAATCCGCAAATACTAAGAAAAGAAAAGCTGATCGAACATGCTTCCTGGATGTATTAGTGAATATAAAAGGAACAAAACTAAAATATCTATTTTCCACCCAAAAGACAAAAAACAATTTGAAAAACGGTTAAAAGTCATTCCTCGTGCCCAGGGCTCGGAAGTAAGCGCGCTACAAGTAGCGAAACTACAGTAGCTGCTACTTTTTCCAGTAGTTTGTAGTGTAGCGCGCTACATTAAAAAAAGTGTAGCGTAGCGAGTAGCGCGATACAAAATATCAGTAGTTTGTAGCGAGCATCGACGCTACTTTAGGAGGGAGGAAAAAACTGCCAATCTTCAAACCACATGATTATAACTCGTTTCTTTTTTGCGAAATATGTTTTCTGCAACAATTTGCGAACGACAGCGACAAATCTCAGTTGCAGTGTCATATATTTCTCCATAGACGACGGGCATGGTCACAAATTAACTGTCATTTTCACAGTTTGGGTGTCAAAAACTTCGTGTATTGTTATTTAACCCTTAATTGCATAGTGATGTAAATTTCCATCACTGTTTATTTAACTTTTAATAAATAAATCAACTTCTTCGCCACCACTATATTTATATAGAAATATTAATCCAGTAAATTTCCTGTGAACTATGTTGCTGAACAATGTTAAAAATCCATCTTAAAATTTCTGGTGTCTAATATTTAATACATGTATAGAAAAACACAATTGTAAAAGAAAAACTCATGCAAAGAAGGGTTAAATCCATAGAAATCTTCTCAATATAATGCATTTTTATATGACTACGATTTTTTTTAACCAAAATATAGTCGTCTGGCTATATTAAGTCTTTATCTGACTAATTTCTTCTCCCTTTTGCCTTCCACCCCCAGCAAGCAAAAAAATGTAAAACCTTTATTAAAAAAAAAAAAAAAAAAAAAAAGAAAGAAAGAAAGAGACGGATTTATCGAAAAAGAACGGATTTATCGAAAAAGAACGGATTTATCTAAAAGTAAATCCTCTAAATTATCCCTAACCTCTCTCAAATTCACGCTTTCTCCTGGTAGCATACAAAGGAGTTTAAAATACAGTCAAACCTCGTTCACACGAACACGCTTAACGCGAATTACTTTTAGCACGAACAGAATCCGATTGCCCCTTCCAGTTGTATGTAATGTATTTAAGTTCGGATAACACGAACCAAAAAAGTTTCCCCTTGAGTGTTCGCGTTAACGAGGTTCGACTTATTTTAAAATCTTTATTTTTATACAAAAATAAAATCTTTCACTCCATTTGTTGCTCTTTAATGACAATAAATAAAAATTATTTCCTTGTCCCCAAAATTTACGCTTCCCTTTTTGCCCCTCCTCCAGCATACAGTTTCAAATATTTAAAACTGTTTATTAAAAAAAAAAAAAAAAAAAAAAAAAAAAAAAAAAAAAAGGCCACATTTGTTTCAACCTAATAATAATATATAAGTAACCAACTAAATTGTTTACTAACTTCGTATAATTTACTCTTACCCCCCCCCCCCCAGCTTACAAATAAATCTAAAATATTTAAGTTATTTTTATTTATATATATATATATATAAAATCTTCTGCCCTAAATAGTGCTCTGTAGTGACGATAAATAATCAGTATTATAAATTATCTCCCTTCCCCTAAAATCTCCCCCACCTCTCCATATACAAAATTTAAAACTCTTCTTTTTTTTTAAATTCCGTATTCTTTGCTGTCTGGCAACATTAAATAAATAATTAATCATCTAAAATATTTCCCTTCAAACAAAATTTCTGCTCCCTTCCTGCCAGTTTAAAATCGTTAGAGCTCTAATTTAAAATATATATATATATATATTCGAAAAAGCACAGAAAAAGAACAAGTACACCATTTTATTGTTTAAAGTGCACTAGGAAGAAATGATTTCTGCCTTCAAACAAACTAGCAGCTAAAAACGTAATGTGTCAGCATGCCCGTGATCAATTATTTGCTGGATTTGCTGATAAAACCACAAAGTACTCACTCATCAAAAAAATTAATTTTCTTGCTGGCAACCCTTTGTCTTATTACTCATTATTAGATCTTGTGTTTTAATGTGGGGATGCTTCTTTTGAGATTAATGTAATAGAATGACAGACAAAAATAGTATAGAACTGCCCTGGTCGGCATATAATGAATATTTTGAAGTTATAGAACAACCAGAAAGTGGTAATTATTCTGTGTAACATGTAAACTTTGTCCAATTAATAAGAAGTTATCATTATCAAAATCATCTGCTTACAACTTGAAGTTGAACATATAGATGAGTTAGCATTTTCATTATCAATAATAATTACTGGATCGCATCTCGCACCGAATATCTAAATCGTTATTCACTAAAATTCATAAATCATTAAAAAGAGTATTTTTGAATTAAGATTCCTGGTTCAGAAAATATTCTTATCGAACTGTTTATTATCGCAATTTATTTTTTGTTGATTAATACGTCTTTTGATCATTGTGAAATATTTGTCCAATGTATGCATACAAATTAATTTACTGCATATTTCCTTTTGAAGATTCCAATAGATAAAACAAGGGTGGTTGGAAATAAAAATATATTATTTTAAAAAATGCCTAAGATTGCTTAATTTTGTTTTTAGGGCTATTTATTTTTACTTTAGCTGCACAGGTTTTTTATCGCTAAAATTTATAATGTTTTATATTTGATTTGATATTGGTTAGCTTGGTGTTTTAATGAAATACCTTTATCTTTGTCTCCAAAATGAATCTAAAGCCCAGTATGTTGAAATTCGGGTTTTCAAAGCAAAAGGAGATAGAAAGGAAAAGAAAAGCTAGGATTTAACTTATGCAAGTCTATATGATCTTGTTCAATTTTTAAGTTGCTTTCAGGAACTATATTTAAATTGTAAAGAAATAGGACTATTTAGGTCTATTTTAAAAAAATAATGCATATTCAAATTTACCAAGGCCTATCCGCTCTTAAGGTTGTTCTCAAATCCAAACTGGCTAATTTATGACATATTCTTTAATTCATTTTTGTTCGGAAACGCATGAAAATGCAGGTGTTGAATTCAGAAACTTTGTAACCGAAAGACGTTTTCCACTATTCTTTATTTTATTTTATTTTATTTTTTGGTAAAGCCAGAAGATTTTTCAGAAAACACTGTCAAAGTCGGCGTTTTCAACCGAATTTCCGACGCCGCAGCAGGGGAAAGGAAAAAAAACGTGAGACGAATCGCTTATAACCCGATAAGTAATTTATTTATCAAAAAATAAAGACTAATTTCGATTCCAAATCGCTTCAATTAGTCAGACCTGCCAGTTTTATGCCTGTGTGTTTAAAAATGAGTCAGATAATGTATCAGAAAGTTTTGCGTTGTTGAGCAAGGAATTTGAGAACCACCTTAAGCACTACTGTGCTATATCACTCTCATAAATTTGTAAGATTATTACAATTTTTGTTTTCAAATTTCCTCTTTTTAACACTTTCCAACATAATTAAAAAGTGTCTATGAATTCGCTTTGTCTGTCTGACCGTGCTCTAACTCGCGTAAATATACTCGGATTGCCATAAAAGTTTTATATGTTAGTGAAGTTTACCATAGAATGTTCAGTATTGAAAATGAAATGTGTAGCATTTATATCTCGCTTACAGGGACATTCAAAAGAATTCTGTTACATTATGGTATATGGGGAAAAATCGTTTGCAGTGTATTTAATTAGCGATGATAACTAAAGTAGCGAAAAGTAGCGAAGTAGTGACTACTTTTGAAAAGTAGTTTGTAGTCGCTACTTTTTAAAAGAAGTAGTTCTAGTTGTAGTTAACTACATTTTTCATAAAGTAGTTGTAGTTGTAGTTCGCTACAAACAAAAAGTAGTTTTTCCGACCCCTGCTCGTGCCAATAAAGACCTCAACCAATATTCAGTTGTGTGTGCATTTTGATGAGCGATTTATTGAGAGAAATAACAAATACGCTATTGAAGGAAAGAAGCTTTTCTTCCACGAACAAGACCAAGCTTGACAGCTGATGCCTTTCAATCAATATTTCCAAATCTGCCGAAATACACCACAAAAAAAGTTGCCTCCTACACGATCTCCTAAAATAAGGGATGGTGCTCCTCCACCTCCTAAAAAAGGAATAATTGTACATATAATATTTTAAGTACCTGTTCCAGCATTGTGGTTTTCTGCTCTCTTCTTTGTTTGTAATTATTTTGTGGATAAATTCTAATATTGTCAAATAAAACGTGTTTTTAATTACCGAGTTTTGTATAAAATATGAGTACATTACTATACATTTACATTAAAATAAAATATTTTCAGTGGAGATCGTAACTTTAATTTAATCATTATTAATTAAATTTTTTATAGCTTGAAATGTTTTGAGCTTGAATTTACATATCTGTGTTATGCGATTATTTTAAATTTAGTATTTTAATTTTTCTATATAAAATAATTAAAATATTGATCTTGTGATAATGATAATAAATAATTTAAACAATGAATTATTATCATAAATATTTTATTAATTATTGATATCTTAACTTTTAAATTGATTTTTAACATGACTATTTTGTTTTATTAGTATGCTTTCACTGAATTATTGTTTTAAATAGATTCACAAAAACAGTTTTTTACTTTTTGTATAAGGTGTGTATTACTGGAATGAAAAGTGTTTGATTTATTTCTGTTATTAAAATTTTAGTTCACATTCGGAAATGTGAGTATGAGAAGGGTTAAATATTGTTGATAGATTAATATAATATTTTAAAAAATTAAATATAATAATAATAACTATTATTTAAAACGAATTTTTAAAGAATTTTTGTAAGGATGATTAGCACACCTACCCTAATTTAAAGAAAATGCATTCGTGTAAAGTAATTTTTTTTTCTAGTTTTGAAAGAATCATTAATTTTTCATTTGATGTTTTGCTAGTATACATTAAATTATTTTACCCAAAACTAAAGCTCTGAAATATCAGAAATTTTTAACAACTCAATTTACTCTTAGTTTGTCAAGTGGATGTAGTTACAAGTTATGTAATATAATGAATACCGATTAAAAAGTTGTCAAAATAGGTGTAAAATAATTTAACTGCATAAAAAAAGGACATTTTTTTTTTACAACAATTCATCATAGTATGATGTATTTATCCAATATATTCTTTTAGAAATAACTAAATATTGTAGAAAGAAAAACACTGTCCTATGATAAAGTTTGTAAGTGTTTGATTTCATTACAACTAGTTGTCATAAAATCAGTTACATTTCTCTTTAACTGCATTTGCATTATTATATTTTTTTTCTTGTTTATTTTTTATCTAGAGCTTTGTAAAGTTCTGATTTATGACAGAAAAAATTAGATTTAAAATTATGTTTATGCAAAAACGAAAGCTATCGTAGCCGCGGCGGGAACACTGGCGCCATCTATTGGCGACCTATATTTCTAAGTATAATTTTGACGCCGATAACAACACTGTCTACTGCTATTAGGCACTGTACCACAGTGGAAAAATATCACTGAAAAAAAGAAAAATCCTGACCAAAATATCTTTTTGTCTGCATTTAGTCAGTCACAAGTTGTTAGTTAGGACAAATAATTTTATTTTAAATGCATAAATATCTTGATTCTTTGCATTCATGATTTTTTTTTTTTTTTATCAGAAATACGCATAGTTAAACTTTTTTAATTAAGAATTTTCAATTTCATGAACTTTAAATTCGATTAAATACCCATGCCTTTGTTACTTATTTATATATCATTTATTTAAAGCTTAATGCAACCTGATTTTCTTAAATTAGTAGAACTATACATTTTTTAGTATGTAACCCCTAGAGCAGGGACACCTCTATTTAAAGGACAAAATATCTGGTCCGGTGGGTGTCCCTTATTGGGAGGTACTACTGTGGTCAATAAACAGAAGAGTATCTCCATTACTTTTCTGAAAAGGATAAAATAAATTTATCTAAAAGTATTTATATTGTAAAACATAACTTTTGCTATAAATGTACATCAAAATTAAATTGTAATGTATTAAATAACTATTATAAAACAGATACAGTTGCAGTACAATTTAATATGTATAGTCATTGTAAAAACTTCATTACTCAATAATTCTGGTAGCAAATCATTACATTGAAATATTAAAGGGAACAAAAGTCTAAATAAAGACTTCTATTAAAGTATATGTATGAGTGAGGGTTTGGTGGTGGTGGTTGACTACATATTCAAATTTGAAACGTTCTCTGACAATATTTTTAAATTTTAATGAAAACAAGCCTATTTTGACAAAATATTTTAAAACCATGTCGAAATTATATTCCAGATACCAAATTACAAATCAATCAGATCCAAAATTTTGAAATTACAAATGATAAACAAATTCGACTTTGTCTTGTTAAATTAGCTTAATATACTATTTTTCATTATATCGCCAACAATATTCATATTTTTTACGCGAACATAATATTTAAAAGCCCAAACATAATTCTGATAGATAAATCTGGTAGTAAATATCTTACTTAGTCTTGTAATTTCCATGATTTAATAACATGAAATTTAAATTGAACAACAATTGAAATTAACATTAGAAAAATCATGAATACAACTATTTGAACAGAAATGGATTTCTGGAGACTTCAATTAAATATACATGAAATTTCAGCTCATTCCACCATGTGCAGTTTTGAACTATGCTTATAAATTCACCAACACTACAGTTCATAGCATCCTATATCAAGCGGAAAGCCCGGGGGGTGGGTAGGGCATTTGCTACCTCAAATTATTTGATATTTCACAGTAAATCAGTCATCAGAAGTCAGACTCAAAAATAAAAATAAAATCAGAAACTCCACAAAAGCTAAACTAACTTATCAGATCTTTACGATGGAAATATTAATATTAAATAAACAATTTAAGCAGAGAAATTAGTAATTTATCAATGATATTTGCGAAAGCCTTTTGTTATTGCATTATTAAAAAATGAGACACATTTATTATTAATGAGTGTTTTGGTTAATTTTTAAAATATGTCTGAGAATACACCTGTTTCAGTTGCTACCCAGCTGTTTACAACAAAATCAAAATCCCCCCCCCCTCCCTCACCACCCAAGAAAGATTGAAAATGCCCCCCTCTGCCACATATCATGAAAGAAATGACCAAGAAAACTCTTAATAATTGTAGTAACGGTCTCTATTTTGATATAATATTTAACTTATTTACTATTTTCCAAACTCTAATAATATTTCTTATAGAAAGATATTAATAAAATACACATTAAATCAGATCAGAAATTAGAACATACAATAACAGAACATACAGTAACAGAAATTAGATTAATATTTAATATTGAATAGCTTCAGAACTAATCATAGAAATTTTACGAAAATGAATACTTCAGATTGTAGGAGGGTTTAAATTCACATTCTGGTATCAAAATTAGGTGTTCACATAAAAGTTTTAATTTTGCGTTTATTTTAACAAGGAGATAGTTCTCCCACCACCATCACTAGTAAACAAATATAAAACTGTCAAAGTAAAGAAAACTGAATTTTATACACGATCGAATAATGCCAAATGAAATACTAAGTATTTTACAGAAATAATAAAAACTGCAAATAAGTATTTTGAAAAGATAGAAGCACAAATAATAAAACAAACAAATATTATGGCAGCTCTTTTTACATTTGTACATATAAAAATACTGTTAATCGCATAAATCTTAAGATTACACACATTTATATGTAAATGCTAATGAAATAATAAAAAAATAATAATAACATTCTTTCAACCTCCACAGAAAGAACTCTTGCTGTGCTTTATTTTTTTTTACCAGTTTGTTTTTTTCTCTTATTCTTTACTTTCTCTCCTCTCTCTTTCACGATATATATGTTGAGCACATATCCTTCAATCATTCTTCTTTAACATTAATTTGCTATTTATTTATTTGCAAAAGTAAGAATGCGAAAATAAGATATTGGCTACATATTATTTTACTTGCATATTTATTATACTTGTTGTGCTCTTTTTGTATAAAAATTTAATACTTTGTTTACTCAAAGGAAATAATGACATTGCAAATTATTTTAGATTTATAATTAAATATCTTTTTTTAACTGAAATGCTTTCTAAGCCAGGCAAAAATTTGCTTTTTTACAAGTATACTTAATCTTTTACAAACCTAACGAATTAAGCTTAGAAACTATTATTTAAAGCATTTTTTTTGTTTATTTATTAGGTAAAATGCATATAGAAATTTTCTAAATTGTATTCATCTTAAAATCTTAATATTTTTGCACATAATTTTATAAATTTAGGAAATTTATTATTTAAACAAAGATTAAAAAATAATCATTATATTAAAATGATCTGATTAAAATTGTTGGCACCCTACCATATAAATTGTAAAATAATAATAATAATAATAATTTTTTTAAATGTTTTAATATAATTTATTTTTTCCTGCTGTTTTACATATATTTTATTTGTTTCTTAATTTATTTTGTTTGTAAATATTTTCTTGTTTGTTTATGCTTAAAAATTTTAACTAATGGGAAATTTTGATCATTAATATATATATTTTTTTTTACTTTTTATTGCTGCTTCTGTAAACTGTATTATATAAATAATCTGCATATACTAAATGTTTTTATACATATATCGATAAACATTCACAACTTTCATTTCTATATACAAACTTATGATTTCTTATGATATTTTTAAAAGTAAGATTTGAGATTGCCAAGTATATTTTAACTATTTATTTCAATTTCAATTTTGCAAACAGATTATAAACTGACAACAGAACTGCCAAATGGCAATGTACAGTTATGGACTAAATAAAATTATACCCCCAATTAAATTCCTTCTCAAGTATTAGTAGGAAAAATAAATTAGTACCACATTTTTAAGTATAACATTTATTTTTGTTTGACAGTTTTTAATTTTTCACTGAGGAGGGGGGAATGCTATCTCCTTATTAAAATAAACACAAACTTTAGACTTTTATGTGAACACCTAATTTTGACAAGATAATGTGAATTTAGACTATCTTAATAGCTTAAGAGTTCATTTTTGTGAAGTATCTAAGATTAATTCTAGATATATTTAACATTAAAAATTGGGCTAATCTCTGTTAGTCTGTGTTCTGATTCAGTGTGGATTTTATTGTTGGACCGATGCTACAATTATTAGCTTTTGTAATGGGATTTGTCATTTCTTCTAAATGGATATTATGGAGGGAGATTTCAAAACTTTCTTGGGGTGTATGTGTGTGGATCAAACATTTATTTTGATTTTGATGTGCACAGCTTAGAAGCAACTGATAATATAGTTTTATTCTCTCATATATATTTTAAAAAATAACCAAAGTACTCATTAATGTACATGTGCCTCATTTCGAGAATGTTGCAATAAGAAGGCTTTCACAAATATCATTGAAAAATTACAAATTTCTGTGCTTAAACTGTTTATTTAATGCTAATGTTTCTATTGTAATCAAATCTGACAAGTTTCATTTGTTTTTGTGTATTTTCTGCTTTTTTTTTTTTTTTTTTTTATTTTTTTTTTTTAGTCACTGTTGATGGCAGTGAAGTATTTTATAACTTTCAATTTCTATATTGTAAACAGATTCTAAACTGGCAACAGATTTACCACTTGGCAATGTAGAGTTATGGGTTAAAAAATGCATACTCCACACACACACACACATTACAAATATGAGTAGGAAAATGAAATTGGCACCATTCTATTGTGTGTAAAATTTAGTTTTGTTTGCTTTGACAGTTGTTTTGATTTTTTTGTGAAAAGCTGAGAAGCAATTGTTATATAGTTATATTCTCTCAAATATACTTTAAAAATTAACACAAGTAGTCATTAATGTACATGTGTCTGATTTTGAGAATGCTGCAACAGCAGGGCTTTCACAAATATCATTGGGAAATTACAAATATCTGTGCTTTAATTCTTTATTTAATGCTTAAATGTTTCTATTGTAATCAAATCTGACTTTTTTTTTTTTTTTTTTTTTTTTTTTGTCATCCACTGATGAGTGTGAAGTATTTTACAACTTTCTATTTCTATTTCTATGTTGTAAGTAGATTATAAACTGGCAACGGATTTACCTCTTGGCAAATGATAGAGTTATGGGGTAAAATAAAGTATACTCCCAAATTAATTTTCTTACAAATATTAGAAGGAAAATGCAACCCTGCCCTTTTAAGTTGGCAAAATGCACCCTGTCTTTTTAAAAGATAGTGAAATTCATCTTTAGTTGTACCCACAGATTTCTTTGTAGAAAACTTCATTTTTTTTTAGCAAAAAGAGATGATGATTAAATCACCTGTTAGTTTAAATCTGTTAAATCTTAAACATTTCACTTAAAAAAACATCATACATTGTGAAATTTCAAGAAATATATGATGTTAAAATCTTTAAATATTACCATATCGCTCTAAAATTTCTTTATTAGTCTGTCAATTTCTTAATAATCTATTGCATATTCCGGATTGAGTCAGCGTGAGAGCTTATCTTTTTAATCGAATTCGGATTTAGATTCTTTGCAATTCGATTGCAATGGTAGGCAGTGACGTCACGCTCCAATGTGCCCACACAACTCGACTGGCGGCTAGCGAATATCATCAACAGCTGATTTCGTCCATAAACAAAACAACTCTCTTTTCACTGACTTCCGTTCAAAAAAGGTCACTATCAGCAGGCTTTGAGATGAGGTGTTAGAAATTATTTCCCTGAGCTCTCTTTACTTCAAAGACTCTGTGACCTTTTTTATTGTTCTTTGACGGTTTCCAAGCAAAGCACACAAAGTTAATAATGGAAGAATAAACTTCATTATTATTTTGAAAGACATTAAGAAAATTTATTAAATTAAATTTCAAAATTCAGAGAGAGACAAGCATCTCCCTCCCCTCTCACATATTGCTATCATGCTATAGCTTACGCTAAAAGAATGTACACTGTTAGAAATTTCCGTAAAATTCGGAGATTTGGCCGTTAATTTTTACGGCCATCTCCCTTTTTTGAGAAAAAAGTCCAGTGCCCGTTATTTGTAACAAAGTGCTGTAAAATTCGGAGAGTTGGCCGTATATTTAAACATCAGTGTCATTTTTCTGGAAAAAAGGGCAGAGGCCGTAATTTTTTCCTTCCGAAGAAAATATCTTTACCATGAGCACCTGCCATTGGCTGTTAGATATCATACGTCATCGCTACTACGTCGCGTCGAAGGAGGAAGGGTGGAAGGGAAGAATGCAAATGGCGACGTTCGCGTGCAGAATGTTTTTCAAGTATCGGTAATTTGGGTAAGTGTTTTATTGTATACTTTGTATAGTATTCTGATAATGTATTTTAGTTTAATCATTTGTATCTTGTTTATATGTCAGTATAACAGTGTAAATAACTGCATTCCGGCCCTGATTATTACCAAATAGGCACGACAAGGACATTTGTTGTTGCACATGCTTTCCTTAGAAAATTTGGCTTCAGAAGTTAAGCGGGTCCTGATTGAATTATAGGGTAGATAGATGTACCAGTAATGCAGACGTTTTAATGTGAATGTTTGTTTATAAAAAAAAGATAACCAATTAAAATTTAGCTCTTATTATTTTTTGATAACTTTCACTTGCATGTTTTATAATCTGGATTATTGTTTACATTTTTAATCAAATCAATCAGGAAGCAGAAAATAATGTTTCAAAATTTCACTATCCAGTAATATATCCAGAAGTTTCGGCTAGTTTAACTGTTAAAAATAGTGGGGAAATAAATGAATGTATGAACTAATATTCGAAAACTTTTTTTTTTTTTTTTTTTACCCCGCTAGCCCCCCCCCCCCCCCCACTGTTTCAATAATTTGATAACTGTAATTCCCTGTCATTTAGTATTTTAAACCATTTATCTAAAATAATTAAAATATTGAACTTGTGATAATCACAATAATTAATTTAAACAGTGAATTATTATTACAAATATTTTTTTAATTATCAATATCCTAATTATTTAAATTTATTTGAAAATAACTTCTTTCATTAGTATGCTTTCATTAAATTCTGGTTCTAAATAATACAGCCCCCCCCCCCCCAACCCCACCTTTTTTTTTTTTTTCGTCATTGTTTCTTTTGACACATTTCTTTTATTAACCTTTTTTAAGTGCATAGCTTCCAACTCCCCCCCCCCCCCCCTTTTTTTTTTGGTACTTTTCGGTTAGCCGGGTGCCAGTGATATATGTACATGTATAAATATATATGTATACACAGGTATATATATTCATACATGCAGGGGTGGGGAAATACATGTTTTTACTCGCTACTGGCGAGTGGATTTATTGACAAGGCGAATGTTTAGGAAATCTTTGAAAAATAGCAGACTATAGAAGATATGACAAAAACTTTATTTTTTTTTTAGTTCACTATATTTTGTAACTTTCAAATTTACTGTGATATAAGCATGGTATTTACTATGTTCAATCCTATACTAAACTTTTCTCTGTTGTAGGGTAGATGTGCCAGTAATGGTCCGCCTTCCAGTAATGGGCCACCTTCAACATTTTTGGTTTATAAAAAAATAACCAATACAAATTCAGCTTTTTTTATTTCATTAATATGCTTTCTTTAAATTCTAGTTTTAAATACAATCATAATATCAGTTACTTTTTGTAGGGTGTCCATTACTGGAATTTAGGGCGTTTTGATTTATTTCTGTTATTTACAATTAAATTTTGATTCACATTGGGAAATGTGACTATGAGCATGGTTAAATATTGTTGGTAGATTAATATAATATTAAAAAATGTGGAATATAACAATTATAACTATTAATTTAAAAATAATTTTTAAAGAAATTCCCTAAGGGTGTCCATTACTGGCATATCTACCCTATATATTTCTTAATTTTATCGAAAAAAATATGAAAATGCATTGTAGCAGTGTAATTGACTATTTTTGAAGTCATGTACTACATTGTTATAACAATTTTCAATTCTATTCTGGCTGGTAAAATAAGTCTTTGGCTGGTAAGATTTTCTGAAAATTCCCCACCCCTGCATACATGTATATGTGTAGATCAGTGTTCAAAATTAGCAGTCGTTAGTTGTCAAATGAGACTACATTATAGCATTTGACGACAACAAAATTATTCCTGGGCATCAAATTTGACGCCTAGCTTTTTATAACATTTATTTTTTGCTTAACTTAGTCAATCACCCTCTTTTGAAAATCTGGTCTCGAACCAAACATAAACTATAATGTGAGACAGTTTAGCAGAGATTTTTAGCAAAGTGTACAAATCCAAATGAATATATTAATTTATACAAACTTCTAAACTTTATATTGAACTTGCCATTTAGCACTGCTGAATGTGAAAAGGGATTTATTTAGTCAGTTTAATTTACTAAAAAATAATACACGTAACCATTTATCCACTGATACTGTTAATGATTTATTGGTGGTAAAACTTAGACCCAATTTAGCAGATTTTTATCCAGGTAAAGCTATAAATCCCTGAGAAATAATATAGTTGAAGGACAGTTAGACATCCTGATTTTAGTATCTACCTTTAATTAATTACTTAAAATTAGTGGGTATTGTTTGAGTTTCACCTTTGCAATCTATATGCAGTCAAGCATTGTTAGCATTAAATCGCTTAATATGAATTTTTGCTGAACATGAATTAATAATGCAGTCCCAACAGATAAGATGTACTATATTATTTTTACGGTTAACACACACAAAATGTGGTCCTTTAGATTTCATTTTAACAATATTTCTCTAATTATATTATATGTATAGTTTTTAAGTCTAATTATCAACACTGGGTAACATTTTTTTAGGTTTATTTTTTTTTTTTTTTTTTTTTTTTTTTTTAACATGGTTAAGTGCATTTTTCTATTAATTTCTAAATGTAGTAGTAATTGTAAATGTGTTATCAGTTTTACAGTTGCTTCAATTATTATAATATTGCAGATTCAATAATTTAAATAAAAACAAAATATTCATGCTTTTCTATAAAGTAGCATATAATGATACAGTTATGTGAATTTTAGAAATTGCAACTAGAAATTTTCATTTGACGCCTAAGATATTTACAGTAGGTGTCATTTGACGTCTACCTTTCATGTCCCAATTTCTGTCACCGGTGTAGATATATGTATGTATGTGGCTGAATTTTGGCCAGTGACAGAGTATAAGTAGTAATGTCTAGCTCATTGTTGTTTAGATATGAATAGTGGAAATTTCCAGCACTTATCGTGATTCACAGAAATCAAAGTAACTATCTTAAAAATATAGTTAAAATATCTTCAATATTATTAAAGTAACAAACGTAAATTCAAATTTGACCTGCAGTGAGATGCATTTTATTTTTGATTGAAAATAAGCGTGTTCTGACTCTGGTTTCCTGAACAAAAATTGTCTGTCTTGATGTCTATTATCACCTGAGAAAGTTTTTTTTTCCCATTTTGTTTAGAAACATGATGTTTGTAAAAAAGCAAGAAACATATTATTTACTAGACAGACAATAATCATGAACTTGCATTTATTTGTACATCATTAATTCCTATGAAGGTTATCATTAATGGTTTATTTTCTTAAATGATACTTTTCAAACCGAAATAGGTCGAATACCGAATATTTGGTGCATCCCTAATGAAAATAAATTTAAAAAAATGTGTTCATAATTAAACATGTCTTAGTTACAAAACATTTTTTTACTTTTCCTTATGTGCATAAAACATTTAGACAACCTCAGAACCCCTTTTGGTTGAGAAAAGGCCTTCAAGTATGGAAACTGTATTTTTGAGATTCTTAAAAACACATTTTACTTACTCATCATACGTAGTATAGGGTAAGTCTTGTAATCGTTTTGAAAATCGAAAAAAAAAAAATTGACTGATTTACACGTTTCAGACACTAGAGAATCCGAAAAACATATTTTTAGAAAAAAAAAAATTGCCGTTCGTTTGTCTGTGTGTGTCTGTAAACGCTCTATCTCCCGAACAAATTGAGATAGAGACTTGAAATTTGGTATGTACTTAGTATGTGATAATGGGAAGAAGCTTATTGAATTTCAGTAACCTCGATTAACCGGAACTATTTTTTTCGAACTCTCGAAATATTCATTCTGATAAAAGGTATATAAAAAATTTCGAAATTGGTTATTTTAAGGCGTGAATATAAAAGACAATAAAAAAACATAAATTTTGCATAAAGAATGAAGTCTATCGGATAATGAGTTGCCGAGATATTTGTAATCCTATTTCCCACACTCTTCCATTTTTCATGACCCTGTATTTCATTTCAATTCAAAAATATAATTTAATTGGAAATGAGACGCTTAATCCGACGCAGTAAACCGTTCGTTAATATGATTATCATTTTAGGAGTTATAAGGATATTTCTTTTACGCAATTCAGCAATAGAGCATTTAAAGTTTAGGACGTCATCAAGCCACGATTTTATTCAAATTGCAATGCATTTTATAACTAGTTTACACATTTTTATTTTCATATTTTATATTATACATATCCATGATGGGTAAGTAATACTATGGCCCCCAACGACTAGTTTTATTTTAAAAACATTTTTAAATTTTAAAAGTCATAGCATTCGTTTGATGCGACGATTCAATAACTGTATAATTTTTTAAGCCTTAACATGAGACACGATTTTTTATTAGTTGTAAATATCGATTTTGAATAATATTTTTCTTTTATCTCTTAGTTTTAAGTAGTCTGCTTAGAAAGCTATATAGTAAAATTTTTTTTCAAAGAAAGGCCCATTTACATATTTAATACATAAACAAATAATACCTCAAAGGCACCTTTTTGACTGAGAGGCAATAAGGGTGCTGTTTTTCGCTGTTTCTACTTATTACATTTTAGAATGCAAACATTTTGTTCATACATTCAGTTTTGTCAGTGTTTTAAAAAATATACCATACTTTTTTTTTAAGTTTTGAATATTATAAAATATTTGAAATTTTGTTAAAACAGGCATAGTATTATTATTTTTTTTCTTTTTATGAAGAAATGCACTAATGATAAAAGTTTTTCAATTTTAGCCTGTGTAGTTCTAAAGTAACAGTGCATGTAAACTCAAAATTTGCTAAATTGAGAAAACTCATTTTAAAGATTTAATATTCATTCGCCTTCAAAAATACTCCTATTTACTTGTTCATAAGTAAAATGCTTTACATGCATATGCAAGAGCTTCTTTTTCATCTTGGGGGGGGGGGGGGGGGCAATTAGACATTGTAAAACAAACATGATTTTTTTTTCTGACACAATTTGTTGTTTATCGAACATTATGAAGTGCAGCGCACATGTTGCAAACTCTTGGTTCATCAACAAATCAACTAATTTTATGTTTAAAGTTATTGTGTTTGTTCATTCATATTTAAATCTCTTCATTCTTGCAGGAAAACAAGCCTGGTGGATATATATGAAGAGGCACTAGTTACATGAAGAGGCATCATTCATTGCATGTATTGGTAAGTTCTTCTTTACTTATTAATATTATTAATATTTGTAGTTATGTTGCAATGAATAACAATTAACAGTGATTTTTGCATTTTTTATGAATTTGTTTACATGCAACTTTTAGTTTTTTTTTTTTTTTTTTTTTGCTTCCCACGGCCATATTTTGACATTCATATAAAAAATTCGGTTTCATTCTTTTAGCCTAATATAGTAAATTTTGTAAAATTTTTATTTTTTTCTTCCGTCGTGCAACAATTTATTGCTGTTTACAATGTTTTAGCCCACTATAATAAATTTTGCTCTCTGCAATTTTAGAATTTCTAGCTTTTTGCTTTGTGGTGATTTTTACACATTAGTAAAAGGAATCCAATTTTAATATTTTAATCGATAAAATGTTTATTTTCAGAAAAGTTTATTCAAAATTCGTACAACTTTTTTTTTTTTTTTTTTTTTTTTTTTTTTGCGAATTTTTTGATGAGATTGATTTTTAGATATTTTTCATGTTTTGCGGTAATTTTTTTACATTCATAAAAAGAATTTGATTTCAAACTTTTAATGTGAAATAGTAAAATTTCTCCTCTGAATTTTTTTTAAGTTTTTAGCATTTTTTTCTTTTAAGGGAGGCATTTCGCTATAAGTTTCGTAAAAAAATGCTGATTAAGGAAACGTCCGGATTTTGAAAAATGCTGTATTTGAGACTTCGCACTGTACAAACTGTTTTGTCAAAACGGTTTATTGCATTTTCTAAAAAGATTTGTATGTGATTAATATGTAAATAAATAAAAATGTTCTCAAATCAAAAAAGTCAACTTTGACCAAAAGTTGTAATTCATTTTTGCTTGGAAATACATGAAATTAGCAGGTGTTGTTATTAAAAAATTATGTGATTGAAAGACTTTTTTCATTTTTTGGTGAATACAAAAGATCTTTCAGAAAATACTGTCAAAATTGACATTTTGAACTGAATTTTCAGACAAAAAGAGTAAAGTCAGCCAGGCAGGAGAGAACAGGTTAGCACATGACCCCAAAATCACTTATAACTCAAAAAATGGAAAACGTTTTTAGATTCTAAATCACTTCCATAGTCAGCCCAGCGAATTTTGTACCATCATGTTTAAAAATGAGTCAGTAAATGTGTCAGAAAGTTTCATGCTTGTTGATGAAAGATTTAAATGTTAATTCTTTAATTTTTACATCCTACCATTTATTAATGATTTAATAATTTTATCCAACGTATAAGATAGGGCTTGAAGAAAATTGGGGAAAACTGTACAGTTTACATATATTAACTGTTAAGTTGTAATGTGATTGTTCTTATGCAAATATAATTGTTTGATTTTTGTTTGTAGTTCACAACTGCAATTATACTTTTATTTCCTTTCTTCTAGGAAATCCTTTTGAGCTGGCTCCTGTATACCCTGTATTTGTTGAGAAGGAGCCGTTTGAAGCCAGTATCCCGTTATAGGCAGTTCTCGTGTGGTTCTCATTTAAAATGTCCTAAAGAATGCTGTACTACACAGGAATTTATTCAGAGGTATTATATATTATATATATATACATACTACTTGGAATTTGTGTATGCATTCATTTATTTCTTCTATTATATATTGTGGAGTTCTGGTAGTTTTCTTTATCACTTGGTTTATTTTTATGTATGTGTCAGGGATGAGATTTCATAAATGTTTATTGGGCAATTTGCCAACAAAAACTAGAAAAAAGGGCTGGATTTAATAAATATACTAAAATAATATAATTTTGTGTACATTATAATTGAGACTTAAATCAGAATATTAATTGGATATTTCATTAATATTATTTTGATTAATTAAATAATTTTCATTGATAATAGCAATCGAAAAATAAGTACAACATAATCAATTTTGTAAATAAATTTGTGTGATGGAGACATGAAGTAAAAATCCCCCCCCCCCCCTAAAATTAATGTAGTAATGTTGCCTTTGAAAGTAATATATATATATATATATATATATATATATATATATAACTTAATTCAACAGTTTCTACATTTAAGAAACATATAATTAAAAACAACATTAATAGTACATAAACATTTGTCAAATCAATCTTCATTTTATTTTTATTTGAGCCTCTAGGTATAACTTTTACAAATAATTTATTACTACAAAAATCTTTACAACAAAAACTTTAAAATCCTGATAACTTTTTTAAAGAGTTATTTGAAAAAAAAAAAAAGGATCTAGTTAGGTTATGGTTAGGTTATAATTAAGTTATGGTTATGGCACATTTGTGTTATGGTTAGGTTTTTTACCGCAGGATGAACATTATTCATATTTTGATTTTAAAAATATACTTTTATTTTATACAATAGCACCAAAATTTTAATACTGTATGCTAAACTTTCAGCTAATGATCGAGTATCGATTTGATCCACATTTAGTCAGATTTAGGGATGATATATAATCAGTTTGAAAATTAAAAAAATTCACTTAGGATTTCGATGTGAAATAAAATTTAAATGTATAACAGTGATTTTTAGTTAAATATCAATATTTCACTAGATTATTTTTAACACAATTATTTCAAATTGGTAAAGCAGTAATACAAGTTGTAATTTTCCAACTGGATGAAAAATGTCCGGGCCAGGATTCGAACCTGGGATCTCTTGGCTGAAGCCGCAATGCTCTACCAACTGAGCTATCCCGGTTGAATCTGGAGGGCCTAATTCATCCAGTTAACCTTCCAGTTCGCCATCGTGAAACGTTGATATATTTTTTTTAAAGATTAAGACCAAAACACATAACAAACATTATTGTTATCTTTTAATAAGATTTCAGAATGATCTGTTTAACACAGCAAACTATTAAATATATTCGAATAGCAATGTTATTCGTAACAGTTTTAACCTGATAATTTTATTTCACATAGACTGTGATTTAAATATATATATATAAACAAATATTTGAAGTGTGTTTTGATTTTTATAGTGCAAAATATTCTCACAAATTCAGATTTTCTTTCATATGTACTTTTGTCTGGCAGAATCAAAATAAGAAATATTGTTTTTCTGGCATTCCCCGCTATCATGATTGCTTAGCTTATACATATTTTGGTACTTTTCGGTTAGCCGGGTGGCAGTGATATATACATATACATATATTTACATGCATATATGTATGTATATGCAGATAGATATGTGTTTATATATTTATGTATGTACATATATCACTGGTGCCCGGCTAACCGAAAAGTACCCATATTTTTTTTTCTTGCTGGTTGCTACTAAATAGCTGAATTGCGTAACAAAATTAGTAAATAGAACATTATTTTCGTGGGGAAAAAATATATATACACACACTCATATATATAGCAATCTTTCTCTTTTTTTCTTTTTTTTATTACTATCTTTACCTTCCCAATTTTTTTTAAACTTCATTCTAAGCACCACTTTATCTTATAAAAGCAAATTTTGTGTTGTGAGAACAGTCTATGCAGGTTTTTTTTTTCTTTTTTTTTTTTGGGGGGGGGGGGTGGTAAATCCTTTTGCTGAAGTTTTCCTCTCTGGTGAACTTGTTTGTTTACAAATTACACATTTTAAAACATCACAAAATAACAAATACATAATAATTAGTCAGTTTTTATGGAATAGAATTTTGTGAAGTGGCCCATTTTATCAAATTGATTTTTGTGAACCGGTTCACTGTATCAAATTGATTTTTGTGAAGAGGCCCATTTTATCAAATTGATTTTTGTGAAGAGGCCCATTTTATCAAATTGATTTTTGTGAAGAGGCCCATTTTATCAAATTGATTTTTGTGAAGAGGTCCATTTTATCAAATTGATTTTCGTGAAGAGGTCCATTTAATCAAATTGATTTTTGTGAAGAGGCCCATTTTATCAAATTGATTTTTGTGAAGAGGCCCATTTTATCAAATTGATTTTTGTGAAGGGGCCTTAAATAGGCCCCAAATTTTCCTGGATCGACCCCTGCTTATTCTTGCTTGTTACTGAAAAGATTTTCTTTTCTTTGAGTCATTCTGCATTTGTGACTGTTGCTCATATATGAAGGTACAAACAGGGTTCGTATGGCTCCTGGAATTTTGCAACCAGAAAATTCTTTGATATCAGTATTTTGTTACAGGAAATATCTCCTTAAAAGAAGACAAAATTTCGCGAGTTTAATCTAGATTTCTTTTTCTATAAAGAAAATACTGGTGAAACTCCTGGAAAATTTCCTCATCCGTACGAACCCTGTACAAAGTGTATGAGTAGTTTTAGTCATACGTGTAGAGTTTTGAAAATTATTGGTAGATTATAGTCTTAAATATATTTTTTTTACACTAATACGCGTGTATCTGTGCATAATAGAAAATGCTTACCAATTTGATGTTGCTTTTTAGATTTTCTTTTAAAGAAATTAAACAGTTTCATCTTATTAATGAACTCACAAGAGTTAATTAAAAAGGTAAGACAATGCAAAAATTTGAATGTATAGCACCATTTATTAAAATGATATACTCTACATTATTCCCAAATCATTTGTAATAAAAATACAACAAAAATTGGCTTAAAATGTCTTTTTTGGAATATGAATTTTTTAAATCTTATTTTTGTATTTTAAAAGGCTTTTTCGCTACTAAAGTTAAACTGCTTAGCATTTTAATTTAAATATTGAACCAAAAGGGAAAGAATCTCGTACTGTTTCTAACAAAAGAAGAAAAAAAAGATATCTGCTACAAAAAGACACATTAAAAGTTTCATAAAATATTAAAGCAAAAAACTAAACTTTTTTCATATACTTGAGGAAAAGAGTGTTTGTTCACTTATAGCAATTGGTGAGGTTCGAATCTGATGAGTTCATACAACTTGAGGCCTATGCTTATAGTTGTTCACTTTTTTTATACATATATATATAAGTTTAGAAACACAATTTGCCATAAATAAAAATAATTAAAAATTTAATAAATTAATACATTGTATTTTGCAATATTCACTTTATGATGGAAATTTTAACAATGAGTTAGAGTAATAAATGTATAATATGGCCTTAGAATCTTATGCCGAATGTACTGCTGGATAATCACAATATCCGGCTACTGCCAAAGCTCATTCTCACATTTCCAGCTTTTCTTAAAATGAATCAGATATATAAAATTTCGGATTTTTTTTTTTTTTTTATATAGGGATTGACAGTATGTTGTAATCTTTTAAGTGTAACATACTGAGTTAAAATTACTTTTTCCATAAACAAATCTGAAAGTCATGTACCTCTTATACTCAAAGCAGTCACTTAATTTAAGAGCTCTGTTTGTGTAATAGTATGCATTTAATTTGTTTGTCTTTAATTCTGTTTTAAGATATTCAAGCCTGTTTATTCAGTCTCATTGTATTTTCTTTATAGAGCATTGTTTGGGATAAACCCACATTCCAAAGGCTCCAAGATGGAAAAGATATTTGGAAAAAGAGTTGACATCCACCCTAAAGTCCTTACACGGATTAATAATGTAAAAGATTTTTCATCCAAATGGATTCACTTCAGAAGATTTTATTTATTTATTACTTGTAAATACTTGTTGCAATAAATGTTTTTTGTATTTTTTTAAATTAGTTGTTTTCTTTACTGTTCATATTTATAGAAATGTTACTGCTTTTCTAAAAGTAATTATTTTAAACTAGATAGTACCCATCAAGATTTGACTGTGAACTACTTGTAAGTTTCATTATAAAATTTTTTAGAATTTTATTTTGTTGCTTTTAAATTGGTTAAGTATTGAAAATTTGAAGAATTGTTATATAGTGCAATATAAGGTGATAGATAGCGCTGCCAGTTAAAGATATTCAATTAATGAAGTGAAAGAATTTTAAAACAGGAGATTAAAAAGTAATTGAATGAAGAGGGCATTTATTTTTACTTGCTACAATCTCTCTCTCTTTTTAAATAACAATATTTAGTATTTTGTCATTTTTTTTTTTAAATTACACGACCTTTAAATTTTTTTTATTAATTTTATTTTTAACAGGCTGACAAAAGAACTTAAACTTTGCTGTTTGCAGCAAACGATTTATAATATATAATTTTTAAATTACTTGAATTTTATTTTACATTTTCATACATTTTTTATATATTAAACCATGGATATCAAGATGATTTCTATTATAGTTCTTGTATTAATTTTTTTTCCTTTCTTTTTTCTGTTTATATCTTCTTGATATATTTATATACTATATTATAGTACATAATAGTGATACAAAATATAAATAAAAGTTTACATCAATTTATTTAATCTATTACTACATGAAAAATCTTTTAATTTAAATATTTTTAATATAAAATTAGTAATTTAAAAAAAATATTGCCACTGTTAAATTTTACTTAGTTATAAAGTACTCAAATTAAAAAATATATGTACAAATTATATAACTTCTTCTCCTGAAGTTACATATGACATTATTAAAATGAATGAAGTGGGAATCGAACTGACAATTTCGCACTTGAAACCCAGCATATTAGACCACTCAGCCACGGTGACCTTGATCTGAGTTACTCTAAAACTAAATATGTTCTACATTTAATTTCATGCATGCACACAATTTCGCTAAAAGAACTCTCAATTGTTTCTTGCTAATTATCAAGATATATTTTCTGCGTAAATATGTATAAAGTATATGGCTGCAACAAAACACTTTTTTTTTAGATTCAAATTTTTAAATCGAAACAATTTTTGTCATATAAAACAAATTATGTAGGAATGCAAAAAAAAAAAAGAAATTTTTGTGAGTGGATTAGTAACAATATCTGATTTTTAATGCTATACTTAATCTTTTCTTAGAGGGTTACCTACAATTGAAAATTGTTTCAAACTCAAAAATCCTCAGTACTAACCCATCATATTTAAATTCTACATGAAATTTTACCCCAGGATACCAAATTTCAAGTCATTTTCATCTAGTTATTTATGAATGTTTCAAGTTTGGAACCTCTCATGTTGAATTTGTTATTTATCATGGGAAAATTGTAATATGGATAGAATTTTTAAACCACAAAAATTACTGACATTTTTAATTTGCATAATTGAAGCTTCTAGAAATATATTTTTTTTTTATCAAGCATTTTATAAGTTACAGTTCAAATACTTTTTGAAAATATCTGCTTTTGGAAATTTTGAAAGAAGCATGAATTGTCACATATATATTTTACAGAAATGGATTTTTAGAAGCTTTAAATATACAGATTCAAAATTACAGCTTACTTCATCCAGTAGTTTTTTAGTTATGTTTAAAAAACTATGTACTTTGTAATCGGTTTTCCAACAATAAATAACAAATCTAACATTGTTGGTAATCCATTCATACCAGTCATATATTTATACGATGATATGCAGCAAAGAATAACTGCTTGAACAAGTAGGCTGAACAAAGCCCGGGTTATATCCCGTTAGGGGCAGCAGAGTCCCCAAACTACCCATTGGGGTCCCTGAACTGCCCAGGTGAAGCCCGGCTATAGGTCCAATGACTTGTTAATTTTACGGGCAGTAATATTAAATTTATAAGGACCATATTAATTTATGGTCAGTGGACATAAAAAATGAAGGAAACTTTTACGAGCATAATGTTAATTTACGGTCACTGGACATTAAAAAATGAAGCTATCTTTTACGAGCATAACATTAATTTACGGTCACTGGCCTTTAAAAAATGAAGCTAATTTTTATGGGCATAACATTAATTTACGGTCACTGGACATTAAAAAATGAAGCTATCTTTTACGAGCATAACATTAATTTACGGTCACTGGCCTTTAAAAAATGAAGCTAAGTTTTACGGGCATAAAATTAATTTACGGTCAGTGACTTTAAATTTTACGGGCATAAGTTTACGGGTAAACTTGTATTTTTATGGTCATGATAGCTTTACGGTCATAACATTAATTTTACGGTCAGTGACTGGCACACTTTTTGCCAGTCACTGACCGTAATTTAGCAGTGAGATTTCTTAGAGTGTACCAAGTAGGTACAATTGCCCCACCCCTCTCCATATGAAATTCCTGTCTACGCCTTATTCTCGATTCTTTATTTTACCTTTTTAATTTTTTACGTTTAAAATAATTGATAAATTCTGAAGCCCATATTTATCGGCGATTATAGCTGGTTGATGTAATAATAAATAATGAAAGATTTAATAATAATGAAAATATAGCATCAGTGATGAGAATCGTCAGAGTTTCGGCATACTCTCCCTCTTTTTAAATTTCCCTCAAAATTCCACCATTCCTTTTGTGAAATTTCCGTTTTCTCAGTTTTGGCTCCGTATAAGCATACAAAGTTCAAAATACTTAAAACATTTTTTTTTCTTTCCCATTTATCGTTGTGATAATATATAAATAAATTTTCACATAAATTCTTCTCCCCACACGAAATTTTACTTCCGGCAGAAGCTCCGTTTTTGCAGCCACGTCAACTTTGGCAGCATTTTCTAAAAGACATTCTTTCTGCCTTTACCAAAAATGGAAAAAACTGTTCAATTACATAGTTACTGAGAAAGAGTACCTGCCAGTTTCATGCGTTTTCGAACAAAAATAAATTCATAAATGTGTCGGAAAGTTCCCAATTAGGATTTGCGAACAGATTGTTGCTACGATGATACGCCGTCACATATCACTTTCCCGCTAGATGGCGGTTAACATCAATTACTAAACTATAACAAGATATCTCTTCCGACTAGCTTCCGGGTAAAATAGAAGCGCCTTTGAAGGTGACGTATCAGAAATGGAAAAAACTGTTCAATTACATAAGTTTCTGAATAAGAGAACCTGCCAGTGAAAGTAAGATTATGAGCATGTGACGTCACGCACCCTAGTAAATGTGTACTTAACAACTGGACGTAGGCAGAAAGTAAAAACTCTGGCAGAGCTAGTAATTATAATGTATTATTTCCAACCCATAATAAAACATATTATAACTATGTGAAAATTATGAGCATTTAGCAAAACTTCGATCAATTTAGCTCGAAGTTTTGCCTACGTTAAGTTCAGTAGACACGCAACAAGCCCGTTTGTTGATAAACATGCACATAACCCATTGTTGCTACGATGATAAGCCGTCACATATCACTTTCCCGTTAGAGGGCGGTTAACGGAATACGGAACCGACAGCTGATCAAAGTCAACAAGATCTCTCTGCCGACTAACTTCCTGGTAAAAGAAAACCGCCTTTGAAGCTGACGTACCAGAAATGGGAGGGACTCCTTTTTCGTTTGTAATACAGAATGGGAGGGGAGAGATTCTAGTTAAGAGATTCCAGAATCGCGTCGTAATCTCAAATTTTATTTTCGCCAAACATAGCTCAAATTATGATTTCAGTAGCGTTTCACCGGCATCAATTCGGTTAACCGTATCGCTACCGGCGTCCTTGATAAAGGGACTATTCAAAATTTAATTAAGACATTTAATTTATTTAAAATAATTTTAGTCTTCAATTTTAATCATTTCCTTACCAAAATCACATGACACCAATGAGGGAAAATTTTTGTAAGTAATTTCACCGGGAAATCTTTGAATCAAGCTGGGTGAGAAAACGTCCAGGTACGTCTTTTTAAAATCGTACAATTTAAATAAAATACTATTAGAATCTACCTAGCTATATTTGTTTATTTTTGTTAAGAAACCTAGAAAACTTGATTTAAACTTATCGTGAAAGTTCTAAGCAATTATAATTTTGTTACTGAATTATTTTTAAACGCGTGTTCATGACGTATGTCAATAAAAAAATATCGTCAATAATTTTTTTATTAGATGGTTTTTATGCTTATTGCGAAAATTATTAACAATGTAAACTTTAATTTTATTTCATATGTAAAATACTGGTAGTGAAAGGGGTTAAAAAGGTTATTGAAGAAATTTTATCTATACACTGTTGCAGTCGAACTTCTGTATGGTGAGCTTCGCAATAGAGATGCCGGTTTTAAGGCTGTTTTCAAATCCAAACTGTCTACTTTATGACGTATTTTTTTTTTCATTTGTATTCGGAAACGTATGAAATTGGCAACTATTCTTATTCAGAAACATTGTAATCGGAAAACGTTTTCCATTTTTCGGTAAAAGCAGATCGTTCAGAAAATACTGTCGTGCATATTTGCTGACGCAAAAGTATGACATTTACGAGATGATTATCGAACTGATTTGTAATCGAAAAATATTTTTTGTTTTTAGATATTTGAGATAGCACAAAAAGCTTGCATCAGGCTTTATTTGTCAAGTCGACAAGCTTGCATTAAACTTGACATGTCAGGCCTGCAAGCTTAATGCAAGTTTGAATCAAACATTCAAGTTCACACCTGCCCAGCTTGTTTTTAACTTGATATGGCAAACACACATCAAGTTTACGGTGTCAAAATTAAAGCAAGCTATGCAAACAAGTATGAATCAAGTTTGTCACATGTCAAGTTAAAAACAAGCTGGGCAGGTGTAAACTTGAATGCTTGATTGAAACTGGCATTAAGCTTGCAAGTTTTATCTATCAAGTTTAATGCAAGTTTGTTGTTAAAGCAAGTTGGTCAAGTATAAATTTGAATGATTAATCTCGACTTGCAACAAGCTTTTCACTGTCAAGTTTAATGCAAATTTGTTGAAATGACAAATCAAGCTTACAGATATCATAATACAAGCTTTTAAATCATTTTTTTTTCTTCATATATGTTTCTGTTTAACTAACAAATTCTCATAAATATTATTTTATAAAGTTAATATTAGATAAGAAAATTATTGTTAAATTTTAAAATGTTAATAATAAAATTAGCAGTTTGGAATTTAAAAAAAGTTTTTTCTTATCTAATGTTAACATTTATAAAATAATATTTGTTAGAATTTGTTAGCTAAACAGGAACATAAAAAAAATGGTTGAAAAGCTTGTATTATACATATTTGTAAACTTGATTTGTCAAGTCAAACAAACTCGCATTAAACTTTACAAAATTCCTGAGAATTTAAATGTAAAAATACTAAATAATATTATTATTTTTAAATATTCTTCATTAAAAAAAAATGTTGAATTATATATTTTTAAAATAAAAAATATATTTAGCAGGTATTTTTTTTAAATCAAGTATTCTTGTGTGAAATATACAGGGTGTCTACTCTCAACGCTGGCAATGGCTAATTCTTAAACCGTTAGTCATAGACATATAGTTCGAAATGCAAAAAATTTTTTAATGAGGTAAAGAAGTATTTTAAAAGCAATTTGGGTCAATAAAAACATTTCTCAAAAAGTTACGAAATATAATTTTTTATCAGTCCTATAACTGAGATTTATTAAAAAATTCCTACTATACTAACAAATAAAACAAAAAAGTTTCTTTCTTCTACGATTAAAACTGACTGAGAAACAGCTTTTTAAAGTTGAAGCATCTTTTTTTCTGCGAAATAGGGGTCATTCTTAAATTTACTCAAAATATAAATAATCGTCAGATATAAAAAAAAATAATAGCAGTTGAGAGTAAAATTAACATTACAATATAAATTTGAAATCTGTTTTCATTCTGACATACTAAAGCAAACTAAGCAACTTATAATGGAAATACATATAAGTGAAAAAAAACAACAACAACAACAGTATTTTTGTCAAACGAAATGATGAAAAGCAACAGTGTCAATTCTCTAAAAAATAAACATGTTTAAAATCCAATTATTTTAACCAATGTGAAACTTAATTAATAAATATTAACACTATCATAATACTTTGTACGATGTGACTACTTTCAGTTAAAGTGCAGATACACGCGAAATAAATTCTACGAATACTTTAAGCAATTTGTGTACGATCCCTCGAAGCATTGCCCAACTCATCTGTGTTCAGATGCAGAAAACTGGTGCAAGTAATGCAATTCAAAGGTCATTTTTAGTGTTAAATGAATGGGACTTTTTTTTTGTCTTACTTGTTAGTGTAATAGAATTTTTTTTTACTAAATATCACTTATAGGACCGGGGAACCGTATAAAATATAAATTTCGTATATTTTTAAGAAATGTTTTTATTGATCCAAATCGCTTTTAAAATATATTTCTTTTCCACATTTAAAACATTTTTGCATTTGGAAACATATGTCTATGACTAACGGGCCAGTACGACCCTGGCCGCTTCTGTAAGCTACTCCAGGGTTCCCAGCAAAACATGTCTCGCAATTTCCCTGACTTTCCATGATTTTCCCTGACCAAATACAAAAAAATTCCATGACCAAACGAGCATACACAAAATCTGCTTTAAATAACACAAAATAACAAGCAGCAGAAAACGAAAAATCAGAAATTTTTATCGTAATAACTGGGTTTAAACTCTTTTCCCAGGAGAAAATTCAAGTACCTTTCAAGAAAAGTGCAAAATGAAATTCTATAAAATACAGGGTGTCCCAAAAGTCTCCGTACAATTTCAAAAATTTATTACATTAAAAAAAAAAAAAAAAAATAGGCCTACAGCAAAAATAATTACAACAGTACATAGAGTAACTTAAAAAGTTTTTTTCTACTGCCTTAGTAAACTTCAACATGAGATCCTTTCGTAGCACGAACAATATCAAGACGATATTCCAATTCAATCCATGAACGTTTTTCCTGCTAACATCAACAGTAGCTACTGCTGTTTGGATCTCTTGTTTCAATTCCATGAGACTATTCACTTTTGTTCGGATTTCATCAAACAGTTGTAACTACTGTTGATGTTAGCCTGCTGAAACGCACGTGGATGGAATTGGAATATCGACTTGATATTCTTCGTGCAACGAAAGGATCTCATGTACAAGTATACTAAGATAGTAGAAAAAAAACTTTAGTTACTCTATGCACTGTTGTAATTATTTTTGCTGTAGGTCTATTATTTTTTGTTGTAATAAATTTTTGAAGTTGTACGGAGACTTTTGGGGCACCCTATACTAGGGATGCACAACCTGTGGCCTGCGGATCAATTTCGCCGATCGGATGCGAAAGAATCACGAATTTCGCCGATCGGGTGCGTAAAAATCGCATATCTTGCCGATCGAGCCCGTAAAATTCACGAATTTTTGCCGATCGGGTGCATAAAAATCGCGAATTTTGTCAATCGAGCCTGTAAAAATCGCAAAATTTGCCGATCGGGTGCGTATAAATCGTGAATTTTGACGATTGGGTGCATATAAATCGTAAATTTTGCATTTCAGGTGCATAAAAATCATGAATTTTACCGATCGGGTGTGTATAAATTATACATTTCGGCAATCAGATGCGTAAAAATCATTAATTTTGCCAATCGAAAACGTAAAAATTGCAAATTTTGCCGATCGAGCACGTATAAATTGCAAATTTTGCCGATCGGGTACGTATAAATCGCGAATTTTGCCGATCGGGTACGTATAAATCGCGAATTTTGCCGATCGGGTGCGAACAAAAAATCACAAATTTTACTGATCGGGTGTGAAAAAATCTTAAATTTCACCGAACGGGTGCATAAAAATCATGAATTTCGTCAAGCACTAGGAAAAAAAACTGTGAATATTGTCAATCCCACGTGGAAAAAAAATGCAAATTTTTTCCATACTTGCCAACCGAATTGGGTTATGTTGACTAAGGAGGTGGTTGAGTATAGGGGGCTAACCCTCCTTTTAAAATTAGCCCCCCATTTTTATGAACTTTTAGGCCGATCCTCCCCCTTCTTCCCCAAAACAAAATTTTGTCCACACTATGGATGTTGTCTCTTGACAATCCAGTCAATTTTGTGACTGGCTCTTATACTCTTATAAAGGTTGTGCACCCCTACTTCATATTGACATTTTATGACTGAATATGTTAAGAAGTACAATTTAGAATAATATATTTCTCCTCCTTCCCACCTTCATTCATGAAAACACAATTTGCAACCTTTAAAGCTAAATTTACTCCTTCAAATAAAGTCAAAGAGTATTTTCACTCTTTGAAAATAATCGTAGCTATATCTCTTTTATAAATACAAATGTAAACTGTTAATATATCCTTGCCAACAAAACTGAATATGTTGACTGGGAAGGAAGGAACCTAGGGGCTAAAACTACCCTTCCGAAATTGATGTTTTTTTAAATCTGATTGTAGACGTAGATCCCCCCTCCCCCACCTCCTCGAAACAAAATTCTCTCTGTGCTACTGATGGTGGCCCTCGACAACCCAATCATTTTTGTAAGTGGCCCTTCGCTTAAAAAGGTTGTGCACCCCTACCCTATACTATAATGCAAAAAAACTTCCATCTTTGCCAGTTTTCAAATGAAAGCCATACAACAAAGTCTAGAATGTGAAATGTCTAAAAAATGTAGAAAACTTTTGTCCATATTATGGTTTTTCTGCATTGCATTTGAAGGAATTTCTCGATATTGAAACCGACAAGAGTCTAGAGATTTTTCAGAGGTGCCATGTAGCGAGAAATATAGTAACACTTTTCTGAAAAAGAAATGATTTCAGATAATTTTTTTCCCCCAGACTTTTCCATGACTTTTTAGCAAATATTTGTAAATTCCCTGACTTTACCTATATATTTTAAAATTTCCATGACTTTCCCTGACTACTTTGAAATTCCCTGACTTTCCAGATTTTCCATGACTTTCCAGGTCGCTGGGAACCCTGTACTCTTTTATTCTGCTCCGTCAAGTCAAAATAGTTTCTAAAAAAGGATGGAGGTGTTTTTTTTTTTTTCAATCTTACTTGAGTTAGAATGCCACTTAAAAATTTTCTGCCCCGAAATTTCTGAGACAGGTGGCTTATGGGAAAGTTTGATCCGCTGTAAAATTAGCTTGTAGACAAAACTTTATAGTAGACGCAGGCAGACGACAAACCGAATTGATCAACACTTTTAAATATATGTTAGGTAAGTGTTAAAAAGGAAGGAAAACAAAGGTGGAGGGGCAAAAATTTCGGATGGAGGAGTAAGATTATTATTTATTTTTATTAACCCTTTCCGGCACAATGCTGTTACTCCGGGCACACCTAATTTTAATTCCAAACTTGCCTACGGCACCAAGAATATTTTAATAAAATTTTGTTTCTACAATGAAACTTAAAATACGGAGTTCCTATTTTCTGAAAATGTCGTTTGTAAATTCCGGTGTCAGTCAGCATTTTCTCATTTTACGAACAGACTTTGTCTGTGCCGGAAAGGGTTAAGTAAACAAACGTAATAAATAATGCAGAAAAAATTCAAAAATTGAAAGAGGTCAACCTTTGAAACTTTTTCAATTGGGAAAAGCATAAAAGCAAGAAAACAGAAATTTCAGAAAAGTGTTTCGCGATTTAGGTGGGATTTTTGTAATAGGAGAAAATCTACTGAAGATTACACGGAAGATTCTTATTCCTGAAATAGTGGATATTGGTTCTACTTATAAACAATGAAGAAACATAACGGAGATAGTGCGAATTGCAATTCTGCTATGGAGCCCTTTAGACTGTCACAACATTACCTTACCAACACTAGAAATACAAAATAAGGAAGAAACTACTAACAACATTTTCTAAATTAGAATACAATAAAAAAAAAACATTAAAATTACAAAAGAGACAAATAAAAGAGGGAACATGTTTGCTCTAAATTTGAAATGAGAGAAAGCTTTTACATATATATTAGCATTTGCATAAGTCTTGAAATAAAACAATACTTTCTGTAATATTAATCACTTAAAATCTAAACTTGAAGATACTTACTATACTCACTTCAAACTGTATTCAGGCTTTAGAAATCGAAATTTAAAACTTATTACATATTGCAGCTTGCAGCAGAATATTTTATTTTGGAAAAAAAAAAAAAACTATAAGAATTTTTGGAGAAATTTGTAAGGGTTTTTTTTATGAAATATTTTGCAATATATTAGTTTTAAATAATATTTAAGCAAAAACAAGAAATATTTTTGGATGTAAGGAAAAGAGGGATAGAGAATGATATTTTTTCAAGTTTCTCAAAAAAAAAAAAAAAAAAAAAAAAAAAAAGAGAGAGAGAGAGCGAGAGAGACTTTGGTATTTATGTCACAAGCACTGGCTGAATTAAAGATTAAAAACTTCACAATTACTAGCAAATTTTAAGCATAATTTTAGGAATAATAGCAGATGGGGTTTGTAGTCCTACTTATAAAATCCTGAATTTATAGGAAATGGAAAACAGAGTGGCGAGTACGATTAGGATTTTAATGTTTCATATATATTGTAACTAAGAAAATATATAATCAAAAATATAGATAATAAATATACTGAACGGTTTCCCAGATATTACAAACAATATTAAATTATTAAAGATACTTTTTATATTTATATCGCGTAACACCTTTAAAAAAAAGTAATTAATTTTTTTTAAAGAAATTAGCAAATCAGAAAGTACATCATACAAAAATATCCTGAAATCTGGATAAATCCCTGCACACAATCCACCCTATGATAAGAAGACATTAAAATTTTAGGAATTGTGTTAATTTGAAGAATGCGATGGTACGAAACCAATTAGAAGCAATCGAAACAGAGATAAAAACAACAAAATTGAAAAAAAAAAAAAAAATGGTTTCCTCTCATAAAGAAAATTTTTCCGTTTTTTTTTTTTTTTTTTTTTTTTTTTTTTTTGAGGGGGTGGTAGAAATTTTGTAAGATGAGGGATTTGGATCATATATTATTTATATATTGTTTCTACAAAGTAACAAATATGGAATTAAACTTTGCGTGTTTGAGGGGAGGGATTTATAAATTTTATTTATTACGACAAAAAAGTAACTAATAGACAGGAAAATAGTTAATAAAATGTAAAGAATTTCAAAAGATTTTAAATTTTAGAGCAAGGAGAAAAAAATTGATCTTTGGAACAATATGAAGTAGTTTCTTGCACTGTATACCTTTAGCTCGTTAGTTGAGTGAAACAAAACGAAAAGTACTTGCCTGTTTCTAAAGACCACACAAATCCGTGGAATATATATTCCATTGTAATTTACACTCTGAACAAGAAAGAGTGACTATTCACTCCGGAGGAGTGGATATTCACTCTATCGCAGAGTCAAAATTTGCCCAACCTCTTTAGAGTGACTATTCACTCTAGGCAAAAGTGAAATTGTTCACTCTCTGAAAGAGTGAATACTCACTCCCGAGAAGTGAATATTCACTCTAAACAGGGGTGGATACTCACTCTTTCAGAAGAGTGACTATCCACTCTTGCAAAAAGAGTGGGGTTTTTCACCCTGATAAGAGTGAATAGTCACTCTTTCATAGGAGTGGCTATCCACTCTTTCATAGGAGTGACTATTCACTCTTGCAAAAGGAGTGGATTTCTCACTCCTCAGAGGAGTGAATAGCCACTCTTTCATAGGAGTGAATGTTCACTTTTTATGGAGTGAATTATTTTTTTTTGTTTCTTTTATGGGCATTTTAAAAGAATCATATATTTTAGAGCATGCAATGAAAATAGACACAAGCGTTGTAAAGATTGGAATAAAATACTTTATTGGCAACATTTATTTAATTCATAGTTTGTAACAGTAATTGAACTCTTAAGGAAAAATTCAATTGGAATTACATAATGAATTAAATTAGGTTACTGACAGAAATAAACTAAAATATTTTATTCCAAGCTTATCACAATTGTGTTTACTTTCATTGCATGCCTTATAAAGATATGATAGTTTTAAAATTACCATAAGGGCAAGTAATTAACCAAAATCTTAATCAGTTAATTAATTTCTTTCTTTTCAAATACCCATTAAGTTGTATTTAGTATTTTAATAATTCCTGTGATGTACGTTATTTTTTTTTTTCATGTGTAATTCAAATTTTACATCTTTAGATCTCTGTATTAATTGCTAATGAATTTAAATCTAATCAAACATTGTTTACTGTACTTTAGTTGCTTTTAAAGTTTTATTAATAACTATTTAATAGAGGGATATTCTATGACTAACAATGTGTGATTTCACTTTAATTTTTGTTTTAAATATAAACTCTTATCTTTTGACAGTACTTTTCCGTAAATTAGTGCTATTTTGCAAAGTCCTATTATTCTAAAATCATACATATTATTTCTGTTGTCAACATCCCTTTTTCTATCACTGTAAACTGAAATGTCTGAAACGGATGGTTAAAAAAAGAGACACTTTAAAGTGTCTTAATCTTTTAAGACACTTATTTGTGTCTGAATTTAAGACATTTGAAACGTCTGAATTGCGGCCATTTTCGTGCTCTGATCTGTCGGCAATAAGTTGCCTTTTTTGACCACATTTTTTTTAAAGCATTAAATGCAGCCATATTTGACCACATTGCATCCTCGATAAATGGGAATATATTTTACCACAAAGCAGGGCTGGTAATTTTTCCAGAAGAAGAACTTGATTAAAGCATGGGAAAACTGGTCCATGGCACTACCTCCCCCCCCCCCCCCCCCCCACACACACACCCGATTTTATGGGGCCTAAAATTTAATACGCAATTTTCGTAAAGCTGATATTTTAAATCTCTTTCGACATTGTACAGATTATATTCAATGTTTTGAGCTTTTACAGTAAGATAAGATTGAAAACAAAAAATATATTTATCTAAAAACAATAAAATCTTTCAATGGTGGATACTTCGGGACCACAGAATTTTTCCGCTATTCGGAAGTGTCCGGTTTTAGAGGTAAAAGCGGACACCTCTATTTAGCGAAAATCCACCTTTTCAATCCACAACACATACATGTTTGAATATTTTTACATCAGAAATGTGGACACCTCCGAATAGTAGACAAATTTTATAGTCTCGAAATGTCCGCTATATCCTACTCTATAAGTTTAAATATTGAAAGAAATATCAAATTTGGAAGGCACCTAAAATCAGAGAGGAGGGGGTCAGAGCCGGGGAAGAGTTTGCCCATGCATTAATCATGTCCTTCTTCTGGAAGCAACCCAGCTTTTGGCAATTATTACTTAATCACAGTATCTTCAAAAATTTTTAATTAATTAATTGCTTAATTTACTTTCCCTCAAAATTCTCCCCCCAATTCTCAGGCTAAGTTGAGTACCAAAGTTTTGGCACTAAATTGTCCAGCCCTATTCCAACTGCCATGACGAGTTCGTGGTGTGCGGCGTCAGATCTCAGAACACTGAAACTCAGGAGTGAACAACACAGTAAAACAGGACTCCATTAGTTGGCCGACCTGGGTACTTGTCTTAGTGGACCGCCTCCATGAGGCGATCAGGCGATTTTCGCCCCATTCTCCAGGCACTCAAACACGTCAAACTGGGTCGAATCCCGGTAGGTAGGGGCCTGGTCGGTGGTCTCCAAGCCTGATTTATAGTTCGCTAAATGGAGGTATATAGATAACAAACCCAGAAGTCCCGAGGTATCCGCTATCGAGAATTTTAATTGCATAAATTCATTTTACAGTTCATTTTCGTTCATTTCAGTTCATTGCAGTTCATTTTCATTTCATGCAGTTCATTTTCTTAGTAGAAAGTACGAGTTTCTATCCTTTAAGTATGCTTTAAATTATTTTAACATTTGAATAGAATAGTTCAATAATAATAATAATCTCATCAAAAAGTCACCTGTAAAAAACGCAGCCAAGCCTCGTAACTCATTTACCGTAAAAAGTACTGAGATCGTATAAAGCCAAGTTTAACTATCTTATTAACTCTGAAATTTTCATTCACAAATCACTCCTAGTCTCTACATCTTTAGTTAATTATTATTTTGTGACTTGGCAATTACGCAGCACAGGGAAGTTATTACACCTTACTATGTTATGTGATGGGATGGGATAATTTAATTAAGGCAAATTATATACGCACAGGGAAGTTATTACACTTTAATATGTTATAGTATTATTTGATTAAGACTAACTATATACATCACATTCTCGTGCTACGTAATTGCCAAGTCACAAAATAATAATTAACTAAAGATGTAGAGACTAGGAGTGATTTGTGAATGAAAATTTCAGAGTTAATAAGATAGTTAAACTTGGCTTTATACGATCTCAGTACTTTTTACGGTAAATGAGTTACGAGGCTTGGCTGCGTTTTTTACAGGTGACTTTTTGATGAGATTTCATTTCTTTTTGTAAGTAATCCTCCTTTTCTTTATTTTGGGTTCTTTTTGGAGATCATCCACTGATTTTCGCTAAGCCCACACTCTGTCCCTATTATTTAAAGGTATCAAAAATTTGAAGCTTTAGTTTCGTTTGCAAAGTACTGTAGATAAAAAGAGATTTCAGGTTCCTAGGCAAGCACTAAGTTATGGGAGGGAGAGTGTCAAAAGTACTCTCAATTGCTTCCAGGATAGATGCTATCCATCTGAGATATTACTCGCAGCCCTATATACTTGATATTTAACATAAAAGAACTTTTTAGTATAAAAAGAAAGCCAAAATTAAAATTTCCGGAAATTTCCAATAAATCAAACTATATTCCTTTTTTCGATGTTTTTTTTTTCGTGTTTTTTTTTGTCTTTTTTTATTATTTACGGATTTTTTAATTTTTCCTTACTTTGTGTACTAAACCCGCCTTTCTGAAAAATGTCAAGCTTCTAGGACTACAAAATCGAATTATTTTCAAATTTTCGACTTTTTATAAATTTATTGATTTTTCGATTTTAATTCTAAGTTATTCGATTGTCATGCCAATATAGTAATTATTTGATCCGTCTTCTTAGGATCATTTAGGTTCAATTTAGAGATAAATGAAGTGAATCTTAGAGTCACCATGATTTTATTCAGAAAGGACTATCAAGCCATAACCAGCCAGTAATGTCGGGAGGGTAGGGGGAGCTGTGAAAATTTTTGCGGGGACACCATCATTTAATAATCCATATTTCATATGTGAAGTAAATAGAGTACAACCTGTGAAAGAAAACAAACCTGTCTATAAAGAAATCGCCTATATCGTAGCCAGTCTGTAGCGGAATTTTTCTATAACGAAATTCGTAAACGAAATAAAAGAAAACCATGATCCGGGGGAAATAACATAAAACAATTAGGGGCGTTGTACTAGCTAATAGGACAATTATCTTAAAACTAATGTTTCTAGCAGTACAAAATCAAATTGTTTTCGAATTTTCGATTTCTTAAAGATATTTCGATTTTTCGATTTTATTTTCGAATTTAACGAATATTTTAATTGTTCCTTTTATTGAATAGTAAATACACCAAGTTTTAAGTTTCTAAGAGTACAAGATAAAATTATTTTCAATTTTTGATTTTTTCGAATTTTTTTTTAATTTTCTGGATTTTTTATTTTTTTTCTTATTTTGTATACTTTATTACAAATTTCAAGTTTCTAGCACTACAAAATCGAATTATTATGAAATTTCAGATCTTTTTCGAGTTTTTTTATTCTATTTTCGAATTTATTGTGTTTTAATTTTTCCCCTTTTTCTGTATCCTAAACAATAAGTTTACGCCGAATTTTAAGTTCTAAAGCTACAAAATCGAATTTTTTTCAATTTTTCGAATTTTTCAATTTTATAGATTTTTTCTTTCTTTCTTTTTTTGTATCCTAAATACTACCTTTATTCCAAATTTTAAGTTTCTAGCTTTAAAAAATCGAATTATTTTCAAATTTTCGTTTTTTTTTCGATTTTTTGATTTTATTTTCAATTTTTAGTTTCTAAGGTTACGAGATCATATTATTTTCAATTTCTCTCTTTTTCTTTCTTTCTTTCTATTTTTTTTTTAATTTTCGATTTTTTTTTAATTATCCATATTTTTGAAATTTTCCTTATTTAGTATCTTAAATATTACCTTCATTCCGAATTTCAAGTTTCTAGCGCTATGAAATCGAATTATTTTCAAATTTTCCTTATTTTTCAATTTTTCCGATTTCTTTATTTTATTTTCGAATTTTATTGCGTTTTTTATTTTAACTTATTCTGAATCCTAAACACTATCTTTACTGCGAATTCTAAGTTTCTAAGGCTAAAAAATCAAATTATTATAATTTTTTCAATTTTTTTTTCGAATTTTTCGAATTTTTGAATTTTTTTTTTCGAATTTTCAAGAATTTTTAATTTTTTCTTATTTTGCATCCCAAATACCACCTTTATTCCGAATTCCAAGTTTCTAGCGCAACAAAATCGGATTATTTGAAATTTTTCGATTTTTTTCGATTTTTTCAATTTTGCTTTCTATTTTTTTGGTGTTTTTGATGTTTTCTTTTTCTGGATACTAAACACTACCTTCACAATGAGTCTTAAGTTTCTAAGACTATAAGATCGTATTATTTTAAATTTTCAATTTTGATGGAATTTGTTGAATTTTCGAATGTTTTTGTTTCGAATTTTATAATTTTTCCTTTCTTTGTATCCTAAACACTATCTTTTTTCCAAATGTCAAGTTTCTAGGGCTACGGGATCTACCTAATCTTTTTGATGACGCGTCAACGAGCGAGTGAGTGAGTGACAAAAAATCGAATGTTTGAGTTCATATATCGTCTGAACTAGAAAAGACAGAAAGTTGTAATTTTAAATTTTGGTCCTGTGTGCCAAATACTCTAGAAAAACGAAGTTTCAAATTTTTGGGATACTCCAGAGCGGAGATATGGGGGGGTCAAAAGTGCCCTGAGTTGCTTCCAGAAAAGTATGCTTACGGCTGTCCTCTCTCGACTTGGCGGAGGCACTGCCGTGCCTCCAGATTACTTTCATAAAAATGTATTTGGATGGTTTCCTGTTAATACAATCTTGCCAAGGCTGTGGTTTTCCTATTAGACTTAATATTAGCTATATGCTCCATTTCTCTGCAACTAAATTTCCTCGTGCCAATATAGTAATTCATTGATCCGTTTTTTTAGGATCGTTTATGTTCAATTTAGAGATAAATCAAGAGAATCTTAGAATCACCATGATTTTATTTAGAAAGGACTATCAAGCCATAACCAACCAGTAATGTCGGGAGGGAGGGAGAGATGTGAAAATTTTTGTGCGACCAACATCTTTTAACAACAAATATTTCATATATAAATTAAATAGAGTAAAGCCTGTGAAAGAAAATGAACCTGTCTATAAAAAAAAGGTCTATAACGTAGCCAGTCTATAGCGGAACTTTTCTATTACAAAATTCGTAAACAAAAGAAAAGAAAAGCATAATCCGGGGAAAATAACACAAAACAATAACGGAAGGTGTACTAGCTAATAGGACAATTATCTTAAAATCTATCTAAAACAAACTATCCCCATCCTGTGGGATTTGTTTTTCAATGTTTTACTTTATTTAATGCAAAACATAGATTGCATCCGACAACTCATAAAAAAGTCCTCCGGCCTGTACCGGCAGGAAAAGGTAGCTTTCCTATATCTTCGTTTTAAAATTTTAGCTAATGTTACTCGAAAACAGCAAGTTAAAATGCAAAGAAACCGTTTACAAAAGATTCGTTTACACTGAATTTGAATAAGAAATTCGCCAAATTATTGAGCTATAGCCAAGGTGGCTTCATTTATGAAGACTTATTTTTGTCACCAAATTTGGCGAGATTTCGCCAATTGTCGCCAAGTTTGGCGAGAATTTGGCGCTAATGGATATGAATATATAGTTTTATGCGTATGATTGGGAAAATGATTACAACAATGAAAGATAATAATTTGCGAGAAATCGCGTTCACTAAAACTTATAAATTTATATTAAAATCATTAAAATTACAGACATTGCAATACACTTTCATAAAACATTAAAAACATATTAAAATTGGACGTTTCGGATTTACATGGAAAATCCCTCTTCAACAACAACATTTCACTTAGCGTAAATCATAGTTCAAAAATATCAACAAATAGAAAATGCAACGTATCAAAATTTCGAAGTCAAAGTTACAGTTATAATAACACGGAGTATTCATTCGGGATTGCACCTGCTTGACCATTATTGACCATAAATTTATCGTTGGTTTTTTGTAATGTGCTGTTTTATTTCAAAATGTCAGCCACCCTAGAATTTCAAACTGCTCTATCTCAGCCAATTTTTAAGATAGAGATAAAACAAAAAATGCTCTGGAATCCTTGTATCAAGTCCTAACACCTAATTAAAAAATAAACTTGATTTTTTAACTTTTTTGTATATTTATTTTAGTTTTAAAATTTTTCGTGGCCGCCATCTTGAAACAAGATGGCGGACCAAGCTGGCCAACGAACTCGGTCGAGGCATTGGTGAGCTTAATACACACAATTAGTTTCATCCAAATTAATTTATAAATACGAGCGTTATCGTATCAAATTATTTTCATTTTTTCAATTTGTTTCGAATTTTTTTTTTTTTCGAATTTTCTGGATTTTTTTAATTTTTCTTTTTCTGTATCCTAAATACTACGTTTATTCCTAATTTGAATTTTCTAGCGCAACAAAATCGGATTGTCTTCAAATTTTCGGTTTTTTTCAATTTCTTCGATTTTTTCAATTTTGCTTTCGATTTTTTTGGTGTTTTTGATGTTTTCTTTTTCTGGATGTTAAACACTACCTTCACACCAAATCTTAAGTTTCCAAGACTACAAGATCGTATTATTTTCAATTTTCAATTTTGATGGAATTTGTTGAATTTTCGAATGTTTTTTTTTCGAATTTTCTGGATTTTATAATTTTTCCTTTCTTTGTATCCTAAACACTACCTTTTTTCCAAATGTCAAGTTTCTGGGGCTACGGGATCTACCCAATCTTTTTGATGACGCGTGAACGAGTGAGTAAGAAGTGACAAAAAATCGAATGTTTGAGTTCATATATCGCCTGAGCTAGAAAAGACAGAAAGTTGTAATTTTAAATTTTGGTCCTGTGGGCCAAATACTCTCTATAATTGAAGTTTAAAATTTTAGGGATACTCAAGCGCGGAGATATGGGGGGGTCAAAAGTGCCCTGAGTTGCTTCCAGAAAAGTATGCTTACGGCTGTCCTCTCTCGACTTGGCGGAGGCACTGCCGTGCCTCCAGATAATAAGGAAAAATCAAGTTTTCATTCTTTTTCTGAATGTTTTATATTTTTATTCAAATATTAACATCCATAAAAATCACGCTGGTGTTACGAGCCCTTCTTATTAAAATAAATAAATAAATAAAAATAAATAAATAAAAAAGAAAGATTTTTTTTTTGTAAAAATGTTAAGAGTATATATTAAAATTTGCTAAACAACTTTTTTTATATCTTGTACATAGCATACTTAAATAGTTATACAAAAAGAACCATTTTGATCCTAAATTTTATTACAAAAATGAAAAACTCCTTAAAAATAATATATTTGTCTCTGCCATGGGCCAAACATGGTTCTTATCTACCCAATCCCCCCTCCCCCCCTCCCTCACACACACATACACACCACCACCACCACTCTTTTTTTTTTTTTCAATTTTCTTTTTTTAGTTCCACATTATTTTGATTCTTTATTTAGAATCTTATTCAATATGACTTTTTTATTTATTTTTATTTTTTCAGTTCATATATGATTAAGTAAACCGATTTGGATTCTTTGTTTGTATTATATTTTTAAAATGGCTGTGTGTCTTGAAATTTAAATATATTATTTAGATGGAACACAGATATATATATATTATTATTATTATTATTATTAAGGTGACCATATGGGCATTTTTTTATATAGATAAGATGATAATTGTAAGACCTAGTTAATAGAAAGTGTCAGCTATCCTTAAAAAAATATATCTATTATTTTAATAACACTAGGAAAAATTCATTCAAGTTTAAAAACTAATTAGGTGTTAAATATACATCTTAACTTTATGTAAGTAAATATATTAAATTGTAGATTTTTTCTGATTTCCATTTTTTTATTGTAAACTTTTTTATTTTAAAAAAGAATAAAAAATCAAAATCAAAATTAATTTACATTTTCTGCAGTTTTTATAACGTAAAGCTTTCAAAATGAATTTGTGCCTTGAAATCTAAATATGTTATACAGATGGAACACAGGATCTAATTGCAGTTTTTATTTTTTTGAGCAAGTTTTCAGATTTAAAAAAAAATCCTGAAACTAAATATAATAGTAATTTAATTTTTTTAATTAAAATTTATTAATAAAATATTCAGAATTTTATGATAACTTCATTCGGATGCTTTTATGATTATTTGTCAAGTTTTATGTTCGCCATCTGAAGCTAAAATGTCCATAACATTTCCCATATATATATTTCATTTTGTTAACATGAAAACATTAACTTCAAAATTATAATGTGTAACAGAATTAAATGATTTGTCATTAAAAATAAAAATTCATATGCGAAATCATACCAGTAATACCTGTAACTGAAAATTACAATTGAAAAACATATTAATACAATATCATTTAATAACTTTATACTTTTAATTATGTTGCCATGTTAGTAATTTCTCTTATATACATCAGATGGTAGTACCAGAGTTACTAAACTGTCATTGGAAAATTATATATATATATATATATATATATATATATATATATTAATAACATGCAGGAGAAATATTTTCTAGCTTCAAGATCATTTTCCTTATATATAGTACATTTTATCATGTCCAATTGTTAGTTTCTTATCTTTCATGTAAATGCATAAATATACTTTACAAAAAATCCCCAGCAATTTTATGTGAAAAATGTAGTTATGTACGTAAATAATATAAAACACTTACCTTTTTCCAATTTCAAATTAAAATCTGAAAACACCTTTTTACCAGAAGTAATCGAAAAATCAATATTAATATTATGTTTCAATATTTGAAGTTTTGCAAAATCGAAATATAAAATTTTAAGGATTTTTTTTTTTTGGCAAAAATACAATACGAAAATTTTTGCCAAATATGGGTCTGAATATACAAGCAATAAAAGCAATACTCTGCTTTTATGTATTCAAGCAATAATCAGTTTATTTACTAGAAAAAAAAAAAAAAAAAACATGTATTTATAAAGTGGATGATTTAAGGATTAGTAAACAAGATCGTTAATACTGGAAATGATATAAATTTAGTGGAAAATGAAAAAATAAATACATAAATAATAATAAAAAAAAATACAATTCTTGTAACACTGAAAAATATTTATTCGATATAAAAATATACAAATAAGATAATACATATTATTCTTAAAAAAGTAGTTTAAATAATTAATATTACAGAAGTAATAATATTCGCGTAAAACTTCCATTTCAAAATAAAAATTATATTTTCGTAAATAATCGCGCAAGTGCTCTTACCTTTGTAAAATAATCCACAAAATTTTAAATCAATGTTTATATAAATATTAAAAAATATATGCACTTTTTATTTGTCTTTTATATCTTTCTTTAAATGTGCAGATGAATCAGTAAAATTAAAAATATATATATTGAAGAAAATCATTCTGGAACTTGGTATTTCGCGAGTATTTTCTTATTCTAGAAACAGCATGGCATCTTTATCAATCAAATAATAGCCATTGAAGTAAATTTTTGAAGAACAAAAACTGCACTAATATAGTTGCAGATGCAGGTGACACACCACACATTATGAGAACCACAATTTAAATACTATATTTCATTATAATCAGGGAATTATACACCATTTAAAATCTGGACAAACTTCGTGAAACAAGCACAAATCATTAAAACAGTTTCTTTTACCGCGCGAATGCCAATGACGTACTGACGTCATCTTACAAAGCAGAACAGCCAGGTCAGCATTTTGAATTTAGCGTTATCACTGACTCAACTTCGTTTATAATATAAAGAGTTTTTTGATCTCATTACTTTTTATCAGCGGGAAATAAACCGTTGTAGGAGAATAAATTAGAAACATTTTAATTTCTTTATTTGGTATATTTTTCATAATGCAACTTGCATTTATCAATTTACGGAAACTGACATTTATCAATTATTTGAGTTTAATTACTATTATAGTTTTAAAAAGTTTCGACAGATATAAAACATAGTTTAATTACAGATTTTGTCGTAATACTTGCAAATAACTATTGCATTTTCATAAAACATAAGTGTCAGCAGGAGGACAGTGGAGGCCGTTGCCCCTCTCAGTATTTTGAAATTTAACTAATTTTATTTTCTTTATGCCTGATTATTTAAAAAAAAAAAAAAAAAAAAAAAAAAATTCTTCCAAATGGAAATATAATAATTTTTAGCTATTTGCAGTGACGAATTTACAAAACACACAACAACAAATGAGGTAGCCTCCTTCGAAAGCTTTTTAAAGCAGCTTCTGACATAGCACTAACCCCCCACATTTCGTTAAAACATGGTTTTTGATTAAATATTGCTATTAATTAAAAATTAAATCGGCATTATTTTTATAAATGAAATGCACGATTTTTCCTCAAATTAGTGTTGCCACAAAAATAAAATAACCGCATTATATAGTGCTGAACAATGATTAAAAAAAAAATAAATAAATAGTAGTACAAAAAAGATAAAATATCAATTCTCCACCTAAGTTTATTTTATATTTATGGTTAAAAAGCAAAATTCGAAATCTACCTGTGTCTGCAGGCGGAGCCGGCAGGGATTTTTTTCTCTATAAGGGTTGGTCCTATAAAAAATTTGTCAGTATAAAAGTTATAGATAATATTAAGAAGATTTATAATAAATTTAAGCGGATTGGATATCTTGTAAATTGACGAAGTTATGAATATTTTTCTTCTTAAACTCCCATCCCCCCCCCCTTTAGGCCATTTTTAATGATATCAAAAATCTGTCATACATAAATTTTTGGCCCTTTTCCTAGAAGTATAATAATAACTTTAAACAGATTTGATACGTATCATAATTAAGAAGTTATGGGTTTTTTTCTGTTTTCACAACTCCCCCCCACCATTTCGATTTTGCCCATTAACGAACTTGACCGAGATTTTATGACCCTTGATTATATGTATCAGTTTGGAAGAGATTTGTGCAGAATTATTGAAGTTAGCGTGTCCATAAAAAAATGATATAGCTATATAGACAGACATATAGATAGATAGATAGATAAAGTTTTGAACTGAGGGGTGGTTTGGGGTTCTAGGGGTCATGATCGGCGTAGATCTCCAAAAATTTTCAGAAATTCCAACATAGGGGAGAATGTAATAGGTAGTATTTCTTACGAAATCTACCTAAAAAGAAAAAGAAAAATGATAATTTCGTTTCTCTCAATAAATAAATATGGACAAAATTATATAATGCCAGGCTTTCACTCTTCAACGGAGTGAAATATTTCACTCTTGTCAAAGGAGTGAGACAGTCACTCTCGACAACGGAGTGACATATTTCACTCCTTTCTAGGGAGTGGAAAATTCCACTCTTTAAGGAGTGTATTTTTATAAAATTCACTCCAAAAAGAGTGAAAAGGCCTCTCACTCTTCCAAAGAGTCAACTTCTCACTCCTCCCAATTTTAGAGTGTAAAAAGGGTGAATTCACATCAATCCCTACGCTATAATTTCAGAATTAGGACTCTTCTTACCTTGATTCTAGCAGTATGTCCTTACGGTTCTCTCTCGCGACACCTTTTTAGAGGAATTTTATTCATTTGAATTAGTTTTTTTATACAAATTCAGAAATAAAGTTCATAGTTGCTAACCTTCTAGTCTTTTTCATGCCGAATAAACAAACCCAACCAGAAAATATATTTAATGGCATGCTTTTTTCGTTTTGTTTTTATGTGGTTAATGATTAAATGTGGTAAATCATTTTTTATGAAACCGGAAGATTGTCAACTATGAAAATGTACTATCTGCTGATACGCATGATTTATAAGCATTCACTTACTTGAACGCAGATAAGGCTTTCTCTCTATATTCTAAGTAATAAGAAATAGACATCAGTAGAGATGTACTATCGAAATATTTAAATGAAACTGATTCCTAAAAAACAAGAGGCCCAATTTCAGACTTACCTAAGAGAAATATTTGCTTAACTTTACCAAAAGTGTGATTCTTACTATTATAGCATATTGAATTTATGGAGCACTGATTTAAAATCACTCACCAGACCAATTTACTGAATACCACTTGGCTCACAAAAAAAAAAAAGAAAAAAAATGTCCACTACAGGCACAAACAGAGACAGTCATACCTATTAATGGATTCAACTTCAGAAAGTAGAAATTTTTTCCTAACAATCGCAACCATGTATTTCACATTTTCATTTATCTAAAAAGAAATGCATCAAAAATATGGTTTTCTTTCAGGACTACGTTTATTTTAAAATTATCAATAGCAGTTTGAAATTATTCTAAATATATTCAATAATAATTTTTTAATACTTCCACGGGAAATATAAAATTTGTATTATTTATAAATAATGGGTTGACAAATGTTTTTTTATAAAAAAAAAAAAAAAAAAAAAAAAAAAAAAAAAAAAAAAAAATCATATTTGTAAAATACACGGTTTGTAAATCTGTTAACTCATAAAACAATTGACGAATTGTTCGTATAGGAGTGCAGTTTTCAAAGCTTGTCAAAGAGTCGGATTAAATTTAACATTTTGTCAGATAAGAACTGCCGTTTCCACCAATAGCCGTGTAAATGGTTGCAATTTCGGTAGATAAAAACAATCCAAAGGAAATATGAAATTATTTTTTTCTTTTGCCACAAAAATCTGATACTCAAAAGTCCAGATGCTCAAAATTGCAATGTTTGAACTACGGCAGTAGACTACGAAAGATGAAAGGAAAAAAGTATTCCTGTGAGATTATGTTTAGCTTTTTTTTTTATACATAATGTTAAAATTTTTCTATGTTGCTTTTGTGATTTAAAAAGGAGACGAAAAGGCAACTTAAATTATACTTTCAAAATCTTAAACATTATAGAAATTTAGAAATTCGGGTTATATATATTGTATTATATACATGAGCAAACAGTATATTTTAGGAAATTATTGAGGAGGGAGGGGCGAGCCTCACGGGTTCATACAGCTGTACGCCTATGACTATATAGGCACTCAACTTATAGATGTACAAGAATACTAAAAAAAAATAATATGAAAAAGGAACTACAAAACTTTGCTAAAAATATTTTTTCATGTCTAGAATTTTTTACAGTATGGAGAATATGCTGCATTTTTAAAAATACTTTAGTGTTACAATTTTCTCAGTTAGCCAATATATTACAAGATATTCTACTTTTTGTTCACAGGATAAAACTAGGAGTAATTTAATATTTTGAACTAATCACAAATGAAACAATCAGTTAAAACAACATTCCAGTTGCCTTTTTATTTTTATTTTTATTATTTTATTATTTTTTTAACAGTAAATTACTGTAAACTACCGAGGAGAAAATACATTTTGAAATAAAGTAATAAAACCATGTTTACATTTAATAATAATAATAATAATAATAATAATAACAATAATAAAACTTAAAAATTACAAAATATTCTATTCTGAACAAATTCTCACTTTTCTTAGAACATGAGATATTTTCATCATCTGATAAAATTATTTTAATGCCCGCATTAGCAAGAGCGTATCCATACACATATGATTCATTTGTATCCTATATTACAGCTATATGTAATGTTTCTTTTCACGATTTAAAAAATGACAGATAATTACCCAGTTAAATGGCATGATGTATAATGTCTCATATTTTTATGATATCTTAAAAATTACAAGAAATTTTTTTTCTGAATTACATTTAAAAGATAAATAAATAAACATTTGTTTGTTTATTAAAATAAAATGCAAGTTTATATATATTTTTCAAAATCTTTGTTAACAATGGTGAATTTTTTAAAGTTATTTTTAAAAAGAAATCAGGTTATATAAAAATTATACAAAAATCTGGTTATTTAAAAATATCAAATAAAACCTTTGTGCAAGAATATTAAAAGAAAGAATACCAACGTTTAAAATGTATAAATAATACATAAAACAGCAGCATGTTCCTTTTGTATGTATTATTTGTGCATTTTAAACGTTGGTATTCTTCCTTAAAAAAAAAAAAAAATCTGGTTGTATCTAAATACCAGACACACCCTTAGGATTTCAAACTGCTACATCTTAACCATTTTTATAGATAAAGGGAAACAAAAAATGCAGCGTAATCCTTGTATCTACGTCAAAGACTTGAAGGAAAATACTTTTTAAATTATAATTTTTTGTACATATTTTTGGATTTTGAAAATTAAAAAGAAATTTAACTGGCCACCATTTTGAAACAAGATGGCAGTTGAAGCTGACCAACGAACTCGGTCAAGATCTTTACACATGCTCAGTCACATCTGAATCAGTTTATAAATACGATAGTTATACCATAATAAAACTCAGATATATAATATATATATAGCTTAAGGTTGTTCTCAAATGACCTGCTCAACAACGTGAAAATTTCTGACTCATTTTTAAACGCAAAGGCATAAAATTATGCAAGCTTGACTATTGAAGTGATTTGGAATTAAAATGTGTTTTCCATTTTTTGATAAATAGATTACTTATCGAGTTATAAGCGATTCTGTTCATGTGACGGCATGTTTTCCTCCCTTCTTGCGCTTTTGCGTCGGGAATTCGGTTCAAATCGCCGACTTTGACGGTATTTTATGAAAGATCTGCCTTTACCAAAAAAATGAAAAACGCATTTCGATTACATAGTTTCTGAATAAGGACACCTGCCAATTTCATGCGTTTCAGAACAAAAATTTATCCAGAAATGTGTCATAAAGTAGCTCTTTAGGATTTGAGAACAATCAACCTTGAGAACATCTTTGACAAATAATGTAAATTTTTATTTTTTCTGAAGCTGTGGCATTTATTTTTATTATTACAGTGTAAAAGGAAAATATAACATGTTAGAATAAAAGTATCACATGCGATAATCTTAAGGCTGTTCTCCAATCCAAACTGGCTACTTTATGACACATTTTAAAATTAATTTTTGTTCGGAAACGCATGAAATTAGAAGATGTTTTTATTCAGAAACATTGTAATCAAAAGACTTTTTCTATTTGTTGGTAAATGTATAAGATCATTCAGAAAATACTGTCAAATTCGAATGTTTTGAACCGAATTTCCGACGCCATAGCACGAGAAAGGCGAAAACGTATCGTCACATGACACGAAATGTTTATAACTCGATAAGTAATTTATTTATCAAAAAATTGAAAACTGATTTCGATTGAAAATTTCCCAATTTTATGCATTTGCGTTTAAAAATGAGTCAGAAATTGTGTCAGAAAGTTTCGCGCTGTTCAGCAAATTAATTGAGAACCACCTTAAAATTCGGAAATTGTACGGAAATAAATTAAAATTTGAAATTGTATTGTCAAAATACGGAAATTATTTTTAGAGTGTAAAAATGTAAAAAATCGCAAAACCTTAGCAAAAGCGACTATTTAACAAGACATTTATCCCTATTGTCTATCAAGAATATTCTTAAATACTTAATTCTTAGCCCCACCAGTGGCTGAGAGGTTCTGCTCTCGAAGCTGGTAGACGGGAGGTGCTGGGTTCGATCCCAATCGCGCCCGTCGGCCTAATCGTTCGGAGTTTTCGTGGTTTTCTTCGAGCCGTGGATTTATCCATGCGTAAATACGGATTAGGGTCCCTTAGAAAGACCCCCACGAAGGGCACTCCCCCCGGGCCTATATCCCTAGTGTAGATAATTGGCCGTCAATAATCAACTCAACTCAACTCAACTCTTAACTTTGATATATTCACGAAATCATTTCATCGAAGAAAAAAAACATCCGTAAAAATGCGGAAATTGTACTCGCAACAACGGATTTAATTTTGACAGTGAAATTTGCTCAGGATCTAATGTAAGTAAACGTAATGCTCTGAAAATGTAAGTTTGCAGATTAAAATAGAATAAGGGAAAAGAAGAAAAAAAATCACCATTTTACGGCCTTTGTAGATCTTCAGAAAACAAGAGGATTGCAAAACAGCAAGAGTTGCGTAGCAAATGCAAAGAACTGTTTCGTAGACGTAATGTAAATCCACGCCGGCCAGGGACAGTGCACGGTGTAAAGCGGTAGAAGTTGCATACAAAGGCGAAAGATACAACAGAGTGCACTTGGCGAGATAATCAGGCGAAAAACGCATGTGAACGGCGATTTTCTGCTACGCGTTTTGAGCTTTTTTCCCCCCTACACTGTGTTTTATTTATTAGATTTATTCTTCATACAGTGTTACCGAGACAAGTAAAACCCTGGGTAGGGTTGCTGGCTGCTTTCGAAGTTTCCAAAAGTTGTAGGGAGGGACTTCAGTCAGTAGGAGCGGGGTTGCCAGATTTGGCAGTGTCCCTGAAGACTTTTCCTTTTCTCTCCCTCTTATTCCATGAAAAAGTTCAAACGTTAAGATTCTCTTGGTAATAAGAAAAGTCACCAGAATTCAAGCATAATCTTAGCAAGACACTTTTCATATGAAATTTGGGGGAAAAGAGTGAAATTAAAATATGAACCCGGTAATGGTGCATCAGAGCTCATTTAGATTAGGAAGGGGGGGGGGGGGGTATGTCATTTGCGGGTTCATTTAGAGTTTTTTAAATGAAAGAAAATGTTTGAAATTATTAAAAATACAATCTATTGCATCGAAGTTTTTTCTTATACATTTAACTTTTTTCGGAATCACAATATTCTGAGAGCAAATTTATTATATTTTAATGAACATCTTTATTTATTTTAAACTGATTTTCAAACTAACACACAGCACATTTATATTTTTAGTGTTCATTCTAATTGTACGTGATAAACTATATTATTTATTTATTTATTTATTTTGCTATTGATAATGTCATTCAGTTTTCTCTTCATTTTGCAATAAAGAACCCGCTGATTTTATAAAGCTTAAATAAGTGTATATATTTTTATCTGTGATTTTCTTTGCGATGGTTTTCACATGACATGATGTTTCCACTACAATCTGTAGAAATACATTGTTAATTACTAAATCATTAAAAAAAAAATTTTACCAAAAAAAAAAATTCATTTTAAGATATATTTAATCAAGATTATTGCTATATAACACTGACACAGAGCAAAAGGGAATATAAAGATTAAAGTTAAAAGTATCTCCTACAGCTATAATCGCCAGCGGAACGAAATCCAGGAAAATTTTAGACAAGAATTTAGAACAGATGTGCCTGTGGCCCGAAGGCTAAGTCACTTTTTTTTAAATGGAGAATATAATAATGAAATAAGCTAAACTAAGAACTTTTTCTAATGATTCCTCCGTGCACAGTATCCTTAAACATATTAATACTAAATAATATAAAAATGTAACAATTAAGAAACCAGCATTTTTTTAAACAGAGAATTGAAAAAGCATTTTTTTAATGGGGGGGGGGGGGGGGGGTTCTGCTACCCTGAGCCTCACTATTGAAGTGATTTGGAATCACTATATATTTGGAATTAGTACATAAATAGAAAGTTTCTTTGTAAAAGTAAAAGCATGTTAAAAAATTGTTGGCAGTTAAGTAGAAAATATCATTATTCTTTTTAATAATTTATAATGCTTCCCACTACAGTCAAACCTCGTTAACATGAACACGCTTAACGTGAATTACTTTTAACATGAATTGTTTTCATAGTCCCCTATAAAAACGAGTACACAGATTTGATACTGGTAACATGAATTACTGTTAACATGAACAAAATTTTGATTCCCCTTGAGGTTCATGTTAACGAGGTTCGACTGTATATATATTTATTAGTATACTAGCTAACCCGCCCGGCGTTGCCCGGGCCCGAGATAATTACAATCTCAGAGAAAGGCGTTAACCCCCCCCCCCCCCCCTCCCCAAACCCGTAAATATAATAAATAATTTATTCAAGAGAACCACCGTCACCTAACATTAACGCGATCATTAAAAAAAGAATTACATTTTTCTGATAATTAGAGCATAACGAAGACGCTACGCTAAAATAGCCGGCAGATGACACCCCCTTCCCGACCTCAATTTCAAATCTATATCTTAATTAGTTACCTACATTTTTGTTCATTAGTAAAATTTGGCTATTATTTCCTTTCATTTTCGCAAACTAAATGAGAGGGATCGGCCAGAGAAACAGATCTCTTTGTAGTTCAGTTTTTAATGAAAGCAGATCCCTGTCTGAAAGATTTCTGGGATCGTTTTCAATGGCGCCGGCAGATTTTTGGCAGTTTTTTGCATAAATTAAAAAAAATTACCGACCGAATTTTTCAAAAATCACATGGTCAGATGCAGAATATTTTTTTACATATGCTCAGAAGTTTTCAAATTGATATCTCAATTAGTTTTCTTAAAATTCGCTAATTAGTAAAATAATTTCGAATTTGTTCATTTCCGCTCGCAAATCCAACTCGCCAGTTCGTTTCTTTCGCCATTTTGTTTTAAAAGATGACATTTTAGAAGCGATTGTTAATGAGAATCTAATTAATATCTAGGCTAATTATCAAAATATTAAAATTCTGAGGCTCAGGTGCACATGGCCATACCTTGGACTATCCACACACCTAAATTTCCAGACTTCTAGGTGGGCTAGATTTTGGTAGCCATCGCCAACAGACACACACACAGACAGACACACACACACACACAGAGCGAAACTTTCTTTTATTAGTATAGATTGAATGAATTCCGGACAAAAACTTTATTTCTGTTAAAAATACGTTATTTTAATATACTTTCTCTGTTAAATTTCAACAGAAAATAATCAAATAAACAATGATGAAATCAAATAAACAATTAAAATTTAACAAAAAAAAAAAAAAAAGAAAGCTACTCATATCCGTCCCCGAGGACAGAGGCCGCGATTGTCAAATTCCTCCAATCTGTAAATCTCCGACTTTACCGACAGAGCCACCGGTACCTGTGCTCACAGTTGAAAGTAAATGAAGTAGTCCCTTTTCCCAGCAGAAATTCTTTACACGTTTTACGTTCTTTTTTTACAACTTTCATATTGAGAAGTTTGTACTGTTATTCTTTTTATAATGACTTAGAATATCTTAATTATCATTAAAAAAGATAAACTCATATTTTTTTTTTTTTTTTCTTTTCCTAAAAACATCAGTCTAGTGTTGATTTTAATAAAAGTATTCAGAGTAAAATTTATTATTGCTGTATTTGGAAACAAATGTTTTTCGAAAAAGTTTCTCTTAAAATATTTTCGATCCATATTTTACATTTAATAATTTTTAATTATTTTTATTAATCTTATTTGCCGTAAAGAGGGTTTAAACATGTTGTAGCAATTTTGTATTTTTAATTACCAGAGGAAAAACTTACATCTTTAACTATTAAATATATATGTACTATATATATATACATTTAATCTAGTTGATTAGGAATCAGCTATAACTCAAGATATATGAAATTTATAATAAAATTGAAAACGTCATTAGATTCTGAATGCTAATACACAGTATATTTGTCTGAGAGCCATGATATGATATCTTTAGGAGGCCCTGTGCCTAAAATAATACAATCATAGACCTTCTAATATACATATCTGCATCTTCTATCTTTGCTCTGAGAATACAATTTTAATATTGAATTTAAATTATAATATTTTATCTATACACTTAAGATAATTTTTTAATAATTTAAATAATTAACAAAATAGTGAACTTATAACCAGAATGAGTCAATCTTTAGGGCACAAAACTTGAATAACAAAACACTCGTTTTAAATTTTCAATATGGCGCGTAATTTGCTTCTATTTTAGGTTTACCACAATACAATTTGGCGAATTGGCGAATACAATGATACATGCATGTGATTGTATCGCGCCTTTGAGAGTGTTTCCCAACACAGCTATATTCACTCTTTCGTTAGTTACGGTTTCCAAAGCCTTCCCGTCTTATCAGTTAAATGGTCTTTGGCAAATGTACGTCCAGATCATGAACCTAGATACCTGGACCGGAATCCATAATGGGCATTTAGCTTGAAAAATAGTCCTTGAAATTTAGTTGATCTATAAGCCATCAGAGGGCGCAGCAATTCGCAGCGATAGCAGATTTACATGCAAAGCATAGGAGAAGTTACAAATTTTTCTAATTTTAATTAATTTAAAGAGCTCTTAAACACATTATGGTCAGACATTGTTTTGCTCCGGGTTGTGATACTGGATATTCCAGCTCTTTAAAGAGAAATAAAGCCTTAAGAAAGAAGAATCCGAGTTTATTTTCAGACTGTATACAATGTTATAAGACTGTCGTGTGCATTCTATAAGTACTTTCTTTTTACCCTCTGACTTTTCAAAATATGTATTTTAAATATTCATCGGCGCAATGTGTACGGAAAAATTTATATACAAGTTATGTAGTTTAAATTTTCTTTTTTTCTATAATTCCAATCTAACAAAATTAGTTACAGCTGAACAATTTACATGATTACAAATACTGTTGTAAAGTGTTCTTTTTCCCCTCGAAATTCAGAATTTTTTTTTCTATTATAAATAAATAGGAATGTTTCTTATAATTCTGTTTTTAAGTCCCTTTAAAAAAAAGTACAAATAGTACCATTAAAAGTATAAATTGGTGAAGGGAAAAATTAAATATTTAACTATCTATTTAATATTTTCCTATGTTGTGTATCACTTATGTTACACATAGAACAGTGTGTGTTATGCGAGGTTGAAGTTCCTGATAATTAAGTTTATGTGCATTATTTTACAATTCAAGGTGTCATATTGACCAAAAATATTAAATGTTCCTGTCAAACTCTCTCTAAATGTTTCCTAATGAATATTTTCACGTTGACTATTGTAAGAAATGCACATTCATTTAATTCAGACTATAAAACCATTTCCTTATTTTTTTTATGTACCTATTTAACTTTACTGTTATTTATTTTTACATTTATTTTATGTTTTGGAGAGAAAATCTTAACCTAGTTTCCACCATTTTGAAAAAATATAAAAAACGTTTAAAATTAAAATATAAAAATGAGACTGTTAAAAAAAAAAAAAAAAAAAAAAAAAAAAAAAAAAAAAAAAAAAGACTAAAACAACAGCCTTGTGTTTTAAATATATACATATATATTAATATTTTGTGTAGCAAAAGAGAGGCAGGGAAATATTTCATTTCATAATGGTTATCTGTCAAGCGAACAAAAATTTTATGATTTACACTATAATGCAACAGTAACTCTTAATATTAGTTATAAAAAGCTGCAAGTTAATATTATGTATTTAAAAGACTGGAATTATTAAATCTATTTTTAAGATTGGGAGGGGGGAAAAAAACCCAGAAAAGTATGGAAATAATCCAAGTTTGTTTTATACAGGTATTTTAGGAAATATTTTGAGTAGAAAGTATAACTTTCATCATCTAAAAAAAAAAAAAAAAAAAAATCATTCAAATAAATCTTATGTTACATGAGCAACTATAATTGATAAAGATAGTAAATATATTTTATCTTATCTTTTAGAAAGAAATTGTTAGATGATAATTCACATTTAAAACTTACAAAACAGACTTCATGCTAAAAAGTTTGTGTTGAATATAACCTACTTTACTTTACTAATTTTAAATTATTTCGTTTTTTGTGTTTAAAATTCTTACATTTTTAATATAATTATTTAATTGTTTACTCAATAAAAATGTTGAAGTAAGCAATCTGACTTTATCTAAAAATTTTCTTGCAAAAAATAAATAAATAAATAATAATAATAATAATAATAATAATAATAAAAGTCACAATTCATTGTTCTGGAAGTAAAGGGAAGCATAAGCTAAATAGTTTCTTCGAATATAAATTTCACGAAAGTCTAAAATATGTTTTTCTTCTCAAATTCATGCATTTATTTTACTTTTAAAATGATTAATTTGATAATGTTAATTTTATGAGAAAAAACTCAGCAGATGGCGCTGCGCCCCGCAGCGATAGTTTCGACGTTTGTCGATGTTGAAAGAGGACTATATCTGTAACGTTGGAGTCCGGTCCATCTGTTCTAGGTTCATGGTCCAGATAAACGTGACTGATAAATCCCAACAAGTGGGAAATTTGCCCTACCAATCAGCCTTGACTACTGGTGAAAGAAATCTCTTGGCTTTCCGTGAACCCCAACTCACGAATTCCGAACAAACACTCCCAAAGTTGCAGGAGCCGATCTGCAAAAGGTGGGGTTTACGAGAGAAGAGGGAAAAGCACTGGTGGTCGCCAAGGTCAGGTTAGAGTATTGCAACTTTGGAAACACATTGGAAGAAAGATGGAGACACCAAAGCATTCTTCAAAGCCAGGTTAATTGTTTCGGGTTCAGGTTTCATTATTTTGTGTAAGCCAGATGCTTTTTTGATGCATTTCCTCATTAAAAAAACTCCTACAGGAAGCAGTGGCGTGTGTAGTGTAGATTTATCAATTCGGAGGGGCGGGGGGGGAATTGAGCAAAACTTACTAAGACGGAATCGCAAAGGATCACGGGGAAATCCGATTTAAGCAGGTTTTGTCATAACTTGGCCGTCTTAACAGGATGCCTTTATGGGCGACATGCAGTTGCACAAGGGGTGAAAAAAAAACTAACGAATATAGGGCACTAACATCTAGGGTTTTGCCCCGCATCAAGTTTAAAGCTCCGCCTTGACCAATAAGATACAGGGGGAGCAGATTAGAGTGTCTGGAAGGGGGGGGCGGTGAGGGATTTGACGCTAAATGATGTAGAGGAGACGTATGTGAATGAGGTGATGTCCCTAGGCTTTTAGCGACAATAGAGGAAGTAAGGGTTGTAAACTTGTTCTGTTGTTGTTTTTCTTAGAAATTCTCCAACCACATTTCCAAGAAAATAAGTAGGATTCGGACAGAAATGTATATATTTTAGAAGTTCAATGGTTTTTGATCATGCAGTAAATTGAATATTTACCCATTCATTGAGGAATTTTTTTTAAGAATTAAAAATCTTTGTTTACATTCATTTGTAAACCAAAAACTCAAATGCGGTTTCTTTTGTTTATGTTTTACTTTTTGGTATTTTTTCTTTTCTTTTCTTTTTTTTTCTTTTCCAGACCGTAAAATAGCGTTAAATGCTTCATTTAACCGATGAGTAACATTTCAAAACAGAGCGTAATGACAATATAAAATGAAAAATGGTATCTTCATAATAAATTTTCCAGAGAAAGAAAAGAAAATGTTTCAATGTGAATTGTTTTTCCAGTTAATTAAAAATATTTTACGTACAAATTAAATGTATATTTAGAATTTTCAATAATATGAATTAGAGATGGGAATGCTCGGAAAAAAACCGGAAACTTTGGGGAAAAAAACTGTTTTTATTTCCGGTTTTTTCCGAAGGTGTATTTTTCAATTTTTCCAAATTGGAAAAATTGAAATTTAATTTATAAAATAACACATTCAAAATGTTATTAGGGCTGCATTCTGATATTTTTTTATGTTCAGTGTCTCACATGAATATGTTAACTGTGAAAAATATGATCTGTAAGCAGTTTAGGAAAAACTTCAGTCCTTTAAAGGACCCTTTACAATTTTTTCATCTTAAAACATAGAAACCTTCACAAAATTCGGAAAATTTTTCAAGCTTCATTCTGAATTCTGTATAAATGTAACAATTTTAGAATAACAAAACCTGTCACGTAACAGCTGAAATCATCAATGAATCTATCATCTAGTTGCATATATGTATGAAGGATCTTAATAAAAAGAACCTAAATATAATGGGAATTCGCAAAATTTTGATTTTATTTTTTATGACAATTTTGTCACATTTTTTTTTTTTTTTTAATAAGGCAATATTTTTTATACAATGGTTTACAAAAACAAGATCGCATGAAAAAAATGTAAGCAGACCCATGCAACTACTCTTGTTAAAAATGAAAATGCAACATATTTTCAATAATACCAATAGTTTAAAAATTGAATATAAAATTTGAAACATGCATTTATTTTTACTGGCATAGCTGCGATTTTTCATGTAATCAGATGATAATCTCCAGAAATATTTAACTATTATTAGAAACAAATTCTTTTTTAATAACATGCAATTGAAATTATTTAGTCTTTTCAAACTTTTGTATCTTCTCTTCCTTTTATTTAAAATATCGATTCTAAGACTTATCTAACTGTATAGATATTTTTTTAATTTAAATGCATACAAACAAACTTTGCAAAGAAAATGTAAATTTTCTGATAAAAATTGTTTTCAACTAAATATTTCAAAGTATTAAAAAATCCACCTGTTTTATAAATCTCATTAAAGAAATATACATACGTATATATATTACTTTGGTATTAAGAATCTAAAACTTAAACTAAAACCAAAACATATAGGGTTAGTTTAGGTTTAGACTGGAAAGCTTATACCAAAACCAAATACATGGGAAATGAAAATTCTATAATTGTAAGGAGAAAAAAAATGCAATATTGTAAATTAGTATACATTTTTAAGGAATGGAAGATAAAATGATAATATTTATAATGTCACAACTACAATAATTTGTTTCTTTCAAATGGTATCATTTATATACTTAAGCAATACTATGTTGAGGTGATATTTAATGCAATTTAAATTTTCTTTCAAACTGCAGTGTTATTGGTTGAAACTCATAAGATTTGTTGTTGTTGTTGTTGTTATTTTTAAAATTTTCTCTACTGATAATTGAAGAAATGCAACTGAAAAATCATTTCAACATGGACATGATATATTACAAATAATGGTGTTAAATTAAGCAAGAAAAGCTACTGTGAAAATTCTCAGACTGAAAAACTAAACTTTTAAAAGCTGACTTTTTTTTTCTTTTTTGTAATATATTCATGTAAAGTAAAAAAAAAAAAAAATATTTTTTAGTATGCAGAAATTTAAAAAATGTTTATTATTTTATATTTTTTAAGAAAATGTAACTTATTTTTTAAAAACATTTGGAATAAATAAATTTTTTCAGAAAAAACAGTTTTTTTTCCGCCACTTCAAAATTTCCGGAAATTTTACATCTCTAATATGAATATAATATATTAACATTTAAAATGCAACAAGTCTATGCAATAGTTTGATATCAATTTTAAATGTGATTGATTATTCTTTAATGACATTAAAAATATCAAAGGTCTTTACCACCTTTAACTCGTTGTTACATCAACATGAATTACTTTCAATTATTCTCAATTTCCATGCAATTAAATATATATTGCAAGCCACATCTATGCAACATATATATATATATATATATATATATATTCAAACGTGAAAATAAATTTCTAATTATACAAATCTATACGTTATCTATTACGTTAGAGTAGCTGAAGCTATTTTCGATTTAGTTACTGAATTAATATATGTATATATATTTTAAAATATAAAAGTGACTGAATTAATATATGTACATCTATTTTAAAATATAAAAGTTCAACTTTGTAACCTATTTTCAGGGCAAATTATTTATATAGGGGGCCGAATACAGAATATTCAGTAACAATTTGAGGCCAAAAAACAACCTTCCCCCCCCCCCCCCCCCCAAAAAAAAAATATTTTTTTATTATACATACAATTTTAAAATAAGAAAATAATTAAACAGATTTTTTTTTTTTTTATGTGATTTAAATTTCCAATAGCTTGATGTATTTCTTGTAATACTTCAAATAGCTTGATGCTAACAATAAAACAACTTTTACCACATATAAATTATAATAGTGCAATTTTATCTACAAAAAAGAAATTCATAAACATTTTATCTGAAAAAAGAACTCATTAGTCATTATCACTGTTAAAGCATTTTTGAATTTATATAATTTATTTTAGCACAAAAAATTAAGAAATTGCATTTTATTATTTTGTTCTTAGATAAATCAAATTGATTTACTGTAAATCAGGATGGTATGTTAAGGGTGGTTCTTAAATAACCTGCTCAACAACCGAAACTTTCTGACACATTTTCTTACACATTCTTAAACTCAAATTGATAAAATTGGCAGGCTTGATTATTGAAGCGATTTGGAATCGAGATGAGTTTTCCATTTTTTGATAAATACATTACTTATCGAGTTATAAGCGATTCGCGTCACGTAACGAAATGTTTTTCACCTTTCTCGTGCTGCAGCGTCGGAAATTCTGTTCAAAATGTCGACTTTGACAGTATTTGCCTTTATAGGAAAAAAAAAAAAAAGGAAATCGTCTTCTGATCACAAAGTTTCTAAATAAGAACACCTGCCAATTTCATGCGTTTCCGAACAAAAATGAATTAAAAAATATGTCATAAAGTAGCTAGTTTGGATTTGATAACAGCTTTGTGTTATTTCCATTAAAATATGAAGAATGAACTTCACCTTTACTATACAATGATACTTTTATCCTCTCTTAAATTCAAAATAAATGATAATATCTCTCATAATAAATAGTGAGATTTTTCCTGAAATAACCTTTAGTTCGAAATAAATTTTTTTGTGAAGATATTTGTGTCCCTATAGTGATCAACAAATTTCTAAGAATGAGTATTTTCTGAAACTAGACTTTCTATCTTAAATTACAAATTAAATTAAAGCAATAGATTTGGTTAAAGTAGTAATATATATTTGTTTAATAAAATCTTTGACAATAGAACCAGCATATATACAATATACAACAACACAAAAGTTCTACAATTTACTCAACATGCATTAAAAGCATGCTCTCAAACTGTTGGAACAATATGAATTAAAGAAATCTAATATATATATATACATATAATAAATGGTAGTATACGAATAACTGTAATTTTGCGCAATTAAGAAGGAATATAACTTCATAAATGTGTTAGAAAATAGACAGTTTGAATTAGAGAGACCAAATGCAAAAAAATATTTTTATTTAAATTTTTTATCCTGAATTTATTTGGCGAAATATCTGTAATACTCGTCGAGATATCAGCAATATTCAGCGAGATATCTTAGAATATTTCGGCTGAAACATTCGAACAACTAGCCTTCAGTATTCGGTTAAGCGAATATTCACAAAATGGCCGAATACTGAATAGTGGCCGAATATTTGTCCCATCTCTAATGTAATATGTGTGTGTGTGTAAATAAATAAATAAAAGTACGTAAGCATATAACAGTTAAAAGACAATACAGAAACATCATACACAAATGGGGGAGTAAAAATCAAAAATTGAAATAGGAATACATACCTGTTTGAATAACATCCAAAAGAGGGAGAAGAAAAAATAAAATTTATGACCAAGATAAGATAAATCAAATTGAAAAAAATAAGTAAATTAATGAAATATTTGTGGAACTTCATAGCAGAATCGTCGGGCCTAAATTACTATATAGATTCCACAAAAAAATTAATATTTCATTCTTGTACATGCTATAATAAGCAAAAATAATACAAGATTTGGGCAATCGCACATTTATAGACCGGAAAATGAAAGAAAATATGAAATGAAACAGCTAGAAGTGAGGTAGATTTCCTCATAAGAAATCAGGAATACATGCATAATATATATATTTTTTTATTTAAGCCACTTGATTTCATATCAGAAGTATCAAAATACATGTAGGGAGGAAATGTACAACTTTTTATATATTTTATAGCATAGCAATTATTTCTTTTATTTTTAAATTTTAAGTAAGACAAAAGCTAACTGGAAATATCAAGAAATTTATTATACTTGGTTTGTATTCCCATTTTATATAAAAGGGTGAATAACTTGATTACTCAAAGAAAATGCTGATGTTTCAAATTATATTAGATTTAATTTAATATCATTTTAAACTGAAATGATTTTTATGCTAGATAAAAACGTGTTATTTTAAAAACTTGCTGCACTTAGTTATTTTACAAGCCTAAGGAATTAGCTTAGATTATGTTATGTTCATCTTCGATTGTCATGCATTTTTACATAATTGTAAAATTGTAGAAAAATTATGTAAAATCCCCCCCCCCCTACCCCAACCACCACTGTAACTGGAGTTTGGAGTTGTTGAGCGGGGAAATATATATATATTACATTTTTCGATAACGGCAGAACATCTATCTGAAAATGTTGTCAAAGTTGGAGATTTCAACTGAATAACCAGGAGGCGAGTATGTGGGAGGGGAGAAAAACTGTCGTCATTCAACGATTTTCCTAACTTAAAAATTGCAATTCATTTTTTCTATGTTCAAATCAGAGCAGCAGAAAGGATCATGCGAGTGGTGCCCCCGCACCAGGCACCGTCAATTGGGGTAGGCGTAGACAGGCTTCATCGGCGCCGTCAGTCAGTAATCATGGAAAGGTACAGAATTACAATTAAAAAAGTCCTTCCGGCCTGTACCGGGAGGAAAAGGTAGCTTTCCTATATCTTCGTTTTAAAATTTTAGCTAATGTTACACGAAAACAGCAAGCTAAAATGCAAAGAAACGTTTACAAAAGATTCGTTAATACTGAATTTGAATAAGAAATTCGCCAAATTATTGAGCAATAGCCAAATTGGCTTCATTTATGAAGACTTATTTTGATGGCCAAATTTGGCGATATTTCGCCAAATGTCGCCCAATTTTGCCAATTTTGTCGCCAATGTCGCCAATTTTGGCGTTAACGGATATGAATATATAGTTTTATGCGTATGATTGGGAAAATTATTACAACAATGCAAGAAAATAATTTGCGAGTAATCGCGTTAATGTGCTGTTTTGTTTCAAAATGTCAGCCACCCTAGAATTTCAAACTGCTCTATCTCAGCCATTTTTTAAGATAGAGGTAAACCAAAAAAAGCTCTGGAATCCTTGTATCAAGACCTAACACGTAATTAAAAAATAAATTTGAATTTTTAAATTTTTTGTATATTTATTTTAGATTTTAAGTTATTTTACATCTTTAAATGGCCGCCATCTTGAAACAAGATGGCGGACCAAGCTGGCCAACGAACTCGGTCGAGACATTAGTGACCTTAATACACACAATTAGTTTCATCAAAATCGATTCATAATTACGGGCGTTATCGTATGACATAGGTCAGATATATATATATATATATATATATATATATATATATGGATATATCTATATATATAAATCAACATTTGGACGGAGGGTGGTTTTGGGGTCTGGGGGTCATGATCGGTGAAAATATATCGAAATTTTCCGGAACTGCTTTCCTCCGAACGGCTGCAATAGGTAGCTTTATACTTTTTTGTATTGAAAGCTACCTAAAAAAAAAATCCACACGGGTATTACAATCAATTGGTTTTCTCGAGTAATAAATCTTCATTTCTCAAAGTAATGAACTTCGATGAAAAATGTAAAAAAAAAAAAAAAAAAAAAAAAAAAAAAAAAAAAAAAAAACATAGCTCACGGCTAGATCTTTCGTAAAATAATCCTTTGAACAAATATCTCTATTTAAAGCACTCTAAAAAAACTCAAGTGATTAAATGTAAAAGTACAATAATATTAAAAGTAAAAAATAAAACGTTTTCAAGAATGTTATGTATGTAAATTCAGCTTTTTAACACTTTCCAACATAGTTGAAAAGTATTTCTGATTTCGGTTTGTCCGTCCGTGCTCTAACTCTCGTAAATATACTCGGATTTCCCTGTAATTCCTTCATGTTTATTAACATTTACTACAGAATGACCGCTATAGAAATGTAAGTGTGTTAGCATTTATAGTTTTTTTACAGGGATAGTCAAAAGTATTCCTTTACATTACGGACAATGGGAAAAAATCGCTTCAAGTGCATTTCAATTATGTTATACCACTTCAAACATAATAAAACTGATACGTATTGATGTATACTAAAACATGTATTCTGTAGAATTTGGGGTGCAAACCATTTATTATTTATTTACAGGGCCACACAAAAGAAATCCGCTACATAATGCTGTAGGGTAATCTTTAAAATTCTCTAATTTTTTTTAAACATTTTCTGCTCTGTTACATTATTTTAACAATACATAAACGATCATAAAATTTCCCCCTCCACGCCATTCTAAATTGGCGTTTCTCCTTTGTTCTCCCCCCCCCCCCTTCTTACCAAGCACAAAAAAATTAAAGTCTTTAAAACCCCATAGTTTAATTTTTTTGTCCTATTTGTAAATATTTTAGTAACGTGAAAAAACAGTCATCTAATAAACTCCACCTGCCCAATCCGAAAAAAAAATAAATAAATAAATAAATAATAAAAATAAGTTTCTCCTCTTTAACCTCTCGCCCCGCCCCACTCCCCCTTCAGCTCACAAAATTAAAAATCTTTAAAAGTCTGCGTTCTTTTAAAATTTTTCTGCTCTATTTGTTACTTTATTGTAACAATCAATAATTAACCATCTGAATGCCCCCCCCCCCTTTCGAATCTTTCCTCTTAGCATACAAAATTTAAAGATTTTATTTTCTGTTCTATTTAATTTTTTTTATTTCCACGAAAAATAATAAAGAATTAATCATCTAAGAAACCTCCTACCAGCCCTATACAGTTTCTGCTTCACCTCATCCCCCCTCCCCCCCGAAGCTCACAAAATTAAAAATCTTTAAGTGTCTTTAATTTTTGTAAACTCTTTTTGCACTATGTTACTTTATTTTAATAATAACAATGAATATTCATTTAAAATACTCCCCCCCCCCCCCCCTCAAACCACCCAAAATTGCTTCTCCACTCTGCCCTTCTATTTTCTACCACAAAATTTCTTTACTCTTTAAAACTTTCATTCCTTTTTTTTCTGCCCCAGTTATAAATATTTGGCAATGATAAATAACTAGGCAATCTTCTAACAAACCTCTTTCCCCCCAAAATATTTTTCCTTCTCTCATTTTGATCCCCCCTCTCCCCTCCCCAGTTTCCCAAGTTTAAAAATCTTTAAAACTTTTTTTAAAAACTTTTCTGTTCTGTTTGCTTCTTTATTGTAACAATATAATTGCTCATTTAAATCCTCCCCCCCCCCCCCCCCCACACACATTCCCGATTTTTTTTTGCTTTTTCCTTTTCCCTTCCCAGTACAAAGTACACAAAGTTGAAAAATATACAAGCTCTTCAATATTTAATTATTTTCCTGCCCTACTTATAAATCTATAGTAATGATAAATAATCCTCTAATCGAACCCACAATTTATATATATAAAGCTTTTAAAGTAAATTTAAACTCATCTTCGATATTTCAAGTCACAAACAGCATGTTATTCCATATCCATCATGAGAAGTTTGTGGTGTAAATATTAATCTTTTTATGCTTGTATATCTTTTCTTCTATTTCCAACTAGACATTTAAAAAATCTACTTTATAATAAACAAGAGCGAAAACCCATGAGTCAAGCATAGATTATGAAATACTTTCCAAGATGTCCAGACTACTTTAAAAAAAATCCCTTTTTAATAAGGTGAAAGATGTCTAACAATTAATTCATAAACAAGGGATTACAGTACCAGGAACATTAAATAATTAACAATGCAAGGTCAATGTCAAACCGGGCGGGGAAGTCTACCTTTCGGCTTAAATTCAACCAGCCCCACCCAGCAGGTTTGTTTACTATGCGGCAAAGCCTTAAAATATAATTATTAAAGTTGAGAGAAAATAAATACAAAAAAATTCTAATAGCTCACTTATTGAACGATAAACAATTAATAAATCCGATAATGACAAAGAAAATAATCAAAGTTTGAACAGTAGCATATCGAGTGTATAAAAAGACATATTTGGAGGGAAACTTGAATAGTCGAAAAAATATCTGAATACTTTTGTGCAGCCCTGTTTATGATCTATAGATTTGTATATATACTATATAGTATGCTAAAATTTAGTTAATGTGGGAAATGCATAGCACAGTTGTAAATTCCCTTTCAGTAATTTCTATCAATAAATGAAAATGAACTCTACAGCTTTTGTGTTGCCCTGCATATCATTTATAGTATTTATACACAACACATCTACGCTACACACTACATTTTCAATACCGAACATTTCATAGTATACCTCATTGGCATTTATCAATTGCATGACTATACATATATATTTACGCGAGTTAGAGCACGGACAGACAGACAGACCGAATTCATAAGCACTTTTCAACTATGTTGGAAAGTGTTAAAAACACAATTTCAAGAATTACCAACACTATTCGGAAAATTATCCGAACTCTTTTGTGCAGCCCTGAATACGATCTATAGATTTGTATATAGACTTACATAGAATTCTAAATTTTAGTTCAGCTAGGAAACGCGTAGCACAGTTTAAAATTCCCCTTCTGAAATTTCCGTCATTAAACAGAAATATATTCGAGACTTTTTGTGCTGCTCTGTATAGGATCTGTAGAACTGATACACACCAAGTAATCGCCACAAGATAAGTTCAATTTAAAAACGCGTTCAGCAACTGAAAAAGCACTTTCATGCAACAATTATTGTTATTGTTAACGGACATTACCGAATTCTTTTGTGTGTCCCTATCCATGAACGATGAATGGTATACACACAGTATTCTATAGTTAATCTCTTGTAATGCACCTCAGTGGTCTATATTAATTTGAAATAGGGAAACATTATTAAAATAAACACGAAACGATGTTTCTCTGTAGACCGTAATGTAATGGAATTCTTTAGATTGTCCCTGTAAAGGCTTACGCTCTTCCTCTTCAATACGGAACATGCCGTAGTAAACTTCAATGACGTATATCAATTGCATGGCAATCCGAGTCTAGTTACGCGAGTTAGCACGAACAGACAAACAAACCGATTTCATAAACACTTTTCAACGAAGTTGGACAGTCTTTATAAAATGATTTTAGCCGTATAATTAACTGCTAATTAATACTCGGTAATTAATCTGAAAACTGACTAAGTTTATCATTGTTTTTAACACTTTCCAACACTGTTGAAAAGGGTTTATGAATTCGGTTTGTCTGGCCGTCTGTCTGTTTGTTCGAGCTGTAACTTGAGTAAATATAGTCCGATTGTGTAGAAATAACAACTTTACATTTTAATTTATGATTAAACCCTCACCAACTATGTTTAAACGTAATCTCTGCGAATTTTTATGATAATATGCTGAAATTTTGTACATGACCTTATTAGAGTATTATTTCGGGGCACAATTTACTCACTGAAAAGTTTTTGTACGGGAGACGTATAAAAAATTTAATTTTGTATTTGTTCAAATTTAATTCCCTGAATATTTTAACTGATTTCACAAAATTCTGAAAAAAACAACAACCTAGTATCAGTAAATTAACCAATATAAGGGGGCACGAAAAATTGAAAATGCTCTGGGCACAGAAACTTGCTAGTCGTGCCCTGTATATATACAAATAGATAGATCATATATAGGGATTCACAAAAGAATATGAATTATTTTCCAACTATAGATGGTAACTGCCGAAATTGAATTTTCGAATGTGTTTCTAAAATGTTTTCTTTGACATCATCTTTCCCCTTATTAAACATCGAAGTTTTTTGTTACAATATTCTGAATGTGTTGGAAAGTTTTCCATAATTGATGCTTGATGCATGATTTTTCTTTCTTTTTTTCCAGTTAGGTTTCCCATTTAAACATATTCATAGGTACTTTATGCAATTAGAATTTTAATCTCAAAAAAATATATCCTATTTTACTAAAATCAGATTTTTTTTTTCCAATTCTGTTTTTTTTTTTTTTTTTTTTTTTCTCCTGTGTTAAAATACTGAATCAATAATTGCACATTTCTAAAACAAATAACAATCTTTGTTTCTATGCAAATACAGTTTTCAAAGATAAATATTCAGCGTAAATTAAAATGATCGTTATAATATTTTCTTCTTTCAACTCGATAAAAATTCAGCAGATAAAAGATTATCAAGGTGACCTTTTAGCATAATACAAACGCCCCTCATTCCCGCGGGATTACGACAATTTCACGTATATTATCAATCAGTGGTGTGAAAGGGTGCGTCAACTACCTCTTTAACAAGAAGGTTGCCAGAGACTCTAAGCGGACTGAACTATTTACATTTACGCAAATTTCTTGGTTTGAGATAGTCCCTTCAGAGCCGCAGATCGATGATAATAAATACCACATGTTCTCCATCTTTGGAAACTAAAAATGATTATTTTAACTTCCGTAAAAAGGCACCTGCACACCTGCACTCTTTCTCTGCTTCGTTAAAATATTTGCTTTTTAGAGAAAGCTTCGAAAACGTTATCTTTTAAACATGAGTACTGATATAGGAACAAATTCTATTTGAGGCGAAATTGTTAAATTTTAAACTATTATATTAAGATTATTTTTTAAACATTATTATTAAAAGTGAATGAACTTTGGATTTATCATTAAGCTTGAATGTTGGATATTGCTTCTTGAAAACACTTACACCCGAAATAGCTGATAAAATTTCAACTAAAGCGTAAATGCCTTTAAGATTTAACACGGTTTTCACACATCTAATTATTTATATCATCTTTATCTTTTACTAGAGTTATTGTACCTATAATTTGACAACTTTTAATGTGTTGAGTAAAATAATTGGATTTCGCAACAGTATGTATATTTTGCAATGATAATTCAGCGCGGGGGGGGGGGGGACAACACGAATATATCAATTTAGAAATTATTACATAATTTATGCCCAGTTTTTTTATTCTTTTTTTTTTTAACTTTCATTTTATTTGCCCTTATATTTTGTTTTTAAATAATGTAGAATGTATTTCTCACGCCATCATTGAAGATTTATTAGGATAATAATAAAAACATTTTTCTTTTATTATTAATTAACGAACATGTTTTATGCTAATACTAACCTAGAATGGATTTATGAAGACTGAATATCACTGCATCAATGAATCATTACGGATTGCATCAAAGCTCTTTTTGTAAAACTTTTTGTCAACTTTTTTTAGTCTGGTGTTCAAGTAATTCCACATGTTTTAACATTCAGAGAATTTATCAAGAAAATAAGAAAAATAGACTTAAAGCGTTGATTTACATTATTTAGACTTTTATTTCAAACATGTATTTCATTTTATAAACAGGCACTTTTACCCCAAAACATTTGTTTGAGGGAGAAGAGTCAAGGGATAATACACTACATATGAATCTGGAAAGGTGTGATATCAATTTAAACCTAATATGCTAATAAATGGAACATTGACATAGGAATATTGTACAAAGTCACTTCTAATATACTCGTATGATTTCATTACATATATTTTGGAAAAATACTTTGAATGATTTAAAGAAACAACAGCAACAAAAATACAGACTTCGGTTATATTTCAGACATGCAATATATTTGATAAAAAATAAAAATCTAATAATAATTAAAAACTAAAACTTAGCAAGCATTAAACTGTATAAACATGCGTAGTTACTTTATCAAATTGTGAAATTTTAAGTTGAATAAAAAAGGGTAAAGATAAAATAATTTATGACACTATGAAAATTGATTGATGAAACTGAAATATAATCAGTTGACTGCATGGATATTCTTCAAAAATTCTCTCAACGAAGTCATCGTTAAAATTTTTCTCAGACTTTCTGTAAATTAGAGTAATATAATTATTGTAAATTATAGCAATGTCTTTATGAAAAGCAATTTCGTCTCGAAGTACCAGAAAAATAGCACTATTTACACTTCGAATGAAAATGAAAAATTGTTTCACTTTTGTTTGTCAGATTTATGTTTGTTCGCACTCTGAATGTCTCAATTTCAGTAAAAATACTTGTGTAAGAAGGAAATTTTATTGTGTTGTAATGCTCAGGTGAGCCGAGATATATATGAATCCATTTTTGATCGCAAACGCATGAGATTGGCAAGTACTGCTATTCAGAAACCGAATAGCTTTTCCATTATTCGTTAAAAATAGAAGGTCTTTCAGAAAAACCTGTGAAAAATGACGTTTTTAACAGAATTTCTAGATGCGACAGCCCGATAAAGGTCGTTGTGAGACAACAATTGCTTATAACTCAAGATATTACTTTCTCGAAAAATGAAAAAATATATATTCGATTTCAAATCACTGAAATGTGCTAGAGTTTTGCATTATTGAGTCGGGATTTTTTTTTCCCCTCCAGAAGCGCCTTAAAAGCAAGGTTCATGATTTTTTATTTCATTTCTTCATTTTTATTTACCCCCAATAAAGTTCATACATACCAAATCCACTTTGACACGTAAATTAGATTAGTACTTAATTTGTCGACAAACTTTTGAAATAAATATTAGGTCGATTTCGTAAGAAATGCTACTATTACATTCTCCCCTAAGTTGGAATTCCTGAAACATTTTTTAAGATCTACGCCGATCATGACTCCCACAACCCAACCAACCTAGTTCAAAACTTTATATATATATATGTCTATATCACTTTTTTATGGACGCAATAACTTCCATAATTCTGCACAAATCTCTTCCAAAATGATACATAAAATCAACCGGCTTAAAATCTTGGTCAAGTTCGTCATGTTCGTTAATCATTATTTTTTTGTGAAAACAGAAAAACCATCATAACTTCTTAATTATCATACGTATCGAATCCGTTTAAAATTATTATTACTTCTAGGAAAAGGGCCAAAAATTTATTTATATGACAGATGTTTCATATCATTAAAAAAGGCCTCAAGGTGTGCGTGGAGGGGGGGGGGGAGGGCGGGGGGATAGGGGTTTAAGAAGAAAAAAATTCATAACTTCGTCCATTCGCAAGATATCAAATACGCTTAAATTTATTATAAATCTTCTTAATATTATCTACAAGTTTTATATTAATAAGTTTTTTATAGGACCAACTCTTACAGCAAAATAAATAAATAAATAAATAAATCCTTGCTGGCTCCACTTTACCGGCGCAGGTATATTTCGAAGTATTAAAAGTATTAAAAAATAAATAAATAAAAAAATCGTTTTTTTTTTTTTTTTTAATCAGATTTAATTTTTTTAATTATACTTTTTAAAGTAAAATAACCTTTTTACAAAATCATTAAAATTAACAACTAAAAAAGCTCATTTAAATTTATTTGAAATAAAAAAAAAAATACTCAGTCACTTGGTTAATTTGAAATATTTTAATCATATGAATAATTAAATATTACAGTTACAAAAAATGGAGCAATAGAAACAGATTTAATTTGAAAAGGTGAATTATCTTTTACTTTTGAAAACATGAAATAAATAAAACGAATTATTTTGTGTTATATGATCACTTGCTTAAACTGCAATTTAACAAATATATACTATTCTATATAAAAAATATATACCACTTTAAATTATCCATTTAATAAATTAAAAAGCATATGCACCCTTCATTACTAAAATCTAAAAATTTTTAATACCATTTTTTTTTAATTAAAAATCTTAAAATACAAAAGATAATTATATTTATAAAACAAGAAAACTGTTATGAATGAAATTTTAAACATTCTATTCCAGATTGGTACAGAATTCTTTTAAAAACATCTATTCCGGATTATATACAATATTCTGGAGTACATACAATATTCATTTAATGAATTTTGAGAATGTATTATACATACATAAAGATGATCATGATTATATGTTACAAATTGCAATGGATCTGAAAAAAAAAGTTATTTTTTGTTATTAAAATATTTGAAAAGAAATCAATTTTCCAGCTGAGTTCCTAAGCAATTACGGAGTTTAGACCAAATCAAAGTTGGATTTATTTAATTTAAATTTTAAAAAAAAAAAACTTTTTTTTTTCTAAGACTTTAAAAAGTTTAGTTGTTAATTAGCTTACATTTATAAGTAATTAAAATTGAAATTATATTTAACAAGAACGAAAAATCATGCGTTAAGCATAGATTATGAAACACATACCAGCACAATCAGAATACTGTAACAAAACTTCTTAGATTCATAAGGTGAAATGTGATATCTAAGTAAACAATTCTCGAAAACGTATATCATATTTGAAATCCCAGTTTCAGTAATTAAAATGAATAATTAAAAAAATATCTGAATTTTTTATTTATTTATTTATTTATTTTTGTGTATCCCTTGTACATGATCAATGGATTTGTATACATGCCACATAATATGCTAAAATTTAATTCAGTTAGGAAACGCACAGTAAAGTTCAAAAATTCCATTCTTCAATTTCGGTCAATGAAAAATAATGTACTCGACATCTTTTGCGCAACCCTGTATATGATCTATAGAATTTATATACACTAAGCAATATGTAGAAAATTAGTTACATTTAAAAACGTGTGGCACAACGGAAAACAAGCTTCCAGAAATTAATGTTCACAGACAGTACTGTACCGAATTATTTTGTATATCTCTGTAAATGAACGATAAATGCTATGCTCTCTATAATCTATGATAAGCATTTTGTAATGCAACTCAGTGATATATATCATATTTCAATATGTTTGAGATATATTAACATCATTAAAATACACCGCAAACGATTTTGCCCCATAGACCGTAATGTAAAAGAATTCTTTTGAGTGTGCTTGTAAATGAACTGTAAGTGCTACATACTTCATTCTCAATACCGAACATGCCATAGTTGACCTCAATTACATATGAATTGCATGGAAATCCGAGTACATTTACGAAAGTTAGAGCTCAGATGGACAGACAAACAGAATTAATAAACATTTTTCAACTTTGTTGAAAATATATTATAAAATATTGTATAAAAATATACATAAAAACATATCAGACTATTACAAGCCATGAAATCATTTTATTTTCCAAATATTTCCATAAATAAACTTACATCAGAATATTGAACCACTTGTTATTTACATGTGGAAGTAATGAGATGTCTATATAAATTCAATTAAAAAAACTTTTGAATGGCCTATATTTATTTATTCTAACGTTTTCCATATCCTCGCAGAAAGTCCCCATGATTTTGTATTAAAAAATTTACATAAGATTTAGATGTTTTTAATAGATAAATATTCATTAATCTTTTAACGTTTTTCAGCTAAGATTCTCTATTTTTAAATTGGGATTTTTATTTTAAAGTGTGATATTTGATTTAAATAAAATTAAAAATCATGCATTTTGAGTTCTCAGTCTCTCCGACTCCTTAAATTTACAAAGTTTATTATTATTATTATTATTATTATTATTATTATTATTTTCAAAACATAATATTTATTACAAAATTTCTTGACCTGAATTTGAAATAAAATTTTTACGAAAGTTGTTTTAAATCAGAGATTTAAAAAAAAAAAAATCAGTTTAATCTTAATCATGATTAAAATCAAGCTGATTTAAATCAACGAACTCTGCTTAAAAGTGGTATGAATTTGTTTCCCAGATTCAGTTTAAAAAAATCGCACACATTATTTTTTATGAAATTTTTTACGTGCACTTTGAAGAGGTTATGTATATCACAATTAAATTAAGTAAGCTAGATTAAATACTAAAACCAGTGAAATAGAACGTATGTAAAGCGGAAAACATTTGTCAACGGAAAATTTCATGGTCTCGGTGAAAATAATATAAACTATAAGGAATAGTATACCTGCTAAGATGAAAACCTGTCTATATAGTCAAATGAAATTTCTCGAAATTCCTGCTGTGAATTCAACATTACAGTAACACAATTATTTGTACCTGAAAGGGTTAACAGTTCTTGTTGTGACAATTTACGTAGCGAATCCTTGTTTCAATTTTAGCAATAATTTCCTAATTTCACTTTTTTTTTTTTTATGTTAATTTTGTATTTCTATATTTCCGATTACGATAAAAGTATATTAACAGCACATGCATCTTTTTTACTGATTTGTTTTAATTATTATTTTTTTTAATGATTTATATGAAAGATTATAGTTGTTTTTGCTTATGATATATATATATATATATATATATATATATATATAGTACATTATAATTAATTTTATTATCTAAAATCTCCACCCCGCTTTTTTTAACACTTTCCAACCTAGTTGAAAAGTGTTTATGACTTCGGTTTGTCTGTCCGTTTGTCCGTGCTCTAACTCCCGTAAATATGCTCGGAATGCTCTGAAATTTTTTTATGTTATTGTCGTTATCTATAGCATGTTCCCTATTTCTACTGAAGCGTGTAGCACTTATAGTGTTTTTTTACTGGGACACTCAAAAGAATTCGGTTACATTACGGTCTATGGGGGGAAATCATTTGCGGTTTATTTTAATAATGTTACACAATTTCAAACAAATTGTAATTGATATATATATCACTAAGGTATATTACAAGAAGCTTACTATGGAATAGGGTGTGCATAGCACTTATAGTTACTTTACAGGGACAGTCAAAAGAATTCCGTTACATTACGTCTATGGTGAAAAATCGTTTGCGGTTTATTTAAATAATGTTTCACTATTTTAAACGCATTGAAATTTATATATATCATTAAGGTGCATTACAAAAGGCTTACTGCAGAATATTGCGTGTGTAGCAGTCATCGTTCATTTACAGGGACTAACAAAATAATTATACTATTTCTGTTAACAATAATTCCCGGAAGTGCGTTTTAAGTTGCTGACCGCGATTTTAAATTTAACTCACTTTTTGTCTATTACTTGGTGTGTGTAAATTCTGTAGATCATATACAGGGCAGCACAAAAATTCGCTAACACATTTCCATTTATTGACAGAAACTCCAGAAGGAGAATTTTAAACTGCGCTACGCGTTTTCTAACTGTACTAAAATTTAGCAACCTATGTAGTATATATACAAATCTATAGATCCTATACAGGGTTGAATAAAAGTATTCGGATATTTTTCCGAATATTGTTGGTATTTCCTGAAATTACGTTTTTAAATATGTTATGCGTTTTCCAAATTGTTTACTTAGATGTTATCTTTCAGCTTATTAAAAGGTAATGGTTTGTAAAATTATTTGGAAAATTTGAACAAAATAAAATAAAGAGAGTAAAACAAAACATTGGACACTGCATTTTGCAAACATAAACTTTCGAAATTTTGTTTATAGTTTTTGCACTAAATTGACCATGTTCCAAAAAATGTATATCCTCAACAAATTATACACTAAATTTAATAATCCTTAACGACAGCTATTTAATTAACACATTAAAAATAATCAAACTGTAAACACACAAATAGTATTAAAATAGCGATAAATATCAGACCGCAAGATTTCACCAAAGATATAGTGAATACAGACCCTTTTAAACGTTGGTTGAAATGAAATTCATAGTTGCTAATGTTTTTATCAGAATTTATCTTGAAGTGTTAAAATATTACTCACAGCTCGTCAGCTTTTAACACATAAAATATTAAATTAAGCAGATATTTCAGAAATATTTTAACAACTAAGGCGGAAAAAAACATATTTTAAGAAGAGTACGAAAGAAAAAAAAAAAAAATGTAATTTTCTAAGGAGATATTTTAAATGTACGGTGCATTCTTCTACGCCCATATCTTTAATATTAGCGAGGGAAATTAGAGAGCTGATTGAGCAACCCCCTTAAAGCTATTCTCAAATCCAAACTAGCTACTTTACGACATATTTTTAAATTTACTTTTGTTCAGAAACTTGGGAAGTTCGGAAATTGGCAAGTGTTCTTAATTCAGAAACTTTGTAATCGAAAGGCGCTTTGGTGAAGGCTCCATTTTTTGGTAAAGGCAGAAGATCTTTCAGAAAATTCAGTCAAAGTCAGCGTTTTGAATCGAATTTCCGACGCCGCAGCACAAGAAAGGGGAGAAACGTGTTGTCACGTGACAAGAATAGCTCATAACTCAATAAGTAATTTATTTATCAAAAAATGGAAAACTTATTTGGATTCCAAATTGTTTCAATAGTCAGGCCTACTAATTTTATGCCTTCACGTTTAAAAATGAGTCACAAAATGCGTTAGAAAGTTTCGTGCTGTTGAGCATATCATTTGAGAACCACCTTAACGGAATCTTGAGATATCTTTGATGAGGAAATAAATAAACAAATATTCTAAAAATGTTTGTACAATTATATTTTTTTACATAATACATTTCTTGTTAATTTTTAGGCCACGCGAAATTTGTTATGGTTTTTCCTAATGATACAAAAAGGTGAATTATATAGTTATAATTTAGAAAATACAGTCAAAGTCAGCGTTTTGAATCGAATTTCCAACGCCGCAGCACAAAAAAGGGGAAAAACGTGTTGTCATGAGACAATAATCGCTCATAACTCGATAAGTAATTTATTGATCAAAAAATGGAAAACTTATTTGCATTCCAAATTGTTTCAATAGTCAGGCCTACTAATTTTATGCCTTTACGTTTAAAAATGAGTCACAAAATGCGTCAGAAAGTTTCGTGCTGTTGAGCATATCATTTGAGAACCACCTTAACGGAATCTTGGGATATCTTTGATGAGAAAATAAATAAATAAATATTCTAAAAATGTTTGTACAATTATATTTTTTACATAATACATTTCTTGTTATTTTTTAGGCCACACGAAATTTGTTATGGTTTTTGTTAATGATACAAAAAGGTGAATTATATAGTTATAATTTTTATGAAACTTTTATATGCAGAATAATTTTTTTTTCTGAAATTTTTACTTTGAAAACAGTACAACAGTACAGTGTAGAATTTATCTACAAGACGAACTGACATTGAAGAATGAATAATAATGGATGGGAGGGGGGATGTCTTACAGATGTCTTTTAATGAGCAAAAATGTTTCTTCGTTTTATCTCCATTCGGGGCCCGTATATCAATGATTGTTTAGCGAATAAGGGTTGAATATGGCTACTTTTCTTATTTACAAGTCGCCAGGCTGTTAATTGCTTTTTCTGCTCCCTCATTCTCCCCTCTCCCGTGATAAAGACATGGACCCATTCCCGGCAATCTCCACAAGACAGATGTAACTTTTTCCAGGAAGTGCTGGTCAGTATACAGGCCGGCGACCCTCGGCCACCCTTTTCGAAAAGGGAAGCAAACATGTTTCCCCCCACGGTGTTCGCTAGGTAACTCCCGCACACCTCCTGTAACAATTTCAGTAAATCTCTCACAGTCTGCTAATTAGGCAGAGTAATCAAAGATAGAAGTTCCCAAGAGTTGGAAAACTTTTCTCACGCTTAGCTGTGGGGGTGACAAGAATGCCGGTTACTACAATAGGAAAAGATGAGCTTCGATCAATCTTGTGAAACTGAAATTGCTAGACAGCAAATATTTCTCTGATCTGACCGTCTATGTGTGGGGTCTCGGATCGTGGGAATTTCCTGCGTGAACATTTAAAAGTTCTGTAAGACCTCCCTAAAAAGGCTTTATCCAATGACGTAAACTAAAACTTTTTTTGATTGGTGATCGGAGAATCTTTTGTTCGAGCAAACGGACCGGAGAAGAAGATCGAGAGAGGAGTTGGAGTTTCGGCAGGAGAACGAGTGTTGGTGGAAAACACTCATCTGAGGACAGGTTTGCTGACAGATTTTTGAATGAGAGAGTGCGATCTCTCTGAAGTCAACGCAACAGCCTGGGATTTGGTCTTTCGGAGAGAGTGAAAAGTAGCTCTAGTTAAGACTTTAAGATTTTAAAACTACTGTAAAAGACTGGACTATTTGGTGATTTGCTATAAATTACAAGTCGAGCGAACTCAGCTAAAAAAAATTGTTGTAAATAATTTTTACCTCTAGAAATTTCAAGAACGCTTTTTAAATAAAATTTGTTCTGAAATATTTAATGAAGGTGATCCATTGTGAAATCGGCTCCACGCTACCCCATTTCAAAAACACACAACATCGTGGATTCTTTACAGCTGGTGGCAAGCGAGTCGGATATTTCGACAAAAATTTATTAGCATTAGTGAAGAGAGTCCAGACAGTAGCAGTGACGCCCGCCCGCATCTAAGCGCGCAAGATCTGACGCCAGTTCAGGAGAGGAAAACAGAGAACAAGCCCGAAGCAAGCCCTTGCATTGGCACGACAGACCACAGTTCCGTCCTGGAAGCAAGCCCGTGTTTACAGAGAACAAGCCCGAAGCAAGCCCTTGCATTGTCACGACAGACCACAGTTCCGTCCTGGAAGCAAGCCCGTGCTTACAGAGAACAAGTCCGAAGCAAGCCCTTTCTAGGAAACATCAGGAGTCGACAAACCGAGATAACCTGTGAAATCGACGACGTCTAGGCCAGACCCGAAACCGGCGACAGATGATGCAGACAAAGACTGTAGAAAAGGTAAGCTCAATTCATTTTTGAGTGGCTCTCATTTTGTTTACATATTCTTTGTTGAGGAAAATTCATTTCTGAGAAAATTTTTATTTGAATATTGATATATGATAAATTATGATAAATTTTTAAATCTAATAACTTTTAACATATTTGGAAAAATATATGTATATTTGTTATCAGCATAAAATTTGATAGTGTGAATTTTCTTTTGGCAGTAAAATAATATAAGGATTGTCAGGCTAAATGTGTATATATATAATTTTTTTTCTCGAAAAAAAAAAAAGAGATAAAAATTTTGATTTTTCAAATAAGTCGATTGTCTAGTTATTCATGATTGAAAGATTTCAAAGGTGTACTTTTTTATATTATTAGTGAAACAATAGATGTTGTTGATAATCAAATATTTTGAATATGTGATGTTAGGAAAATTTTTTAGCAGTTGCAAAAAGTGGTCATTTTGTTACCTGCGGGGTCAGAAATATCAAGTATTGGTTGAATTATGAGCACAGAATTTCAAATTTCTAAATTTGTTTTAAATTTGGATGACCTACACCAAAACGTGTCAGTGTATTGAAAATTTTACAATATTGAAAATTTATTTTTATATGTATACTATTTTTATTATTCCTCAAATTGAATTGTATTTAAAATTGTTAGTATTATGTGGCTAGTAGCAGAAAATTTTCCATAAAGTGTTAGAATCCCTGTTGCATAAGTTAGCGAGCGAAACTATCATTTTCATCTTTATATTGTATTTACATAAAATTTTAAAATGCAAGAAGTAACTGATCTGAAACAGTGCAGGAAAATTGATTTGCAGAATTTAGCGGAAGAATTGGGAGTGGAAATAGGGAAAAATGACAGGATACCGGTAATTATCCAAAAAATCGAAGCTGCCGATGATTACGATAAAGATTTTGCATTTACGCAAGCTGCGTATATCATGAAAGATCGCGAAGACAAGATAGCCGCGGATAAAGAGGAAAAACAAAGGGAATATGAGAGGGAGAAAGAAGAAAGAGAAAGAGAGGAAAAACAAAAAGAACGCGAATTTACGTTAGAACAACTTAGATTGACGCAAGATGCAAATAGACGTAGTTCAACTAACAGTACCGGGTCGGAACGCCCACCTAAATTGCCGCTTCGAACAATCATGCATCGATTTGATCCAGAACGCTCGGATATAACTTTGTTTTTAAATTTGTTCGAACGACAGGCGACCAAAGCGGAAATAGAGACAGGTGACTTAGTGACGCATTTATTAGCTTTAGTGCCGGTAGAAATTGCAGAGTTAATTTTAAGGGAACCGCAAGATCAGACGGATAACTTTGAATACGTCAAAAAGTTTTTGCTTGAACGATTCCGTATGAGTCCCGAATCGTATCGTCAAAAATTAATGAAACATCCACGCAATCCAGATGCTCCATGGAAAGATATTATTTTTGAACTCAATAGTTATTTAGAGGGTTGGTTAAATGGGTTAGATGTTACAGATTTCAATAGTCTGAAAAATTTATTGATAACGGACCAGATCAAGCGTCGTACTTCTAGCGAATTGAAAGAGCATTTCATTGATTCGTGGGCAAACTACAAAGACCCGTTAGTTTTGGCAAAATGTCTGGACGAATACGAAGCAGTGAAAGGGATTTCAGATAAAAAAGAGAATGCGAGATCTTTTTATGATAGGAAATCTGAAGAAACGAAACTCGAGGGAAATTCTGGAGAAGAAAAAAATTCCGACAAAAAAATAAATTGGCGAGACAAAGAAATTAAAGACAGGGAACGTATCTTTGAACGAAAGAGGCGTTGCCATACGTGTGGAAGCGAATTTCACCTAATGGCACGTTGTCCGAAAAGACAAAGGGATATTACGGAAGTAAAATCTTTCGAGAGCATAAATCACTTAGGCGATATAAGCGAAGACAAAAGCTTGTTCCGACCTTTTTTGAGTGAAAACAAAATAAATGGGAAGAAGACGTGTGTACTTAGAGATTCAGGTAGCTCGTATTGTGTTTGCCCATGGAATTTGGTAAATAAGAGCAAATTAGGCAATGAATATGTTTGGCTTAAACAGACATTTGATAAATATCCAAAACGATTTAGAGTGGCACGTATAAAAATGGAAATAAAAGGTCTCGGATATGTAAATACGAAAGCGGCAATCCTGCCTAGACACTCTAAAATTAAACACTATATCTTAGGTAATAAGACGCAGGCTTTAATAAATGAAAAGATAAAGCGAAAGCAAAAATCGCAAACTAATTCCAGTTTTGAGAACCCGGGGATTGAGATAAACCCTTTAACAGATCCACAAGGGCAGGAAGAAATTCTTTCGTCATTCCCCCCCGAAATGAAGAACCACCGTTCTCAGTGTATTGGAAAAAAAGAAACCCTTTTGAAAAGGTCAAGGAAAGTAGATGAGTTGGTTTTCGACCGGCAGGGTAATTCGAAAAATAAACGCGAAAATATGGAAGTGAGTGTTGACAGGAAGGGTTATCATTCGAAAGTTAATCTGGAGGAAGTGAGCGGATTCACAAAGAGTTTTCTAAAATCCTTCGAAATTCTGTTGAAAGAGAGTAGGGACAGTGGAAAGTCACGCCTTTGTGACACTCTTGTTAAAGAAATTGAACGGTTGTGTAAAACGTATTGTTCGGCAAACACAAGTAAAGAAATTCAGTAGTAAGTTTTTGAGTAAAATCCAATCTGTTGTACATATTTGATTATTTTTAGTTTTATTTGTTATTTTGGTATGTGTAGTGAAAAAAAAAAAAAGTCTCTTTCAAAAAAAAAAAAAAAGTCTCTAATGCTAGATGTTCAAGCAATGGTAAGCAGTATATAAGAAATCAGGTCACTGATGTATATAGTGAGGTTAAATTGAAATGTTATTTGAGCCACTCAAATATGTTGAGCTAATCCTTTTTTTGCAGATTTTCCGCGTTTTAACCCGGAAAATGTTTTGATGGTGGGGGTGTTGTAACAATTTCAGTAAATCTCTCACAGTCTGCTAATTAGGCAGAGTAATCAAAGATAGAAGTTCCCAAGAGTTGGAAAACTTTTCTCACGCTTAGCTGTGGGGGTGACAAGAATGCCGGTTACTACAATAGGAAAAGATGAGCTTCGATCAATCTTGTGAAACTGAAATTGCTAGACAGCAAATATTTCTCTGATCTGACCGTCTATGTGTGGGGTCTCGGATCGTGGGAATTTCCTGCGTGAACATTTAAAAGTTCTGTAAGACCTCCCTAAAAAGGCTTTATCCAATGACGTAAACTAAAACTTTTTTTGATTGGTGATCGGAGAATCTTTTGTTCGAGCAAACGGACCGGAGAAGAAGATCGAGAGAGGAGTTGGAGTTTCGGCAGGAGAACGAGTGTTGGTGGAAAACACTCATCTGAGGACAGGTTTGCTGACAGATTTTTGAATGAGAGAGTGCGATCTCTCTGAAGTCAACGCAACAGCCTGGGATTTGGTCTTTCGGAGAGAGTGAAAAGTAGCTCTAGTTAAGACTTTAAGATTTTAAAACTACTGTAAAAGACTGGACTATTTGGTGATTTGCTATAAATTACAAGTCGAGCGAACTCAGCTAAAAAAAATTGTTGTAAATAATTTTTACCTCTAGAAATTTCAAGAACGCTTTTTAAATAAAATTTGTTCTGAAATATTTAATGAAGGTGATCCATTGTGAAATCGGCTCCACGCTACCCCATTTCAAAAACACACAACATCGTGGATTCTTTACACTCCTATTTTGGGGGCTGAAAAAGTAACCTACCCTCCCGAAATTCGTTAGCTTTCCCCCTTTAGCGCAACCGAAATACACCGGCCTTTATTATATCAAATCCACTAAGACGAAATCACACGGGACCAAAAAATTTCATTTTAGAGATATTTCCGTCTTAACAGGTGTAATTATAATATTTTTTTTTTTTTTTTTTTTTTTTGGGGGGGGGGATGGGGTCCATAAACATTTCCCCTCTAAAGCAGGATTCTGTTATAGATAGGTTCCGTTTTCAGAGGTTTTACTCTAATTGCATTTCATTGTTGTAATCAGAATCATGATTTTTAACACTTTCCAACCTAGTTGAAAAGTGTTTATGACTTCGGTTTGTCTGGCCGTCTGGCCGTCTGTCCGTCCTCTAACTCCCGTAAATATGCTCGGATTGCCCTGCAATTTTTATATGTTATAATCGTTATCTATAGCATGTTCCCTATTTCAACGGAAGTGTGTAGCACTTATAGTTTTTTTACAGGGACACTCAAAAGAATTCCGTTACATTGCGGTCTATGAGGAAAAATCATTTGCGGTTTATTTAAATAATGTTTCACTATTTTAAACGCATTGAAATTTATATATATCACTAAGGTGCATTAGAAGAAGCTTAATATGGAATAGGGTGTGCATAGCACTTATACTTACTTTACAGGGACAGTCAAAATAATTCCGTTACATTACGTCTATGGAGAAAAATCGTTTGCGGTTTATTTAAATAATGTTTCACTATTTTAAACGCATTGAAATTTATATAAGGTTCATTACAAGAGACTTACTACAGAATATTGTGTGTATAGCAGTCATCGTTCATTTACAGGGACACACAAAAGAATTCTCTACTGTATGTTAACAATAATTCCTGGAAGTGCGTTTTAAGTTACTGAATGCGATTTTAATTTTAAATCGCTTTTCGTATATTACGTGGTGTGTATAAATTCTGTAGATCCTATACAGGGAAGCACAAAAGTTCGGGAACACATTTCCGTATTATTTAACTCCAGACGGAGAATTTTAAACTGTGCTACGTGTTTCCTAACTGAACTAAAATTTAGCATCCTATGTAGTATATATACAAATCTATAGATCCTATACAGGGCTGAATAAAAGTATTCGGATTACTTAGATGTTATCTTTTAGCTTATTAAAGAGTATGATTCGTAAAATTATTTTGGAAGCGTTGGAAAGTGTTACATAATCTATGCTTGACGCATGATTTTTCGTTCTTGTTCTATATTAAGGGAGACGCGTTACACACAGCTTTGACTCCATTAATTTTTTTATAAGTCTGTTTGTCTGAAAGTTCGATAAAAAGGCAAACTTAATTTTAATTAATGCAGAATTTAAAATAGTAAAAAAAAAGTTAAATGTCTTTAACTAACACATATTTTGGTTAGTTTAAATTGGTCTTACTGGGTGATCCAAACAGGTTACTTTCTCACACACGCACGGTGTTAAATTTAATCTTACAAGGAGAGTGCCAAGCTTGGTAATCACAGATTTTGATTATTTTTACATATGTTGTAGGGTAGAATCCCCTTAGTCTCAGGTTCAATGGATTTTATACAACGCTCCTTAGTTCTCGAGAAATGGGGGGTCTAATATTATACCACAACTTAAATACTTACTTTGTAACGAAATAGCTGAGTCGGTGGTAGCTCAGTTGGTATGGCGTCTGCTCGTTGTTCAGAGGGCCCGGGCTCGATGCCGGAGCGCGCTACGTTTGTTTTTCGCATTTTTTTTTATAAACATACTTATAATTATAATTTAATAATCTCAATAAAAAATTTTGTTAACATAATTAAATTTTAATTTAGCAATTTTAATTTTTGAATTTTTAAAAATCACTTTTAAAATGTATTCCATATATGCTTTATCAATGCAAAAATACTGAATAATTGTGTCGATTCGTGATTGTAAAGAAACATCATTTATAAATTGCCTTAACAAGGGAAGTCAATGCGTTGATAATACTACTCTGTTTTTAAAGTGAGAAGCTTAATTATATTAATCTTTAGCATAAAAATTAATGCACCACATTTATGTTTTATTTTATTGTAACTAGAGGGCGTCACAGCAGACTTTTTTTTATTTCTTTTTTTTAGTTTGATGCAGTTAAGTGTTTTTTGTTTTCAATATTTATCGCACAAGTGGTATCATTCTATAACAGCTCATAATCGTATAAAATGGAAGAAGCAAGCTGTAGTTCACAAAAAGACCAATCTAAAGTGTCGGGATTCGATGAAAATCAAAAAAGTGATGTCACAAATGCGTTGAAGTACTGTAAAATTTTATTGTAAAACAATGATTTTTTAACAAATAATCCAGCATCGGAAATATCTTCGTTTTCTATTGCGATGGGAGAAGAATTCTATAATTCGATAGTTAATATGCTGATTTGACTTTTTACGATTTTTGAAATTTAATAGTCAATAATAGGTCCAATTTTTGTAATGCTCTTTAAATGATGAGAAATGTTTAATAATGGTTTAAAAATCAAAAATCAAAAATGCTAAATTAAAATTTAATTATGTTAACAAATTTTTTTATTGGGATTGTTAAATTTTATATTTATTAAAACAAGAGAGAAAATCAAGCGTAGCACGTTCCGGCATCGAACCCGGGCCCTCTGAACAACGAGCAGACGCCATGCCAACTGAGCTACGATCAGTGTAGTTATTTCGTTACAAAGTAAGTATTTAAGTTGTGTTATAATATTAGACCCCCCATTTCTCGGGAACTAAGGAGCGTTGTATAACATCCATTGAACCTGAGACTAAGGGGCTTATACCCTACAACATATGTAAAAATAATCAAAATCTGTGATTACCAAGCTTGGCACTCTCCTTGTTAGATGCATGACCTTGGCAGGTGCTCTTATTCAGAAAATAAGAAATTGAATAGTGTTTTCTATATTTTGATAAATACAAAGTATATTTCAAAAGATAATGTCAAATTGGTGTTAGAGAAAAGTCGCCATGAGACATGAACCGCACATACCACAAAATGCAATAAATTTATCGAAAAAGGAAAAACGCTATTAGATTCCAAATTACAATCTGCTAATTTCATATTTCTAAGTTTCAAAATGAATTCCTGAATATGCCAGAAGGTTTTCAGCATAGTTGAATGGGGAATTTTCTATTTTTATTTTTTGTTTAGAACCAGCTTAATTTACTAATAAACACCATTGGACGCCCTTCATCTTAAAGAGAACTAGGTACAAGAAATATTTTTTAAAGAGCATTTAGTCTTGTTCAGTGCGGACCCCAGTGCAATTCTTTTTAAGAGCTGATTTTCTTTATTAAAAGATAGAAAAAATATTTTTTTATTCTCCTTAGGGGTCCCTGTAAGAGCGGGGCCCAGATGCATTGCACTTGTCGCATTCCCTTTGGAATGTCCCTATTGTTGTATCACAGAGTATGTAAAAATGTATGCATTACAGTATGTGTTTAAAAAAAAAAAATACGAATTACATTACTTTTTTTTATATAGTAATTAAGAATTTTGTTATAGTACCGTCGGTAGCATAATGATTTTTCTATCTTTGTTAATTCTTAAATCAGACTTCTATATTTTAATATACATTTTCTCTTGATAATGGTAAAATGATTGGTTCAGCTTACCTGAAATTATCCTTTTGCGCAGAGAATAATCCACAGTAATCCAAATATTTATTCCTTTGAATAATCATCGTGTCGCTGTATTTGAATAAGAAGTAATAGTGGAAGTAATGCATTTGCATGAAGTAAGTAAGTATCCATTTTTCGTTTGAATATAATATTATTATTGAGAATTCTTGGCTTTATATACACATTTAAATCGCGATTGGAGACTGCTTAAAAGTGCTCCAATTTTACATTATATTTGGGATATTTACAAGGGCGTCGTAACTGTTCGGTAACATTTTAGATTCTGAGGGAGAATTGTTATTGAGTTCAACGCGCGGGGCATCAGCTGTAGGTTGAAGTAGGGAGGTCTGTAGAATTTCTCAGCTGATTAGTTTCGACAGTCTCTGGTTTTATTCACTATGGTTTGCAGCTGCGTTTATCACTTGAAGGTACTTATAGTTAATTGGGGTCTGGTTTTTAACATGTTCTAAGTGTTCTTTCGATCGTTCACAACACGTAGAGATTATTAACTGCATAAAAAGTTTTCTCCGTCAAATTTTATGAAACTTTCGCCATTCTAGACTTTAATACAAAAGTAATGAGCACATTTGGGGCATTATACTCATTGTTAATTTAAAATACATTATTGCATATGAGCAGCTATTTTCAAAGTTTTATTTAAGGAAGTTCTCCAATCCAAACTGATACTTTCTGACATACATTTCTGAATTCATTTTTGTTCGCATAAACGCTTGAAATTGGCAGGTGTTCTGCTCTTATTCAGAAACTATGCAGTCTAACAGTTTTTTCTATTTTTTGGTCTTTTTTGGTATTTTTTGGCAGAAGATCTTTCAGAAGTTGCTATCAAAGTGGACGTTTTGAACCGAAGTTTAAAAATTCTGAGTTTATTGAGATACTAATCAAGCAATGTAACATAGCTTCAAGTAAACCAATTGATTTCACACGCAACACATTCTTAAAAAAAAACATTTTAATGCAAAATCAGTAACACCCATTTATCAATTTCGAATTTTATTGCAATAAAAAAACTAAAACATGGGCAATAATGCATTCATTCAGCCATAGTTCACACTTTAGATTATAATTTAGAATTAAATTTTACATATAAAACAGTAAAATTTAAAATTTTTGAATTTAAATTTTGAAATATTAATCAAAGTCAATAACAGTAAAATAATAAAAAAAAAATTGAATTGATATTTTCGTATTGTAATATTAAAGTCAGTAATACGAGTAAAATTTAAAATTTTTGCATTTATATTTTCATATTGAAATAATCAAAGTTAGTAATACCGTTTATTAAATTCAAAATTCATAATAACAAAACACAACAGCAGTAATAAATGAATTCAGTCGTGTTTCACACTTTAAGAATTTAACTTTTCTTGTCAAATATTAAAGTTAGAATTTTAAATTTATGTTTTCATAGTGAAATTTTAATTGAATTTTAGAATATAGTTTCAAATAAATCAATTGAGTAAATCGTTAGGTTTTTAAAGAAAAGATTACATATAAACTGAACAAAAAAACAAAAACAAAAAAAGCAACTTTTAAGTAAACGTTTAAAAGAAACTTTTTTTTTTTTTTTCGGCGCTAATTACATGTCTCTAAGTGTTCAAAAAATAGCAATCCTTCGTTTAATTGCTTTATAACCCTGCAAAAATATTGAGAACCAGGTGTCATTAAACTTGCCCTAAGAAAAAAAATGATGATTGAAGGTCAGCCCAGTGACCCTTATTTTAGGTCAGTAACTATGATAACAGCTCACTTGACGGATTGACCGCTCTCATTTTCTCCACCCCACTTGAGACAAGAGATCAGTTGATCAATATCATTATTACTTCCTCTGCTTTGTTTGATTACATTACCTTCTTTTATTTTCTGTTCCTTTGCTTTTTTTAATTAGGACTGCTAGTCCTGATATTAGAAAACAGTCGAAGAACGTTGTTTATCATGTATGTCACACTTACTCCTCCCCACCCCCTCTTAAAATATTTTTTTGAACTTGTTTTAAGAGTGTTGGTTAGTGAGATCTCAAATTCCCGGATTCAAATCTGGATGTATCGCTTGCTATACTAAAGAAAACAGTTAAAAGTAATCCTAAGCTAGAAATACAGTATAATGTAAGTTATAAGAAAATAATATATATAGATATATATATGTGTGTGTGTGTGTATGTTTTCAATTTTTTTTGCATGCATATTAAAATATTAGAAAACTGCATGCTTATATGAATGAAGGTAATTTTGTAAATGTGCTAGAAAGATTCGATTTGTCAATTAAAATTATCAATAATAAAAAAAAAAAAAAATCAAGAATACCATTAATCTATCATTTAAAAATCTATCCATATTTCTAACTACAAACAGCTTAGCAAAAGAAGCGTTTTAAAATCAGCAGAACAAATGATGTGCTATTCCTTTAACGTAAGAAAATCAAGAAAGGTGGTTCTCAGTATCTGCTCAACAATGCGAAATTTTCTCACACAATTTTTTACTCATTTTTAAACCCAAAGGCATAAAATTCGTAGTCCTGATTACGGAAGTGATTTGGAAACGAAATGAGTTTTCAATTTTTTTATACGTAGATTATTTATTGAGTTATAACGCAGAAATAAGCGTCGAAAGCCGCACGCGGCTCATTGGCCTCCAGTTGACACCCCTATAACCTACACTGTTACATTATGCATGATAATACTAACCACGTGATGATAAACTGTTCTAAAATCAATTCCTTAGAAATATTGGAATTCTAAAACTGCGAACAGAGCGAGTACGTCGCCATCCATCCTATTGTATTATTACGACGGCATTTTTGATCTTTTATTGCTTTGGACGGACTCCGTCACCATCCGTCCAGCGTCTTCGGACGTACTCCGATGGTTGTTGACAGTTTTATTACTGGAACCAGGGGAGATAACTAGTACAATTCCTTTGTGCAGCCTCTCTCAAAGCAATAAAAAAAAGGTTACTGTTCAGGCTTGGCTGAGATTTTGCCTAATGAGGGGAAATTCTGAGTTAAAATTTTCGCCAAAGTTTTTCGTATATTAGGAAATCTAGATTTTTTTTTCCATTTTTTGACCAAGAAAATCATCAGTTATATTTAATATGAGTATTTTACACTTTCTTTCTTTAATAATAATAATAATAATATAGATACTACATTTTGATTTGTAATTCAATATATACTTAGAACTCAAGATTTCATTTGTAAAAAAAAAAAGAATAAAAAAGAAAACAAAACAAAGAAAGAAAAAATGTTGTATCCTAATCATTCAATAATTATTTCGATTCTAATTATATCCAGTGAAATCGGATGTTGCTTTCTCTTTTTCGATAAATGAATTACTTATCGAGGTATAGAAATTCTAAAAGAATTTATACTTTCGACAAAAAAAAAAAAAAAAGAAAGAAAGAAAGAAAGAAAGAAACACCATTCGATTACATAATTTCTCAATAAGAACAGGAATTTCTAATTTTTTTTTATACGTATACTTGATAACTTTCTTAATAAGTTATTTTAACAGAAGTTAATATGATTGATTAATTAAAGATATATTTTAAAAATACGAATGCATCACATTTAATTATTTTTTTTTAGGTGCGTTCGTAATTATATAAATACGTAGCACCTATTGTCGTCGCTTGGTCCGTCCGTCTGTCTGTCTGTCCGTACGCATATAACAACGCAAAAACTACCCAACCGAATGGTTTGCAATTTAAAATATATTATCTTTGCAGAATTTTGTCGAGACATTTCAAATTTTATTAAAATCGAATCAAAACTTTAGGAGATATTAATAAAAATATTTATTAAGAAATTTGATTTTTTTTTTTTTTTAAATCGGTGCTTTTTTGTTATAGGAGCTTCCGAAGTTCAATCGTCAAGCGACCGAGATACTTATTTTATGACAGAAATTAATCTGCAGACGATATAATTCATTTCACAGAATTAAAAATCAGAAAATAACTGAATATTTATGTAACTAGTTATAGTACAAACGCACCTCATTTGTCACGTTTGACATACAATTTCCAACTTGTTTTTTTTTTTAAAGAGATAAATTATGATAAAAAATTTTATTATGAGTTATTTTGCAGTTCTTTTTTTTTTTTTTTTTTTTTTTTTTTTTTAAGTATTCATTTTAAAAAGTAACCTATAATAAATGATATGTTTTAATCATATTATTTCGAGTATTTCTAATTTTTTTATACGTATACTTGATAAATTTCTTAATAAGTTATTTTTAATCCTTCATTTTTTTAATAGTGTGTTTTTATGCGAATATAATTTATTTTTCTTAAAGAATGTGTAATTCTTTCTTAGTTGTCAAATTATTTCTAAAATATACATTTAATTTTTAATTTTATGTGCTAAAATCTTAACGCGAAACTGGGCAAATCTTCGTACAAAATTTAGCATATATTTAAAAAATAATTTGACAACTAAGAAAGAAAGAGACATCCTTTAAGAACAGTACACAGAAAACAGAAGTTAATATGATTGATTTAAAGAGATATTTTAAAAATACGAATGCTTCACACAGTCATTGGTTTAACATCAGTGAGAGGAATTTGAAATCTCACTGATGAAGAGCCTTAAAAATGGTTTATTAAATTATTATTTTTTTTTTTTTTTAAGAGATAAATTATGATGAAAAAAAAAAATATTATGAGTTATTTTGCAGTTTTTCGTTCTTTCTTTTTTTTCTTTTTAAGCAGTCATTTTAAAAAGTAACCAATAATAAATGAAATGTTTTAATCATATTATTTCGATTCTAATTATATCCAGTGCCAAAATTGTTCTTTTTTCTTTTCCTTTTTTACATCTGTCTTCAAAAGAAAAAAGCTCTTTTACAAGTTGAAATTCGCCTTGAATATCTCTTCTTTTTAAAATCGGGTGAACTCGGTATTTTCTTCTTCTCTTTTTTTCTGGGGATAAAGACGCTAGGTATAAAATAATTGCCTCCTCTTCGCTGTCTGATGATGAAGACATGCTTCCGTATACTGTGTCTATAGGAAGTGTGAAAAGAAAAAACTGCCCTCTTTACGTTGGCGATTAATGCCAAAACTAGCCACCCTCCTGTCCGATACTCCGATATAATTTATGAGTTTGAATGGGTGGATAGTCATCCGTCTGGACGTATATGCAATGCACGCAGCTTAACTGTAATTCTTTCTCTCACTGTTTATTTCTCTTCGTTTCTGGGAATTTTTCTATTTCTTCTATCGACCACCAACATCTTTATTTATCTCTGGAGTGGGTGGTGTCTCTTTTCTCGGAATCCAACCTTTCCTTGGGTGGATGTGACCTGACCTTTTATTACTCTCAGTCTTTAGAAATGAGGTATTTATGACGTACTATTTGCATTATCTCGCACGATGATTGATGTAATACAGAAGTGATTAGGTGCGTTTATACCGCGTTTTCAAAAATCCCCATAAATTTTCCTAATGGGAGGAATTGACCGATTAATACTTCAAAACATCTAGAGATTATACTTCACTATAAATTACATCGGTGATTCATATTAAATTCCGTCATCGGGTCGGGTAAACCGATTGAAAACTTCACACTCGCACCGGCTGCAAAACTATTTCTGGATGTAAAGCTATAGCTATTGTTTTAAACAAACTGCAATTACATTTTATTTTTTTCTTTCTATGGGTTTCAAATGAATTAAGGCTGTTCTCAAATCCAAACTGGCTTCTTTCTGACACATAAAAAAAATTCATTTTTGTTCGTAAACCCATGTAATTGGCAGATTCTATTTATTATCCTGAATCTATACCCTATCGAACTGTTTTTTATATTTTTTGAGTAAAGGCAGAAGATCTTCCGGAAAATGCCGTTGAAGTTGACATTTTGAACCGAATATCCGGAAGCGACAACGCAGGAAAGGGTAAAAAAACTGCTGTATTGAGTCAATAATCGCCAATCAAGATGTAAATTCATTTATGGGGAATTCAAAAACTGTTCGATTACAAATGACTAAGGCGATTCTTAAAAAAAAAAAAAAAGAATTATTCCATGCTCAACAACGCAAAACTTTGACATATTTTCTGGATCATCTTTAAACGCAAAAACATGACACTTGCAGCATGATTATTAAAAATATCAGAGATCGAACATTTTTTTCTTTTTTTAGATAAATTAAAAACATCTTGAGTTTTAAAAGCAATTGTGATCTCATGAACGGCCATTTTATTACCTTTTCCATATAGTAGCATCTGGAAATTCAGTTCAAAACGATAAATTTGAAAGGATTTTCTGAAACATCTTCAGAAAAACGTCTTCAGCAAAAAATGAAAATGTCTGTATGATTATATAGTTTCTGAATAAGAGCATTTGCCATTTTTAAGCGTTTCCGTATAAAAATGAATTCAGAAATCGGGGTGTGAGACCTTGTAAAGGTGAAGTTCCACTATTGGCCTATGTCTGGATATTTGCCAGGTCATATGTGTTTGCCAAACAGCAAAGGCATTTTATTATTCTTTAGAGGAGTTTGGAAATAATTAACAGTAGAAAAGTGGGGAGATCGGAGCAGCCCTCGCACTTCGCCAACGTTAGGCTCGGAGCCTTATTATCCAAAAGGCAAATGAAGCACATGCTTCTTCTCTAAAATTTAAAAGAGCCCCCAAAATAACTGTGACGAGGGCCCTCAAATTCCCATTTTCATTATTTTACGTTGTATTTTTAATTTTTTAGAAAAAGCAAGTTTGCTTAACCCCAGAGGAAATCCACGAACTACTTCACGAAATTTATTTAACGGTGGAATTATTAATTAATCCTACAGCATCCTGATGTGCCTCTTAGAAAGCACACGGGAAATTGAGCATACAGCTGTATGTGCTAAATATATCTAAAGTATATACTGGTAACCAAGGGTCGATCCAGACAAAATTTGGGTCCTATTTAGGGACCCTTCACAAAAATCAATTTAATAAAATGGGCCCCTTCACAAAAATGAATTTGATAAAATGGATCCCTTCACAAAATTCCTTTTAACAAAATAGGCCTTTTCACAAAATTCCATTTCATAAAAACTTACTATTTATTATTTTGTGACTTTTAAAATGTGTAATTTGTAAACAAACAAGTTCAACAGAGAGGAAAACTTCAGCAAAAGTATTTAAAAAAGTTTTTGTTAATAAACGCTTAGTTCGAATTTGAGTAGCTGGATTTCGACTTTCATTGCAAAATGTTATTTTTCACAAAAGTATAAGAAAATTTCACAAAAATAACGTTTACTTTTCACAAAATAGGCCCCAAGAAATAAAACCTGCATCGACCCCTGGTAACATAAAAAGCTGTTTAATGAAATATATATGACCTCGGCTAAGCTAACTCTCGGGAATAACATTAGTATCACTAGTGAGTTTTCATGAATGAAGAATTAAGAAAACTTTTGCCAAATGAAAAGGGGCCCGAAAATGATATCATGCTCCTCCTAAGATTCTGAGGTAAATAGGGCCGTGTAGACTAACTTTATAAGGTATTAAAAAACAACATCAAAGAATTGACTTGAACGTGACAGTGAGCCAATAGTCATGACTATTGGCTCACTGTCACGTTCAAGTCAGTGCCTAATCTAGCCAAAAGTCCAACAGTGCACTGTTGGACTTTTGGCTAGATTAAGGCAAGCAAAAATACATCAAAGTACTGTGAATGCATGCCGACCACTAAGCCTACAATCAGTGTCTATAGCGTAGCGTAACCCGAAACGGAATTTTAAGCATCGGGTTGAGAAGAAATAATTTTGTTCATGATGTTAGATGTTCCACATATTTGGAGTGCGTTATTTTTAATGCTGTTCTGAACTCCAAAAGAGCTAATTTCTGACACATTACAAAATTCATTTTTGTTCAGAAACGCATGAAATTGGCAGGTGTTCTTATTCAAAAGCTATGTAATCAAATGGTGTTTTCATTTTTTGGTACAGGCAGAAGATCTTTCAAAAAATACTGTCAAATTTGGGGTTTTCAACCGAATTTCCGGACGCGATAGCACGGGAAATGAGAAAACCTGTCATCTTTTGCGTTTAAAAATGAGTATGTAATATAAATGTATCCGACATTTTCGCGTTGTTGAACGAGAAAAAAATATTTTTTCGGATCCGCCTTAGATCTATCTATTCTTAAATCCTAAAGAGCAAAACTTTCTGACGCAATTCTGAATTCATTTTTGTTCGGAAACGTAATTGACAGGTTTTGTTATTCAGAAAGAATACAACTAATCGAAAGACTTCGTCTGCCTTTACGAAAAAATGAAAAATCTTGCAGAAAATACTCTCAAAGTCGGCGTTTTGAATCGAATTCCCGACGCGCCAGCTCGAGTAAAGGGAAAAACTTATCTTCGCGTGCCACGAATCGCTTATTACTCGATAAGCAATTTATTTATCAAAAAATGGAAAACTCATTGCGATTCTAAATCGCTTCAATAGTCAAGCCAGCCAATTTTATATCTTTAAATTAAAAAAAATTGTCAGAAAATGTGTCAGAAAGCTTCGCGCTGTTGAGCAGGTCATTTGTGAATCACCTTATGAGGCTACTTCACTCACGCGCAAGCACCCGCTCGCTAATGTTTATCCCATGGGGGGGGGGGGGGGGATTTTACGATATCTCGTTCACATTCCAATATTTTTAATTTTTTTTTTTTTTTTTTTTTTTTTTTTTTTTTCATTGCATATTCGATGTCAATCTCTATGCACGATACTTTGTACTTTTTCAATTTTGATTAAAAGTTTTTTTTATTAAGATACTTTCACTTTCGGAACCGGTTTCGAAAGTGAAAGTATCCTCAATGAAAAAAAACTGAAACAAAAGTCGAAAAAGTACAAACAGACAAAACATAGAGATTGACCTCAGCTATGCAATGCAAAAAAAAAATCATTTAAAAGTATTGAAATGCGAACGAGTTATCGTAAATTATTTCCCCCATAAGATAAACATTAGCCAGCGGGTGTTTTCGCGTGAGTGAAGTAGCCTCTTAAGAATCCAAACTGGCTACTTTCCTGAAATCATTTTTGTTCGTAAAAGCATGGAATTGGAAGATGCTCTTATTCAAAAACTGTGCCTTCAATCAGTTTTTCCATTTTTCGGTAAATGCAAAAGCTCTTTCAGAAAATACTGTCAATGTTGCCGTTTTCAATAAAATTTTGCGTGGTAAATTGAAAATACTGCGGTAATGAGACAACAATCGCGTAAAACTCAAGATGTAATTCCTCTATCAAAAAAATTATAAACTGTTCGATTTCAAATCACTTCAATAATTAAGCCTGCAAGCATCATGCTTTAGGAGTCCTTAAATATGTCAGGTCCGGAAGTGTTGCGTTGTTGAGTGGGGAGAGATGTTTTTGAGAACAAGCTTTAGAGTTGTTCTCAAATCTAAATTGGTTACTTTCTTACGCATTTTAAAATTATTTTTTGTTCTCAAATGCATGAAATTAGGAGGGGGTTTTATTCAGAAACATTATCAACTGTTTTCCCATTTTTCGGTAGAGGCTGAAGATCTTTTAGAAAATGCTGTCAAAGTTATCGTTTTGTACAGAATATCCGGACGCCACAGTGCGGGAAAAACAAACTGATGCCATAAAACAATAATCCGTTCTACTTTTAACATTCTTTTTCTTCTACATCTGATCTAATATGTGTGATCTATATGACAATCTGAATCTACATCTACTTTTAACATTCCACTTTTAAGAGTATTTTTTTACCGGTACTATTATCGCTTCTCAAGATGTAATTCATTTATGTAAAACTTATAAAACATTTCGGTGACAAATTTCTCCAATAATCATGGCAGCACATGCCATGCTTTTGCTTTTAAAACTGTGTGAGAAAGTTTTGCGCTATTTATGGTGGAAAAGTATGCTAAACCCAGGGGGGAGCCATTTCCCTTTAGTTCTGGTATCAAGTTTTCGGTTTTTCTGACGTCACTGAGCGTGCTAAGAACGATTCTTTCAACGGGAAAGCACGCATTTTTTCATTTAAAATAGTATTTCTGCTTTAAAAAAGTCGTTTCTTTGGTCATATGAAAGCATACTTCTTCAAACTAAAACATTTTTCATTAGCGAAAGTATTTTTTTCTAGGAATAAAGCGATTTAAAGAGATTTTTTTTCCCCTTCAAATGAAATAGTCGTGTATCTTTTTTGCTAAGATATGGAGTTTTTATTGCTTGTTATCTTTGGTCGATCTTTGAAAGAAACGGGATTGTGAAGTAAACATTTATTGTCATTTTCTTTGACAGCCAGGGCAGTTTTCCCTCACACGAAGCTTTAATTGCTTCTCAGAAAGAGAGACTTCCGGTCAGTTTTGCTAAATACGAAATTTGAAAACAGAATTTTTGGGTTACGCTCCTGCTAAAAGAATATTGCATGAAAGTGCTGTGCCAACTTTAAAATTGCCAGAAACATGTGCTGTGAATTTTAAAAAAGAAACTTCACTCGGAATTGATTTTTCTTATAGCAGTTCCTCTCCAAGCATAAAAGAAACACCTAGACATATTAGGTTATATAAGGTTATATAATATTTTAATGAGATTCACGACAGCTCACTTTCGAAAGAATTTAATTTTATCGAAAATGCATGCAAAAAAATCCAACTGTTTTTTCCAAAAATGCACAAAAGTATAATAAATGCACAAAAATATAATAAAAACATTTGTGAAAACAAGAACTTTCATTCGATTGAGACATAGTAATCATATATTCATTAGAAATAAGAAGGGATACGCTGTCAGAAAATCAAAAATGTGGAGTTAATCAGCTTTGATTGCACGATAAAACGAAAAATAGCAAGTAATGGAGCGCACATCTAAAATGAGTCTTCAAAATGCACCCTGTGATGAAATAAAATTCTTGAAATAAAAGCCTATTCTGAGGGTAAAAACCTAAAATATATTAATTATTAAAATATTTTTATATAATTTTTTCATCCTACACTGTTAAAAATAAATCCTCAAATTCACGGTAAAACTACTGGCAGCAAAGTAGCCGGACTTTTTCCGTTCCGTTAGTAGATTTTCCGTTTTGAAAGATAAAAGAAGGACAAACTCCGTTTTCAGAAGCTGTAACTTTCCGTTAACAATCTCAGAAATCACGGAAATATACCTGCCAGCACTGGCAGGAAAGGAAATTATCCGTAAAGAATACACTCGGTTTTTAAAAAATTACCTCTCTACATGTGCTGCCATCTGTCGACTATGACTATTGTGGGAGTATTTACGATCTGATATACTTGAAGAATATTTTCCTGCCGACATCGGGTTTGAACCAGGGATGACCACGTCTCGAGTCAAGTGTCTTGCCCGTTAGACCAGTGGGCGCTTGTTAGAGTAGCAGTTTTAAAGGATGATATGGGGTTTTTCAAAATGGCGGCTTAGAACTTGGAAGCTTGGTAATTTTGAAGTTAATAGCGGGGAGATTTCGTTATGAGATGATGTTCATGTTTTAAAATTGTAATATTAATAGAGGATAAAAATATGAATTATATATATTCTTAATTTGATTGTTAGATGTAAAATATGAATGTTATATTTTGAAATAAATTCGATAAAAAATGTTTGCTTTTTTGAGAAAATCGATTTTTTTTTCAACTATTATATATTTTTAAAATGTGTTCGCTTAGACTATATTTTCAGTGCGAGTGCTTTTTATTACTTTAAAAAATAAATTTCGGATAATTTTAAATGAATGAGAAAACTGTTATTATTATTTATTTTTTTTATTCGGAAGCATTATTATTATTATTTTTTTATTAAAATCGATTTTTTTTTTTTTCTTTTTTTTGTTTAATTTAACTTATTATATATTTTACTTAATGTATATTTTTTAATCTGTTTGTTTAGAATTTATTTTAAGTGCAAATATTTTCTTATATCTTTAAAAAATAAATTGCAAATAATTTTAAAAGTCACAATTTTCCCAATCTTAATGGGAAAATTGTTACTTTTTTAAATTCCAAAGCACTATTTTGTTGTTTTAAATAAACTCGAAATTTTAATTTATTGAATTTTTAGTTTTTCTGTGCAGCAACATGTCAGTTTAATTTTTTTTTTTTTTTTTTTTTTTTTTAAACATGCAGCAGATAACGGAATATCTCCGTTGGCCCCTTTCGTCTCCGTCCGTTCTGTTGTTTTCAGGAAATATGAGAAAATTTTCTGTTTTTTAACGGAAAATACCCTTTTATCGCGAAAAGGGACTTTTTCTGTGAAATTCAGGGAAAAAATACCCGTGAATTTCAGATTATTTTTAACAGTGTACAGCATTAAAATATAATTTTATATAACCCTTTTGGAAGTTTTTTTTTTTTTATAAAAGTACATTATTCTGAATTTCAAATATAATTTTTCTATATCTCATAAATCTGTCAGTTTTAAAAAATAGGTAATTTAAAAATTAAAGTTTCTATTTTTATTTGTGTTTTAGATTTTCCTTATAAATACTGCTGTCTTCCTTTTTATTCTAATAGATATATATATCAATTTGATATTCAATCACATCAACTATCTGAATGGAATTTGAAGAAACAACATTAAATTTTAAAATTAAGTTTTAAAACGCTAAAAAGAGATGTAATTTTAAATTTTAAATATTATTTGAAAAAAAAAAGTTGCTTAAACTTTAAACGCTCTTTCACGTATTAATTTACCTTATTATTTTTTTAATATTTTTATGTTTATTATGTGCATTTATGTTTATTATATGGCATTAAAATAGCATTTTAAATAAACTTTTCGGAATGTGTTTATAAAATATATTACTTCGAATTTCAAATTTTATTTCCACTAAATCATATAATTATACCGCATGAATATTTTAGTTTAAAAATATTAAATATTCAGCTGTTTACTTATTAAAATTTCTATTTTATTTGTCTTTTAAATCTAATCATGCAAAACTCAATATTGTGTATCTGTAGTGTGAGGTTGAAATCTGAATGATTATTATTTTTTTAAACTTTTTTATACTTTTTTTTATGAAAGACATGTCGAAATTACAATAATATTAGAATTATTATAGATTTCAAATTGAATACCGATCAAATATTATAAATATATTATATTAAAAATTATTAACTGCATTCATACAAACATTAAATTTGATACTCTTGTAGGTCTTTAAGACTTTATTTATAAAAATTACTATTTTGCATTTTTAGGTTTATGAAAATGAACTTTTCATACTGAGGCGCAAACGCAGTATGATCCCCGTATGAACGCAGTACGCTCCGCAATGATAAAGATAGCCAATTTAATAACCAAATTTCGGCAAATTGAAAAGAGATAATACTTTAAATTTTAGATGTGATGCAAGTCCTATGTATAAAGAATATATTTTAATTTTTAAATTTCTTTTCAAATGAAAATTTCGACTGATACTTTTCAATTAAAAATAGCGCGTTTCTAATTCAAATCAATTGGAAAAGTGGACAGAGCACGCCAAGTGACGTCAAACAGCGAGTGGCTCCCCATTGGCTGCAGAGGGAAATGGCTCAACCTTATGATATAGTAACCTTGTGCTAAACCGTCTTAAATAAAGAAATAAACAAAAACACTTTTATAATGGCCTTCATTTACATTTGAGAAGAAATCGGGGATAAGGCGGCAAAAAAAAAAGCTGAATTTCATTTAGCAATTTCCCTTTGGTCAACCTTCCCAATCTATGCATAGATATCACAGAAAGATAAGAAAGATCTCCACATCTGTTGGGAGAGTTGACATTGACCTTCGTGGGTGTTACATTTCGTATCCTGTCGGCACAGGATACTTGTGACTTGACTCTAATGCAATAAATTTTGAAGGATTGTCATTCACTATCTTTGCAGATGAGCTGATAAAAGGACAGAGGGTTGCTTACAGGGAGGGTTGAACTACAAAGTCGTAAATTTAGATCTAGTACAAGAATTCCAAATGTCCTTTCTGGGACAATTATGCATCTGAACTGAAATTTGAAACTCGTAATAATTAACAATATTATGTTGAATTTTTCGATCTTTTCTTAGAAAAATTGTACAATTTTATTGTATGCATGCAGTAGAGTTAGATTTTTTTTCTTTCACAGAAATGTTTTACGCCTTTGATAACTGATTTTTGACCGGTAATTTTTTTTCCATACTTTTTCCTTATAATAACCAAACATTTGTTTAAAAATTCCACTTTTAACAGTATTTTTTTACCGGTACTATTATTTTATTCATAAATAATTTTATTCATAAATAATTTTATTCATTTGTGGGCCTGGGATCTCCCCCTACCCCTCCTTTACTTTCTCGATTTATTCTTATTATATTGAACTTTGCAATCAACAAAGTAAATCAGTGTCATTTCATTCTTCGGAAACTGAAATACTCAGAGTAGTTTTTCATTGAAAATTGTGTTTTAGTATATTTTTAATTTTCATGCAAATGTAATTACTTTTATCATAACAAAAACATAAATTTACAAATGTTGTACTTCCTTATTAGAATTCTACATTGACTTATTAGGTATTTGAAAAAAAGCATCAAAGAGGAGGAGAGGGTAATTTGATCAGGCTTACATACATGGATGCATAAAATGGATATCCATCCTCGTCAACACCACTAACATCAAGTAAACAGATGCCACACGTTAACAGAACTAAAAGAAAAAAGAGTATAAGTATCCCACTACTAAAAATTTTGGGAAAATCGGGAAATAGTTGAAATAAACATAGAAAGGCTCAAAATATCGTCGCACACTTCCCCCGAACAGGGGCTTTCATTGCAATTCTCTATTGTTGGTCTTTAAAGGGGAAAAAAAGTGCTTCTCACACAGAACAGAAGATTGTGTGTGATTCTGCATAAGAGGGAGGAGGTGTCAGAGAGCAGGGGTGATTTCCAGGGCTCAGATACAGAGAGAGAAAATAAATGTTTACTGTTTATTTTTTTATAAACATTGAAGGCTGTACATTACTGGCACATCTGCCTTATACATTTATTTTTAAAGGACCCATTATCCAGCATTCCAAAATAAGAAAAAAAAAATGAAAATTTTCTAAATTTGTTAATTTTCAATAAAATTTTGCAATTTTTCGAAAATTTTATAAATTTCTAATATTTTTTTCAGTCTATTGTTCCAATTAGTAACCACTAAAACATATTACTTCAGTGGCGGCGGAACATCGAGCCTCCCCCCCCCTCCCCTTCTTCCTCCAAAATTAGAAAAAAGAATTATTTTTCTGTAAAATTTTTGTTTAAAATTAATATTTATATTACGATTCGTTTAAAAAAATAGTAAGATATTTGGGGTTTCTAAAGATGTATTTTTTTTTATTAATCCATGCCCCCTCCCACCCCACCCCCCCCCCCCCCACTAAATAATAATTTTAAAAAACTGGTCCATTTTTTGAGTATTAGTATTTCTGAATAAAATGTTTCGTGCTATGTTATTACAACATATCCAACAAAAATAATTTAGTGCTTTTTCAGAATTATGAAGCGGTATAAAGATTCAATACTACATAAACTATTGGCATGCAGCAAACTGAAATGCTGTGTATATGAAACGCGAATTACGCACATTTTTGTAAAAAGTGGGTCAACCATGCAACGTCTTCCCCAATTCCTTATCTAAATATATGTTTATTTTTTTTACTTTTCTCAATGATAATTAGATGATAAAAAAATTCTTTTTCTTTTACTTTTATTTAATTATTCTATTAGTTAGTTTTCGACAATTCACAAAATAATAATAAATAAAATAAAATAAATAAAATAAAATAAATAACGTATAATAAATATAATAAAATATAATAAATAAATAAAATAAAATAAATATAATAAACATAATAAAATATAATAAATAAATAAAATAAAATAAATAAAAATAATAAATACTAATAAAAAAAAAAAATTCCCCGCTCAACAATGCGAGACTTTCTGACAAAGTTTCTGACAGATTTTAAAACGTAAAAGCACGATATTTGCAGGCATGATTATTGAAGTGATTTCGGTATAATTAAATGGTTTTCGTTTTCCGATGAAGGAATTACATTTTGAGTTATAAGTGATTGCTGTGACAAGGCGCAGTTTATTTCCTTTCCTGCGCTGTCGCGTCCGGAAATTCGGTTCAGAACACCAACTTTGAGATCATTTTCTGAAAAAAAAAAAACTTCTGTCTTTACTGAAATCTGACAAAAACTGTTCGACTACATAGTTTCTTAATAAGGACACCTGCATGCCAATTTGATTACGTTTGCGAACAAAAATGAATAAAAATGTGTTAGGAAGTAGCCAGTTAGGATTTGAGAACAGCCTCCCAAACCCATCATTCTTTTCGTCCCATGTCAAAGTGCTGTCACGAAGTCCTTTTTATTCGATGAGAAAATGTATTTATATTAAGATACAAATAAATCGAAAATAGTTTATCTTTTTGCTTTCTCATTTTTAGAGACACGGATGTCAGTCGAATGTTGTCCGAGGGGGTGCAATGATAACTGAAATGCAATTTTTTATAGGAAAAGGTAAAAAGCTGGTAGAAATAGATTTCAAAACAGTCTACAGATTTCATGTCTTCACCTATTTATAAAAAGGATTCCATGAATATGCACAAAAAGTTTTCATTGTTGAACGGGAGTTTTTATTTATTAATGAATTTATTTAAAACAGCCAATATATAAGTTTTAAGAAATAACTTAATGCCACGCCATCTATTTTAGAGTCTCCAAAAATTATTTCTCTGACACATTTATACGGACTCATTTTCAAACATAAAATTATGACACTTGCATTCACGATTTTTAAAGTGATTTGTAATCGCATAGTTTTTTTTTTAATTTTTTCGATAAATGAATTAAATATTGAATTATAAGGGATTGTTTTCTAATAATGGTTGTTTTTTTTTTTTTTTTTCTCGCGCTAACGCGTCCGTAAATTCGGTTTAAAACTCTCACTTTGACAGCATTTTCTGAAACATCTACTGCCTTTATCAAAAAACGGTAAAAAAAAAAATGTTAAAATACACATAATTTCTGAATTGGAGCAATTTAGCAATTTGCCAATTTCATGTGTTAGCAAGCAAAAATGAATTCAGAAATTTTTCAGAAAGTAGACAGTTTGGATCTGAGGACAGTCACAACATTAATTACAAATTTAAAGCATTATTAGTTATAAAAAGCCTTATTAATTATAAAAAGCATTACTCATTATAAAAAGAATTATTAATTATAAAAGGCATTATTAATTATAAAACCTTTTTTATTCATAAGATGTTTATTATCGAAATAATTTGCATCCATCATAAAAGGTTGCACAACATTTCCAATTCTGTGAAATTGAAGGTTTATTTTCTTTTATTTAACTTTAAAAAAATGTATACACTTTTAGAAGTATATTATTAAAATTAAAATTTTAAGCCAATTTTGGGCTATGCGCAAGTCGAGGGCGACGGTATCCGATGTCGCGTTTAGTGCACGAACTTGCAAGTCAGGGAAAGATACGAATATGCACATTCTTCTCGAATCAATTTGTGGTCAAGGACAAAAGAAAAAGAAGATTCGACAAAAGAAATGGGTGGTGTCAACTGCTTCCGTTTTAACCTCTGAACTTTAGACATCCTGAGAAAGTCACATTAATCACTGTTCGAGACTTAAAGAGAACCCGTGAGTTAAGTCTGCGCACTGTTCGATCCTTTGAGAGGTCAAAACGGGAGCACTTGGACAGCTATTGACACCACCCATTTCTTTTGTCGAATCTTTCTTTTCTTTTGTACCTGACCACAAACTGATTGGAGAAGAATGAAAAAGGGTTTGATTTATGCCCATGTCAGGCTGACTTGCAAGTTTGCGCACTAAACTCCACAGGCACTTTTTTTACTTTTTCGATTTTGCTTGCAGATATTTTTTATTAGCATACTTTCACTTTCGGAACTGGTTTCGAAAGTGAAAGTATCATCATTAAAAATATCCGCAATAAAAATCGAAAAAGCAAAAAAGGGCCTCGATAGCAATCAACCTCAACTAATCCAATGAAAGAAAAAAAATCATTTAAAAGTATTGAAATGCAAACTAGATATTATAAGATAACTGTCCCATAGGATTAACATTAGCGAGCGGGTGTTTTCGAGTGAGTGAAGTAGCCTCTTAGCTGTTCATCAGTGAACTTCTTGATTCCTCTCACTAATGTTAAACCTATGGGCGGACGATGCATTCGTATATTTAATACATATGCCCTCGGGAAATTAATGTTTTTTACTTCTTTTTTCTGTGTACTGTTCTTAAAGGATGTCTTTTATTTTCTTAGTTACCAAAATGTTTCTAAAATATGTGCTTAATTTAAAATTTTATATGTTAAAATTTTAGCGAAACTGAATAAGAATTTAACACTTCACATAAAATTAAGAATATATTTTAGAAAAATTTTGACAACTAAGAAAATAACAGACATCCTTTAAGAAGTGTACACAGAAAATAGAAGTTAAAAATATTAAAATCCTGATGATATATTTTAAATATACGAATGCATCCTACGCCCATAGGATTAACAGTAGCGAGGGGAATCGAGAAGTTCACTGACGAACAGCAGTAAAATCTGTGAAGACAAAACCTATGTATTAACGGAAAATTGTATAGTCCGTTCGAAAGGAATTACCTTTTCAAATCTACAAGCACATACAAAAACCTGTCTAAAACAGGTTTTCTTTTTTTTTTCTTTTCCTTTTTTTTTCAGTTCATAACGATTTTGATTTCCCAGGGTTTATTGTACTTTGTTTAAGAAAGTGCCACTTTCTTCAGAAATTCTACAGAAATCTCAAGACATTTTGCAGATTTAACTTTACCTTTAAAAAATCTGCAGAATTTTTCAAGACATTTCGCAGACATTTTAAAGATTTGATTTACCTTTAAAATATCTGCAGAATTTTTTAAGGCATTTCGTAAACAGTTTAAAAATTATAAAATAAACGAAATTTGTCTTCGGATATATTCTACAAATATAAGAAAATCATTTAAGTATAAAGTAAAATCTGCAAAATATCTACAGAATTTATGCAGGCACTTTGAATATTATAAGATAAATATTATTTGTTTTCTAAAATTCTATAGAATATATTCAGAACATACAAATTAATTTTGGTACTGTATTCAGAAGTATTGCAAATCGGAAGATTTTTAGTATCAAGACATCGAAGATATGGGCACCGAAGAACGGGGAGGGCAAGATTTTGAACGATATGCCTGTGGTCCACAAGTTTTTGTTTAAATACATTCCGAGCTAGAAAATGTTTGCACAATTTTGAAAAAAAGTATTAGATTGTGTACAATTTGTGCATAAAAAGGGAATATTTTTGAATACATCGAAAAGTACATACACTTTTTGTGCAAATTATCTGTATTTTTATGCATACAAGAAGGTGCATGTTACATGTTTTCAAAAACTGCTCAATTTTTTTGCCTAAAATAAGTGCATATTTCGTGTTTACAGAAATTGTGCATTATGCACAAAAAAAAGTTTGTATATTCCAATTTTTCAAAAAATATGTATTTTTTTATGGATGTATGGTTCTACTGCATAAGATTATTGTGTTTATTTAGTATACTAAAACCAGGCGCAGTTGAAAAAGTCCGTTTTAGCAGGTATCCGACTTAGCAGGTATAATTGTAAAGTATTAATACTGTAGTGACAGTGAATTTTTTACGTTTAAGACAAGGATTTCGCTATAGAACGGTTCTGTTTAAATAGGGTTTACGGTATTTTTATGTCCCGACTTAATATCCGTTTCCTCGATTTTCTTAGTTTCATCCCTGACACTAGTTAAAGCAGACAACAGAGATATTAAAGATAAGAAAAGCCCAAAGAAATAATTTGTAACTTTTGTTTTGCAAAATGGTCTGGGCGCAGCCTTAAACCAACAAACTCAAACACATATATATATCGTCACGATGGGAGAATATATCAATGGTGGCGAAAAAAACCTGATAAATCTGTAACGTACGCTGGAAATATATATGTCACAGATGGCGAAAAGACCGACTGAGAAACAGGAGTGATATATACTTTAACGTATGCTGTGTTTATATCGTCATCATGAGAGTTCCTTCAGAGCAAATAACTCAGTTCCATATTTTCCTCAAAACACCGTAATAAATGTGTCAGTCACACCAATTTCCCCTCATTTGAAACCTCTCTTTGAAGGAGAAACATTCACATGTTATTTATGACCCACTAACTTCCCTCCTTCATCGGTGGTTAGTTCTCACTTGCGTTCCTTCTTGGAGGGCTATAGATAAGGTTAGTATTTTTATTCTATAGCCCTGAAACAAATCTGTCTCTATTTGAGTGAAGCCAAACTATGCATCATACAGCTGAATTGCAATAGGAGCCGATTAGAGCACTGTGGGGCATGGGCACATAATTCTTTCTGCACTCTCCAATCACTATTGCAAGCAATTTTGAAGCTGGGCATTTTTGTGCACCCCCTCCCACCCCACAAATCTTTCTCAGTTACTGAGTGATGGAGAAAGATTCAAAGGTCTTGGGGCCCTTATTTGTAATCTAATTTTTGTGATAGTGATATTTTAAATCTATTTTGACCTTCTGCAGATTATAATCGATATTTTATATTTTTAAAAGTTAGATAAGATTAAACTATATTTATTTAAATGTGTATTTAAATATTCATATTCATATCTAAGTCACAGAGAAATTAAATTTTTTTGTGACAGTATAGGAAGGGGGGGGGGCTTTCGATTAAATACCATGCACTGTATTTGTCTTTGTATTAATCGGGCCTTGCAGGTCCAGCATTAATTTGGTCTCCTTAACCATTACTGTAACTAATTTTGCGCTCCCCCTCCCCTTCTTTACCTATTAAAAGTAAAATTTGCTCAGACTCGAAGTTTTTCCGGGTATTTGAAGTCTAAATTTTTATACACAGTACACTTAAAGTTTCACCCTTGAAAGAACTTTATTATTAAATTGAAAAGAAAAAGATCACACACATATCTCAGAACTTACATGGCTTTAGAATTTTTGAAAAATCTCTTCCCTTATCTATTAAAATAAAATTTGCTCAGACTCGAAGCTTTTCCTCGAGATCTAAATCTAAATTTTTATACACAGTACACTTAAAATTTCAACCTTGTCTATAATATAAAAACACTTTATTAATGAATTGACAATGAATTTACAAGAAAAAAATCACACACATATTTAAGAATTTACATGGCTTTAGAAATTTCGAAATATCACCTCCCTTATCTATTAAAAGTAAAATTTGCTCACACTCGAAGTTTTTCCCGATATTTGAAGTCTAAATTTTTATACACCACTACACTTACAATTTCAGACTTGAATATAATATAAAAACAGATTTTTATAAAATTGTCAGGAAAAAAAAACAGACATGCATCTCTGAATTTACATGACCTTAGAAATTTTGAAAAATTCCGAGTATCAGAATATAAGCATTAGATACGGATGATTTAATTTAATTCATCACCATAGTACCCAGTGGGAGGGGCACAATAACGTATCCCAGAATCTATCTCGGCCTTAGAATTGAAATTTTGAAAGAGGGAATGTCTCAGAGTATAAACAATATACAATAACTATACGAAGAATATTTTCGAAATTCAGCCCCCTTTACTCTTGTGTGTGTGTTGGGGAGTGGGGTATTTTAGACTTATCACGGATACAGTCAATTTTTTTTATGCATTTTTGCAGATCGTTTAATAAAATCATAAAAGTGTCTTTAACCTCGGAATAATGCCTTTTTTTAGAATGTGAATGAAACTTTTGAAATAGGGGTCGTCTACATTGCACCAACCTTGTTTTTTTTTTTTTTTTTTTTTTTTTTAACATTCATTTTTGACACAGTACTTGAGTTTCTTGTACCAAGGCAGCCCCTAAAAATGCATAGTTTATGGAATTTTTATTAAATTTTCATGCACTTATAAAAGAAAATATATGAAGGGTATATCCATAAATTTAGAATAATAAAATTAAGATCTCACAGGAAATACTTCTAGAATTACACCAGTAAAATTGTAAAGAATATATGTATAAAATAAACTAAAAGAACTCTCATATCCCTAATTTTATTTGAAAGTAATGTTTCACATAAATAAAGTTTTCATATAATGCTTCACATAGCTGTTTCTATTTTTATTTATTTATTTTTTTTTTTTTTTGTGATTTTTGCAGCAGTTCCTTTAGTAAAATTTCAATATACCTAAAAAAATAATGATTTGAATGAACTGTACACTTACACACCCCTGTTACTGATGCCCACTCTGTTTATGTAAAATTTTATGTATACTTCATAATTCATAATATTTTAATATGAATTTATTAATAATTTTAATATTTAAAACTACGCTTTTGATTTTAAAAAATGCCTTCGGAGTCCGATCAACTCCATGTGGGGTCTCGGGCACACATACTATTTGAGGACCACTTCCCCAAAGTAATCTCAAGTTACAAAAAAATCCCTGACGGCTCAGCCTACAGGCACAGGTAGATTTCGAAGACGCAGACCGTGGGGCGTCTGTTTGTTGGGAATTGCGGAAGAAATGACCTTTTTGCCATGTACTGCAGTTGAAACCGCCCACTTCGAAACCTAACTTGTTTGCAGGCGGAGCCGGCAGGGATTTTTTTGTTTTTAATTTTTTTTTTGCTATAAAGATTGGTTCTATAAACAGCTTGTCAATATAAATGTTTTAGACAATATTAAGAGAATTTATAAGAAATTTAAGCGGATTTGATATCTTCTGAATTGACGAAGTTATGATTTTTTTTCTTCTAAAAACCCCCTTCCCCCCCCCCCCCTTGGGCCATTTTTATGATATCAAAAATTTATCATACATAAATTTTCGGCCCTTTTCCTAGAAGTAATAATAACTTTAAACGGATTCGATACGTATCATAATTAAGAAATTATGGAGTTTTTTCTGTTTTAACAAAAAGCCCCCCATTCCACCCCCCCCCCTAGTTCGATTTTGCTCATTAACGAACTTGACCGAGATTTTCTGCCCCTTGATTTTATGTATCAGTTTGGGAGAGATTTGTGCAGAATTATGGGAGTTATCGTGTCCATAAAAAGGTGTCATAGATAGATAGATTGATAGATAAAGTTTTGAACTGGGGGTGGTTTTGGGTTCTGGGAGTCATGATCGGCGTAGACCTGCAAACAATTTTCAAAAATTCCGACTTAGGAGAGAATGTATTAGGTAGTATATTTCTTACGAAATCTTACCTAAAAATAATGCATTACAAACATAACATAGCCTTACGGGCAGCTAAAATTTTACACATTATTTTATGTTTAAAAAATTCGTTATTTTCTCTTTGTGATGCTAATTTTAGTATCGTAATGACTTAAGTTATTTGCATAAGCATGTTTGACGCAGTAATCGATTTTTAGAAATGTGGCAGTTTTTATTAAACTCACTTGCAAACATTCACTGTTAGAGGTGACAATTCGGTGCCTTTTGGGAACCCGGGGTGAAATTCTGGTGCCGTTTGAAACGCTAGGGTGCCGTACAGGCTTGAAAATGTGATTAGGGTGCCATTTGGTCACTCACTGGGTGATTGAAGCTAATTAGGGTGCCGTACAATGCATATTGCTCGAAATTTTTCACCCCGCCATTCGACTGGTATCTTGCGCATGCGCTGATTCGTTTCCTCTTCATGAGGTGTTGACTTGTTTCCTCTCATTTTTCGCAAGTCATAGGGGAGTTCGAACAAGATGGCTGACTTTGAATTTCAGTGCATCGCTGCTGCATAATCGTTGCCGCATAGTTATTAATATAATAACTAAATAACGACATTTATTTAGAATAAATAAACCAGGGGAGTCAATAAAAAGAATCACACTTTATATACAGGTATGTGAAATGTTTCAGTGTTGTTTGTATATTATGTTTTATTATTATAAAAAGATTTTATATTATGTTGTATTACAAGTGGCTCCACACATTATTTTCAAGCAGACATTTTAAGTTATAATCTTGATGTGGAAAGTTGAAATTTGTATCTCGTGAAATTAGAATGATGTAGCCTCACCTATTTGCTTGTTTTTTAAATTATTATTTATGCAGAGCTTATAATAATTTCATTTTATTCATATTTTTATCTAATGAATTTTCTCGCACAGTTTTTGTTGTTTACGATCTAGAAATAAATTTAATGATGCATTATTATAGTAATAAAAAATATAGAGAGAGAAACATAAGTTGTTATATTTAAAAAAATAGTTTAATTTCTTATTTTTCTGATATATAAACAAACTATTTGTAAACAATTAAAGAATTTACAAGTTTTAAAGGGAATTGATTTTTACTAACTTGAAACGTATTAATTTGAATATTTGACAATTTTAAATTAGTTGATTTGATAATATGAAATAGTAAACTTTGTAACATAAGAAATAATAAATTTTGTAACATAAGAAATAGTAAACTTTGTAACATAAGAAATAGTAAACTTGATAAAATATAAATTTCTGCAGATGTTTTTACTAATCAAATACTTTTTACTATCGAAATTTTTAGAGCTTGTGTTTGATGATGAAATGAACAAATATACCTCATTACATATTATAAATTATTAACAAAATAAATAAATCGTAATTCCTGAATTGATATTTGACATTTATACATGTGTCTTCTTGAAAAATGTTTTGTGAGTCTCTTGTACTATAACATATTAATAATAATAAAACACTGGAACATTTCACAGTAGTGTGGCTGGATGTAAGAATGGCTTAGATGATGGAGTGATTTATGTAAATATATTTAACTCGCATAGGTAGAAGATTTTTTTCCCCTCTTAAAATAATAATGATAAATTAATATCTCTGTACTACTACATCTAACTTAAAATGGTAATAAATACTAATATATATGGTAATAAATACTAACCGGTTTTGAAGGTAACAAAAATGACCTGATGATGTATATAATACATTTCTCATAGATATTAACCTACACATGCAGGGGTCGATGCAAGTTTTTTTTTTTTTTTTTTTTTTTTTTTTTTTTGTGTGTGTGTGGGGGGGGGGGCATTTTGTGAAATTTATTATATTTTTCACAAAATGCCTCCCTCCACCCCTCTTGTATAGCAATTGTATTGAAAAGAATTTGAAAATTCTTATACTTAAAAAAGAAAAAAAAGGCTATACATATATAATTATAATGCAATGTTTAACTTTTCAGCAATAAAATGATCAATACTTCATTTTCTCTGCTGAAATTTATACAAAGTTAAAAGTTGTTCATCTCATGTCAAGGGTCGATCCAGGCAAAATTTTGGGCCTTTTCAGAGCTCCTTCACAAAGATCTATTTAATAAAACATTCTCCTTCAGAAAAATCAATTTAATAAATTGGGCCCCTTCAGTAACATCTATTTCATAAACTGGTCCCTTCACAAAATTCCTTTTAATAAAACAGGTATCTTGAGAAAATTCCTTTTAATAAAATAGGCCCTTTCACAAAATTCTATTCCATAGAAACTTACTATTTTTATTAATTATTCATTATTTTGATATGTTTTAAAATGTGTAATTTGTAAACAATCTTTCGAACCAAACATTTATTAACATAACAAAAACTTTTTAAAGTCCTATTTGTTTTCCTTTCTGGTGAACTTGATTGTTTACAAATTGCACATTTTAAAACATAACAAAATAATAAATAATTAATAAAAATAGTATGTTTTTATGGAATAGAATTTTGTGAAAAGACCTATTTTATTAAAAGGAATTTTGTGAAGGGATTTGTTTTATTAAAAGAAATTTTGTGAAGGGTTTGTTTTATTAAAAGAAATTTTGTGAAGGTGTCATTTTATCAAATTGATTTTTCTGAAGGGGCCCATTTTATAAAATTGATTTTTGTGAAGGAGCCTGTTTTATTAAATAGATTTTTGTGAAGGAGCTCTGAATAGGCCCCAAATTTTGCCGGGATCGACCCTTGACATGAGATGATCAACTTTTAACTTTGTATAAATTTCAACAGAGAAAATGAAGTATTGATCAGTTTATTGCAGCTAAAGTTAAACATTGCATTATAATTATATATGTTTAGCTTTTTCTTTTCTTTTTTAAGTATGAGAATTTACACTTTTCAATATAATTGCTAGACAAGGGCGGGGGGGGGGGGGGCAGATGCTTTCATTTGTGGAGTGCCGCTGGGCACTTTAGAGTAGAGGTGCCATTATTCTCCCCTTGGTGCCATCCTTTCACCCCTTGGGGCACCCTGTATTAGGGGTGCCATCCTTTCACCCTAGTTAAGGGTGCCATTTTGGCTCCCCTAGGGGTGTCACCAGTGAGACAAGCCTTTCACCCCTTTTGGGTGCCATGTGTCACCTGTACTTTTAACAGTGTTGAGATAGTTCGGTGATCACAAAAAAGTGAAATACTGTTTTAATGCCATTTCTAAACATAATTTTTCTTTAACGTGTATTTTTCCCATACTACACAAAATGCATTTTGGGGCCCCCCTTTAATTGGAGAACCAGGGCACGTGACCTATGAGCCCCTGTAATAATGAGGTCCTGTCTAGAATATGTTTGGGTTTTCCAATGTATCTCACTGAAAAAAAAAATCGGATAATTATTTGATGAAATATATGTTAAAGTTTGTGAAATGAAATGTTATTGACATGCTCAAATTTTGACCCCTTCTAATTTTAAGTCGATTTAGCTAAAATACATAAACTGTGTACTTTTCAGGGCTAATTTGATTAATAAACTCAAACAAAGTGTCAAAAGCGGGTGTTCCAATTGAAAAATAGAAGTTGGTGCAATTTTAAAGATGTAGACGATCATGTAGACCCTATTTCAAAAGTTGCATTTATATTTTAAAAGACATTATTCAAAGTCTAATGACATCTTTGGTGTAATTATATATAGTAAATGGTCTGCAACAGGCGTATCTTATTATTATTACTATACTATTATTTGATATTTACTTTTTTTTTACACCGATTATACAACTTTATGCGATCTATATTTAAGGCAAGGGCAAACTCGAAAACTAGGAGTAATTTCAACAACTTAATTTTTTAAAGGAAAATTTTTTTTTTTTCTAATGATAGCTAGATTTGGAGAATATAAACAAAAATTGCACATGTGGCAGTACAAATCACATATATAAGTTTGCCACTAACTGGTATTATTGATATACTGTTGTATGTGAATTTTTATTTTTTAGTGAAAACAACAGCATTACAGTTTGTTTTACAGGTTATATATATATATATATACCTCTGACCAGCCCCTACCTGCCAGGCTTTTGCCTAGCTTAACGAGTTGATACCTGGCAACGGGGCGAAGATGTGTTTGTTAAATCTATAGGCCGACGTGGCTTCAGTGCGTCTTGTTGCTTTAATTGCTTTTTCTTAGTTGGCCGGTTGCTAATTGATTTTTGATGAGGCGGTTCAGCACTGCGCAGTGTAGCAAAGTCATGCCGGACGGATGTGAGATGCTGGGATATTTACTATTTCCTGGCTGCATCGCTCATCCATACGTCATGCCATTGCTACTCGAGTAGGTCTCGTAATTTAGAACCTTGATCTGGTGACGAGACCTTCACCAGACTAGGCACCCCCAGAGGTGTAATTCACAGGTAACTTGGAGGACTTTACACCCACGACGGATTTTACATGCACCGGGGCCATTAGCGTACATGATCACCGCATCTGAAAAGGAAAGGGTTTAGACATTTTATAACACTTTTAATACTACAAACTAAGTGCTACTTTTAGACTTTAAGTACTATTACTTTACTTGGTTGCTTGTCTTAATTTACCTGTAGTTCTACCCTATACATGCAGGTTATATTTTCAAATGAACAGGAAAAAAAAAAGAAGGAACGAAAAAGCATCAGAATGAAATTGTCATGAAGTTTTGAATATATCAATTAATATATAAAATTTAAACTTTTACAATGTGGAATACACAATGAAAAAAAAAAAAAAAAAAAAAAAAAAAACGAAAAAAAAATCCCCCCCCCCCCCCCGAAAGTCTGCGTTTTTCAAAATTTTTTCCATCCCTAGTCCTATAATCTCGTTTATAACCGATATCTATCTAATACAAAATTTCAAAGGAAATAGTTCAGCCACCTTTTCCCATTTTACAAAAGAAAATACTCTTATTTTTCGTTTTGTGAGGAAGGAGAAAGATGATTTGTATTTTTTTTATAGAACGAATGCTGATTATGTTAATTTCCATACATTGCTTTGATATACTGTTTTACTACCTTACTATTTTATTTACTGTTATGATTATAGTTTTTTTTCGCGTTATTACGTAAATACTACATACAGTGTGTTCTATGTACACACTGTATATAGAACACACTGGTTCATTTTCACTAAAACATATAAAACACCAACTCTTTACTTATGACCGTATAAATCGTGCACCTTAGCCATCAAAACATCGGCCGAGCAGATAAATATTCCACTGTTTGGCCTCTATCATCGTCCCAATCTGATAAAACGACTGCGAAAAGCCCTTATCAGCAAGGTTACTATATCAGTAGCTCGCAGCACAGATTAAATATACTATCGGAATATATTATCTGTGGCTCGCAGCAGCAAGTTGATAGATGCGCGGCGCTTTCGCTTGCTGTCTCTTCGGTAACCGAAAAAAAAGTGACCGGAAAAAAGTGAGAAAGAATTGATAAATAGTGATAAATATTGAATTCATTGATAAATAAGTGTTAAAAACTAACGAGGTAACAAATGTTCAGTTTATACTATTCTCGTAATGCTAAGCTATTAATCTTAGCAATTCAAAGTTAAATTGAAACAATGTATAAATAGATTTGCAGAAAAGTTCACACAGAGCCCAAAAAGAAATTGTTAATGCTCGTATTCATCCCTACTTGATTTTTGACATTAGCGAACGCGAATACGAATATTTTTCGTTGATGTCAACGAACGCGCGAATATTGATATCAAGTAAGTGATTAAAACGAGTATTCTCATATGCGGATATTCACAACACTTTTCAATATTAGCATTCGTAGACATCGACGAAAAATATTCGTTTTCGCGTTCGCGAATGTCAAAAATCAAGAAGTGATGTAATACGAGCATTCTCGTACGCAAATATTCTCACTTTTTTACAGTATTGATAATATTGCACAAATATTTACAGTAAAAATTCGCCTACGGGAATGATATAAATCAGACATTTTTTACCTCGTTATAGTTTTTAACACTTATTCATCAATAAGTTTAATATTTATCAATTCTTTGTCACTTTTTTCGCCGCTCTTGTTTTTGCGGTCACTTTTCTTCCGGTCATTTTTAACACTTTCCAACATAGTTGCAGGAATGTACAGAACCTTGTTTTTGGGTTCACTATATTATTTCATTTTTTTTAACACTTTCCAACCTAGTTCAATGGTGTTTATGACTTCGGTTTGTCTGCCGTCTGTCCGTGCTCTAACTCCCGTACATACGCTTCGATTGTCCTGAAATTTTTGTATGTTATTGTCGTTTACTATAGCATGTTCCCTATTTCAACAGAAGTGTGTAGCACTTATAGTTTTTTTACAGGGACAGTCAAAACTATTCCGTTACATTACAGTCAATGGGGAATAATCGGTTCAAGCGCATTTTGATGACGCTACGTCATTTAAAGCATAATGAAATTGATATATAATTATGAAGCGCATTAAAACATGCTTTTTGTAGAATAGGGGGTGCAAAGCATTTATTATTCATTTACAGGGTCAAACAAAATAATCATTTTACACATCGTTAGATGGGGAAAAATCGTCTGCAGTGTAATTTAGTGATATTTCACTTATTTCAAACATAATGAAAATTATATGCATTATTGAGGTGCATTATAAATTGCTCTCATGTGTGCATTGCGTTTATTCACAGGGACTCACAAAATATATTGGTTACAGTACATGTGCGATATTTACAGGCTATGTGTGATAAGTGCGTTTTCAACTTTGGTTTGTATTTTTAACTTTTTTTTTCCATAGTACGTGCGTGTTTATAAATTCGGTTGACCATATACAGGGCTACACAAGAAAATTCGTAAGTACGACAGACTATGGGAGTGAATTGCTTAAGGGTAGTTTTTAATTGTGTTTACGCATTTTCCTGCTGAACTATATTTACTAGACTAATAGAAGTTTGTGGAATATAAATAAATTCATATACAGGGGTACGAAAAAAAAAAAGATACATTGTCGTTTACGTTTGGTAATTGCTGCAAGTGAGTTTTAAGTTGCCTTTTAGCTTAATAGGTGATGTGTACAAAAGTCTTCAGATAATATACAGGGCTGTAAAAAGATTTCGAGGTGCATTTTCATCGATTGGCGAAAATTGCTAAATGTGAATATTCTAACTGAGCTAAACTTTATCATACTATATATCCACATCTATTGACCATATACAGGGCTGCACAAAATAATTCATCCTTTCACGTTATTTAACGGTAAAGTTTCGTTACAGTTTTCTGGTAGTGTTGGAAAGTGTTTCATAATCTATGCTTGACGCATGATTTTTCGTTTTTTTTTTTTTTTTTTTTTTTTCGTTTCTTCACATTCCTAAAGGGGAAAAAACTCAAAATATTAAAGGCGCTGAGTAGGAACTAAAAAAGCTCAAAGGGTTCCATATATTAAATTTATTAATTGCTATTTATTAATTAACAAACTCCTACTACACCTAATTTTTTCATAATTTTAGTTTCAGTAAATGCAGTAAATTCGAAGGGGGGGGGGCATATTTTTGCAGTACACTTGCGACGGTATCGCTGAAAATATATTACCAAATTAAAAACAAATATATTTTTGAGTTTGGTATTAAGAGATCTTTCGAACGATACCCTACACGATATATAAAAAGAAGTTTTTTTCAAGTATCTTAATGTCTCGGCTAATTATCTATAATTTTTTTTTTGAAAATTATTATCAAATATCATTGGATGATTTTGCGTCGATAGATACTTCGAGCGCCCGACAACTCCCCCGCTGACCGTCCGAATAGTAAAATTTGTGTGTAACGGAAAAATGCTTTTTTTCTCAAAAATTATGTGACCTAGGAAAATCACTATAGTTTTCTAGTTTTTCTGCCAGGTTTAAGAGCCTTCATCAGTCACGCGAAAAAACGCTCGAGCTAATGTTAAGTCTATGGGAAGGTTATCGCGCGATTTCTCGCTCGCATTTTAATATTTTTAAATAATTTTTTTTTTGCATAGGATATCTGAGGTCGATCTCTAACGTTGTTAGTTTTTACTTTTTCAATTTTGGTTCCAGTTCTTTTATATAAGTGTAATTTCACTTACAGAACCGGTTCCAACCAGTTCCAAAATTGAAAATGTCCGCTTATAAAAAAAAAAAAAAAAACCGTAACCAAAATCGAAAAAGTAAAATCTAACAACGTTAGAGATCGACCTCAGCTATCCTATGCAAAAAAAAAAAAACATTTAAAAATATTAAAATGCGAGCGAGAAATCGCGCGATAACCTTCCCATACACTTAACATTAGCTGAAGAGTATTTTCGCGTGACTAGCGTAGGCTCTTAACCCTTTCCGGCGCGGAGTAAGTCTGTTTGTAAAATGATGAAATAATAGACTGACACCGGAATTTACAAACGAATTTATTTGAAAATTAAAACTTGCTTATTTTCCGGTACTGAATAAAAGAAAAAAATAATTAAATATTCTTTGTGCCGTTTGACAGTTTTGGAATTAAAATTAGGTGTCCTTTTTTGTCACCACCGCCTGTTAAAGGGTTAACCCGTCAGCACACGCGCCCTTTCCATTACGTTACTACACGCGCGAGATAAATTTTTACCCCAATGGGTTTTCTTGTATCAATTTCCCCTCGGTTTGATTATAAGCAAAAATTTATATTTTGAAATAAACTGTAAATCAATAAAGAACATAATTTAACTTAAAATAAGAGGTTTTTTGTATTTAAAGCAAAAAAAAAAACATAAAATCTAGCACTAAGATTTTTTTCTGTATATCATTACATACAAAGCTTTTACAATCCAAATTCAGCCATAAAAATACAAAAAAATATAAAACTGATATATAGAAACTGTATGTGCAAGAGTTGTTAACGTTTCAAAGAAAAATTATATTATTATTTGCACACTATATTTTTTACATAAACATTTGCATTAACATTTTCCTATCATTATGGGTTACGTTATAACACGCGTGGGGTAAATTTGTTCCCACGTGACATTTTTATAACAAAAGAATGGAAAATCTCACAACCGGAGGTAAATTCTTTTTGGCCACATCTTGATATATTTTAGCTTGAAAGGTACTATAAAGCTCAGAATGATCACGAACGATTTTCGCACATTTTAAAGTAATAGTTGTGAGCTGGGGTAGATTTTATCCCAGCGCATGTGCTGACGGGTTAAATAAACTCATTTTACCCCAAATTTTTTTCATAATTTCAGTTGCAGTAAATTTGGAAGTAGAGGGGTGGGGGATATTTTTGCTGTGCATTTTCGACGATATCGCTGAAAATATAACACCTAAAATTAAAACAAATATATTTTTGAGTTCGTTATTACGAGATCTTTCACACGATACCCCACATGATATACAAAAAGATTTTTCTTCAAGTAACTTAATTAGTTTCCTAAAATTTTTAACATATTTGTGAATGGATAATCAACTGAAAATATGTGGGCCAATGAGCTTTATAACTTTCCCGAGTTTGAATTTTCCACGTCCCATAGTTTACGAGAAAAAGGGCTCTCACCGACAGACACAGGAGTTATCTTATAATGGTTCCGTTTTTACTTTTTAAGTACGAAACCCTAAAAACACAGTTTAGTATATTCGTACATCATTATTTATTAAGATAAATCCAGAAATCAAGATGGATTTGTAGCCATAGGTTGCTTGTGGCCCACCTAGCATAGCCGTCATATTTTTAAGGATCAGGAGAAAAAGGTTGACAATTGTTATTTTCAAAGAATTAGTAAAATGATCTGAATGCTATAAATGTGAAAACAATAGAATGATGTGTGTCTCTCAGAACCTCAATTTTTTACTGATATCCAGAAAGACAGATCAAAGACAACAAAATAAATCTTAGTGAAACCAACACTGTGAACCAGTCCAGTGGGAGATCCTCCACAAAGACAACATTCTGAACATCAGAATGGGAAAGGCAAATACACATCACTTCCCCATAAGTCTCCTGATGGGGTGTATAACAATGTAATTGTCTTTTCAGCAGATTCAGCACCTTCTTTTAAATCTTATCTTGTAGGGAAGTTCCCTGTGGTTCCCTTCTTATTGGAGAGATGAGGCGGGCGGGCAGCATGCAGCTCCGCCATTCTTCCTCTTTAACTAAACCATCTCCGCTTTTTTCATCCCTGCCCACTGTGCGAACCCCTGTAAACAAAGTTAGGATTGGACACATCCCTGGCAGGAAAGGCTTCTTCCGCCATTCCCTCTTTCTAGGAAACTGCCCCAGGCAGGTCGTAGTGGACTTGGATGAAGCAAAATTGTGCACTTATTAGTTTTCTCCTTGGGCCTGAAGCAGGGCTAACCCCCCCCCCCCCCCCTCCCCGCCAAAGAGTGAAGACAGGAAACTGTGACTGGACATAGACATAGAATGATCTTCTCCATTCTTCTCAACTAGGGTGGGAATTGGGAAAGATTGTGTTTTTCAATGTATTCGCCTTTTATTTCAGTATATCAAATTCGGCATAAAAAATTCAACTTACAAAAACTTACATAAATGACTTGCTTTTTGAATGATTGATTTTGTTTTTTGAATGAATTGGTAATCATTTTAGCAATACAAAGAATCTTTAATAGATTTAGTTTATCGTAATATCATAATAAGCATGCTAGAGATGTGCAGAAAGTTATCTTTGCCGAATACAGAACATTCGGTTAAATTTTGCACTGAAAATCCGGTATTCAGCTAATGTTTAAATTTCAAGGTTAATGTTTCTTTCGGATGGAGACGCATTTGAATTTTTCTTTTAATGTGTACTCAGTATATACCGTATATACTCGTGTATAAGTCGACTCTCCACTCACCCACCCCCCGCAATTCTTATGCAAAATTTTGAAAAATATTGAATTTTCGTGTAAATCGAACCACATTTCTGGTAGTATGTTCAAAAATTATTTATAATTGATGTTTAAAAAATAATAATAATAATAATAAATTTTCATTAAATTTGTAACATATTTTTTTTAAATTATACGTTTCTAATCAAACTTAAAAAAAAAAAAAGTCAACGTTTTAAATCTGTATAATTATGTAAAACTGAAAAAGCTTAAACTATTTTGAAACCTTATTTACATCAATTTAATGATACTTAAAACGAAAAGAAATCTTTGAAAAATCTATTCAAGCCTTAATTACAAGAGTAAACAACTTCTTAGACTGCTAAAGTATAGTACTTCTTTGTATTTTAATACTTTTAGGAGAGAAATCTAGAAGCATTTTCAAGTTGAACTTTTTTTAAAAAGGGGATTAAAATGTTGAAAGGAATGTCCCTGTATTGAAGGGAATTCTCTCCCAAGATAAAATGAGTGCAGAACAATTACAGGGGCATTATTGCTGAGTTTTTTTGTCAATCACAGGGAAATGACCATTGTCCGCTTTTATTTCTCTCTCCAACCTAGACCCGGTGACTCCGGTATTTCACTCCGCTATATCACACTTCTTCAGGAGTCTGAAATATTCTTCTTCTTCTTTTTTTTTTTACAACTCGTGTATAAGTCGACCCCCCCCCCCCTTTTTCAACACCCAAATTTTGTCTAAAATTATTCGACTTATACACGAGTATATACGGTATATATTAAAAAAAAAATAGAAGCTTCATTATGAAAATTAAGTATTATAAAAATAAAATAAAAACAATTTTAATATAAATTTTACACTCTAGGTAGAAATACAATAACTTATTTCTAAATATTGAACTAAAAAAAATTAATTAAAGGCTATGAAAATAATTTAACAGCCAGGATTTTTTTTCTTAGTTTGATTATATTTTGTTAATTCTTAGGCTTTGTGAACAATTTCTAATAATTCTATAGATAGATTTAAAATTCATTGTTCTATGTTTTACTAAAACGACCAATGCACGTTGACATTTATATTATAAAATTTAATTCACCTCTGAATTATAAATAACTTTTATACTAAATTTAAAATCAATGAGTGAAAACATAACTATTCTTGGTACAAGATAATCTCATAATATAAAGTATATTAAATAAGCAAAAAAAAAAAATATATATTTTGTACTACAAATTTATCCTTTTTTTTTATTCCATTTACATTCATTATCATCAGAAGTCCAATTTAATTTTTTATTATCGAAAAGCGCAGTTATTTGAGTTTCGCTAAATATTCTTCTGGTATTTTCTTTATTTTTTTTTTTATTTTGTGTTCTATTCCTCTAAAACGCTCAACTTAATCTTCAATTTTTTTCACTTCAGCTATTGTTTCTCTTCTATAACACTGACTTCTTATTATTTGTTGTGCCATACTTTTAAATGCACCATGTTTTCTTTCTTTAATACAGATAATTCAGATCTTGTACATCTTAACTGAAAATTTAAATTCTGGACATCTTTTAAGAACATTTCACATTTTTGGCAATCTTCTCTGTCACTGTTCTCATTTGTATTATCTTCACTGATATATATACTATAGCTCTGATTTTCTGTTTTCTTTTTTCAAAATTAATTATACACTATTAATGTTTTAAAATTTTCAATAGGCTGTTTTTTTTTTTTTTTTTTTTTTTTTTTTTTTAAAGCTAGAATTATGTTTTATACTATTTTTTCTTCTTTATCTTTTAACTAAATTAATTATTAATAAATTAATCTAGTAAAATAAATTACTTTTTTTATTTGTTTATTTAAAGGCAAACATAACTAATGAAAAAATTCATTATGGATTTTTTATTTTAAATCTTTTTTAAGATATTCTTCTTTAGTGCCATATAAAAAAATAACAATAAATCAATAATATACTTGACAAGAAGTTATAGAATGATATTTTAGTACATAAATTAAGATTACTCACATAAATTGAGTTTACCAAATACTCTACAAATGAGCTATTGGATCAATGAATAGTATATAAAAGATATTAAAACATAGAATATCTACTTTATAGTCCTGAGTTTCAACAGCTTTTTTAAAACTTATCTTGTATGGAAGTCCATTTTGGTTCACTTCCAGAGAGATGTAACAAAATCATTTTATTGGAGTGATAACGCCTCCAATCAACCATTTTGACATAATCTAACCATTTTGACAAATCTAACATGTGACAATGTGTAGTTTCACTTTTTTTTCGTACCCATCAGTAATATACTTTTCTTTAATATAGGCAAATAATTGTCTCTGAAAATCCCAAAACAACGGTGAATTCAAAGGAAAAAGGCAGATCTTTTGTTTTGTAGGACCGTAAAGTACTCTGCTCGAATCATTTACTGTTTTCTTGTTTGCAAATTAGTTATAATTCATGTTTTTAATTCTTACATGGGCTCTTTTTTTTTCTGAAGCTAGAATTGTGTTTGATACCAGTTTTTCTATTTATCTTTTAACTAAATTAATTATTAAATTAATTTAGTAAAATAAATTACTTAATTTTATTTGTTTATTTAAAAGTAAATTTAATCAAGGCACTTCTCAAATTCAAACTGGCTATTTTATGACATATTTTTTAGTTTATTTTTGTTCTGAAACGCATGGAATTGCTGGCTATTTTTATTCAGAAACTATGTAATCGGAACACGTTTTTCATTTTTTTGGTAAAGACAGAACATCTTTCAGAAAATACTGTCAAAGTCGGCGCTTTCAACCGAATTTCCGATGCAAGAACCAAGAAAGGTGGAAAACGTGTCGCCACGCGACACGAATCACTTTTTTTTAATTTGCTAAGTAATTTATTTATCAACAAATGGAACATTCGTTTTGATTCCAGATTGCTTCAAGAGTTAAGCCTGCCAATTTTATGCCTTTGAGTTTAAAAATGAGTCAGAAAGCTTCGTGTTTTTAAGTAGGTTGTTTGAGAACCAACTTAATGAAAAAAGTCCTTCCTGCCTGTACCGGGAGGAAAAGGTAGCTTTTATAGTCCATGTTTTTAAAAATTCAACTCATTTTACTCAAACACACGAAGATAAAATGCTTAGAATTCGATTATAGAAGATTCAATCCCGGTTTTTGTTAATACAGAATTTGAATGCGAATTTCAGCATGAGAGTTGCACCACAACAAAAATCAGATTGTTTCAAAATGTCAGCCACCCTAGAATTGCAAACTGCCATATCTGATATCTCAGCCAATTTTTAAGATAAAGCCGAAACAAAAAAAAAATGTTCCGGCATCCTTGTATCATGATCTAACACTTAAAGAAAACAATTTTTTCAATTTATAAATTCTTACAACTCTGCATGAGTCTACATAAGAGGATTTAATAAATCATCTACAAAACTGCAAGGTCACCTGAGTGTGGACGGAAGAGACCCATTCCTCTATCAATTTCAGAGCTATGGACGATGATATCTGCAGCAGTCAGGGGTTTATGGCAGAGGTGGGAAAATTTCAGAAAATCTTTCCAGTCAATGTTTTATATTTTACCATTCAGCAAGACACAACCTACAGTTGAAAATTCTTATGACAAAATTTACGCGGCTGCAGAAGTAATTCATAACTACAATGTATTTTCGTACTGATATTTTCGTACTGATATTTTCTTAATTTTTTCTATATTTCATATCTTTTTAAAATCACTCTTAACCTTCTTAGAAATATATATAACATAGGAAAGTTCTGAATTCAGTTTCGTTTCGAAACGCATGGAATTCTCAAGTGTTCTTATTCAGAATTTCCAATTTTTGGTAAAGGCTTAAAGATCTTTCTGAAAAGGCTGTCGAAGTCAGAATTTTGAACAGAATTTCAGACGCTACATCGTCAAAAAGAGAAAACATGTCGTCACGTAATACGAATCGCTTACAACTCGATAAGTAATGTTTTGATCAAAAAATAAAAAAAATCATTTTGAATGCAAATCGCTTCAATAGTCAGGCTTGCCAATTTATGTATACCTTTACGTTCAAAAATGAGTCAGAAAATGTGTCAGAAAGTTTCGAGTTGTTGAGCAAGGTCATTTGAGAATCACCTCAAGGTCGTTCTCAAATGCTAAGTTTAGACACTTTTTATAATTCATTTTTGTTCGGAAAAGCATGAAATTAGCAGATTATCTCATTCAGAAACTATGAAATCGAATAGCATTTTCCATTTTTTGGTAAACGTAGATCTTTCAGAAAATACTGTCAAAGTTGGTGTTTTGAACCGAATTTCAGTAAAGTGAACGCGAAAAAAGAGAGAAACCGTTCGTCACGAGACAACTATCGCTTATAAATCGATAAATAATTTATTTATCAAAAAATGGAAAACTCATTTCGTCCCTAAATCTCTTCAGTACTTCCTGCCAATTTTATGCCTTTATGTTTAAAAATTAATCACAAAATTTCGCATTCTGGAGCAGGTAATTTGACAACCGTCTTAACAATAAACAATACAATGGAAATGGATTTTTTTTTCCCCTTTTTCGCTAAAAGCAGAAGGTTTTTTTTTTTTTTTTTTTTTTTTTTTTTTCTGAAAATACAATCAAGGTGGGCGTTTTGAACCGAATTTGTGGACGCGACAGCGAAGGGAAAAAAACTGTCGTCCTGAGACAACAATCGTTTATTACTCAAAATGTAATTCATTTATTGGAAAATTAAATAACTGTTCGATTTCATAATCCTTTAATAATCATGCCTGAAAGGAGTAAAAAAATGTGACAGAAAGTTTAGCGTTATTGAGCGGGGAAAAATATTTTTTTGAGAACTACCTCCGCTTTATTTTTATCATCGAGAAGTTTCTAACATATCCCTCAAAACCCAGTTTTACATTTTACTTTTTTTAAAAAGTCAAATAATATATATTTTTTTAAAGTTTATTTTATTTCGTAATCTTTAGCTATGAATACAGTAATACATAATTATCCTGATTTCAATGTCTACCGATTAAGTAAATAATGGGTCGACCAACAAAGCACGCCGCCTGCTTGAGAAAGAAGCGTGAGTCAGACAGTGAAAAAAAATTGCGTAAGTTTGATTCTACCATATGAGAGAGAACACCCACTAACTTCTATTGTATGGCAGGATGTGGATGGAGGTCACTTACTAGCACAGTCTCAGAAAGGATTTTAGGAAGAAATCGGCTGTTTGCTGTGACGAGTAGAAAATGTAATTGTTTATCTAAATCTCAATATCCCCTAACAAAAAACTTATCTCATGCAATACAGGTAAGAGGAAAAAAAATAATATCACATGACTTGTTTTCCAACATGTTGAACTATAAAAATAATAAAAGAAAATATACACTAATGGCCTCATTTCCCTTTTCTGAGAAAAACAAATCTATTTTGTTTTTTACGCTTACACCGTTGATGGCATTTTCCAAGAGAAGTGCGGGTCGAAACAAATATATAGTCAAAAAATTGAATATCCTGTTGCTTTTACTTTCTACTTTTTTCTGTAAGTGGTTGTCTAGACTAGAAAACTCAATCTTAGTACCAGGACTTAGTCAATCGTAGTGATGGATTTTCATTTGAACAAAGAGATGAGATAATTCATCTATTTCTTACCAAAGAAATGAATCTTTCAAGGTTGTTTAAAAAAAAGTTCAACAACGTTTTATATTTCCCTATAATTATTATGTGCACAAAAAAGAATAATTTCTGAAAACGTTTAATAAGTATAACAGTTCTTTTAATTGTTTGTTAGAATATTTAAGGCTGTTCTCGAATAAAAAAATAAAATTAAAATTAAAATAAAAAAATCGACACATTTCTGTATTTATTTTTGTTCGGAAACGCATGAAAAAAAAATGCTTCCAGAAAAGTCCATTTAAAGATTTTCAACAAGTACCGCTCGTTAATGCACTGTGCGTAAACAATCCCTATTATATCCTTTATGGTTGTTAAAAAAAAAAAAATTTCGGCGCTCAAACGCGAAACTTTCTGACACATTTTCTGACTTATAAAAGCGTGACACTCACAGGCATGATTATTGAAGGGATTTGTCATCGTGCAGTTTTTTGTTTTTCGATAAATGGATTACATTTTGTGCTCTAAGCAATTGTAGCTTTATAAGAGCAGTTTTTTCCCTCTCCCTGGCTGTCACGATCAGATATTTGGTTCAAAGCGCCAACTTTGACAGCATTTTGTGAAAGATCTTCTTGTTGTAGAATATTTCGCAAATTCTAATTTTTTAACTTATATTAACATAACCCTTCATTTCTCTAAATTTTCAGTTAATTTTTCTTTCACTTTCTTTTTTTTTTTTTTTTAATCTATAACATGGTAAGTAATGCAGTTCTTTCTTCCAAATTCTAGTTAAATGTTCTTTTTTTTTCCCTTTTCGTAATATCAACCCCAAGTGTAAATTGTTGTGACCTTGTTGTTCAACCCCACTTATTCCAGGAAAAATACCCGCAAAGTTTAACCTTGTAGGACATACGGTCAACCTTTCAAATAAACGTTCGGTCAAAAAAGGACCATTAGCAACCCGTTTCTTCGAAAATTTTCCTGTTACCATGTGGTTAGCGCATAGTAACAGAAGCGTAAGGCTCCCGTTCCCCTTAATTTTATAATGGGTAGGCCCCATATAGGTTCGAGGAGTAAAGGTGATACGAGAAGGTCAGTCAGTAAGCAGAGAACAACGTATGATGTAGGTGCGAGTCGAAAAAATTTGGAGCGGGCGAGGGGGATTTTTGGCGGGAAAATGCGCCCCGCTACCCCTGAGCTCCGAAGCATGAGCGCAGAAAAGAAAGGCATTTGTACTACAGAAGAGGCTAACTAAAAAGGATGCTGGTCCTATAAGTATTTGTTGCTATCTCCATTACTGAGGTTTTTCGGAAATATGAACTTTCCTCAACTTTGAGCCGAGGTAGTACATGAAAGTTCGGAATGTGTGAATGAGGATCGAATTAAAGAGCAGAAGGAGGAATTAATGTTATACTTCTAATAATCCTGCTGATACATTAAAACTAAATTAGTGTAAGCGGAACTTCTTTCGACATCATCGACAAGAGAGTCATCGGTATTACAAGTACCAACCCCGAATTGCATGTGAAAGCAGTACGTGACCAGTGAGATGCGGTTTTAGGTGGTGAAGAATTTCTCTTTCGGCAAAGTGGGGACTGCCGATGAAGTAGAGGCCATCTTCGACGATAATGTGGTGATCTAATATAAAATTGTTAATCTGTCATCCTGATGAAAATCTCTATAGATGAGATAACTGTTGTGGTCTAAGAAAAGTATATGTGAGTAAATTTTGGTTTGTCTATAATGTCATACTATAATTATAATATTCTTTCTAGTACTGATATGAAAATGTTTAATTGTAAATAAACCCACAATTAACCAAGAATCTGTTTTTCCCTTATTAATTTGCATCTATTATTCTGATTAATTTAAATACATTTCTCATGTATTATAACAGTAGCTTAAAAGATTTTATTCAAGTTATCAAACTTTAAATGGTAATGTTAAATTCTACTTTAATAGTAGTCTGCTCGATTATAATAACAGCAAATACATGTGTAAAAAAAAATTGAATTTAGAATTCTGTTATTGTTTTATTCAATTGTGTTTATAAATATTATTTAATAAGTAATTCTTTTCTACACTTTAAGTTTAAAATCTGTAAATTAATAGTAAATTAACCCCCTCCCCTTTCCTTTTTATTAGCTTTGTTGCCCTTATATTTTTATTCTGTGAAAAAGTCCACCTTCATTGGTTTTTTTTAAATTGATAACAGAATTCATATGGAGTGAAATTCAATCACACATGTTTTCTTTAAAAATATTAATTCTGTAAGAGATATATATATGACAAATATAATTTTAAATTAATGTGGATTTAAGATGAAATGTGTAGACCTAATCTAAATATCCAAATGTAAATAGGACTAAATAGCTAAACAGATGATAGTAAATTTTATGGATTAAAGTTTATTGATGCACTTAAAATAAATTGTTTATTCTGAATTAAGTTAATTGTGAAATTTTATATATTTTAAAGAGAGTTAATAAATTTATGAAGTATTAAGAGAATCCTATTAAGTGAAATATTATTGTTTAGGTAATTAAAAATGTGTCCTATCATCTTGATTCACAGCTTTTCAAATGATTTATAAAATACGTAATGTGCTCAACTATACGATTTCATTTGGTCCCTAAATTTTGAAGGTATAAATGTATTCATAAAATAATGTCATTTTGGATTTAACTTGCAAATTTTCTGAGTTTTATCCTCTCAAATATGAGAGTTTGTCTCCATTCAGTTATTCAAAATTAGTGTAATTTTCACTGTTTTTCGTCATCATTTATGAATACTTTATATTTTTGAGATTTAGAAGTATTGGGTGTTTTCCTTTTTTTTTTGGTTGTGAAAGATATGAGAATATTGTTACCTCCTTTGATTTTATTTAAAAGTAAAATTTAAAAGTAAATGAATTTATTTAGCCATTCTCTCCCTTTTCTTATATTTTGTATTATGTGTGTTAACTTGTACTAAATTTTGGTGCCCCTTCTTAAATCTAATTACCTGGTATTTGTAATAAATTTATGGTAACAATATTCAGTTGGTGGTATGTCTTTCTCACCTGGTATAATGTTAAATTTAAATTCTTGTATAATTGAATTGAAGTTAAATATTAGGAAGTGGTAGAATGTAAGATTATAGTCATAAGATGCATTAAACTTAACTTTTTAATTAAGGAAAGACCCAATAAGATTGGTGCCGTGACCAGGATAAACCTGGCTTATGCTTATAGATTTATAAAAATCTAAAAATTTAAAAAAAAAAAAAAAAAAAAAAAAATATGAAGCTGTATTTTGTGTTTTTGATTTAATTTTCATGGTTGTAAAAGGTATTTTGATTTAATTTTCATGGTTGTAAAAGGTATTTTAATTTAATTTTCATGGTTGTAAAAGGTATTTTGATTTAATTTTCATGGTTGTAAAAGGTATTTTGATTTAATTTTCATGGTTGTGAAAGGTAAGTCTGTGACTCTGTATTGCAATTTGGTTAAAGTTTTGACATCTCTGCACTTAGATAGTTCCAAATTTAAATTCTCTATTGTTTTTATGCTTTTGTATGTGTATTTCTGTGTATAGTTGCACCCCCCTCCCACTTAATTTTTTTTCTCATTGATAAAACTTATCATGGCAGAAGATCAGGCAAAAAACTTGGCTAATATTCAAAAGAAAAATTCCCTTATGGAAAATATTTCTTCAATTCCACCTTTTAGCGGTGTTGAAAATTCAGTTTCTTTTAGTGAATTTTTTGAAAAGTGGGATAGCCTTGCTACCTTTTTCGAATGGGGGGAGGATGAAAAAAAATTCGCTTGGTTTAGCAGAGTTACCGGGGGAGCGGCAAGGTTATTTAAACTTCATAAAGATAAAAAGGTAGATGAAATTGTTAAAATTTTCAGGGAAAGATACACCAGTCATGTTTCTCCAGATGTAGCCCTTTCAAATTTTTTTAGTTTCAAGCAAACCCCTCAAATGTCGGTGCAGGACTTCTATGACAGAGCCTACGACATGTCGCTTAAAGCCCTAGTTATTGATGGATTACAAGGGGAGGTAGTTAACAAAAGTAGAAACGCTATCTTTCACTCAATGCTTTTGGGAAATCTGTCCCCAGAAATAAGAAAAGGGGTCATTACAAAAAACCCACAAACGCCTGAAGAAATCCTCACTGTTGCATTGCTTGAGGAAAAAGCGTGCAGGAGTATAAATCCATTCTATAACCTCCAAAATGAAATTAGTGCTCCATTTATACCTGAATCTGTACCACAAAATTTAGCCTGTGCAGCTATGTATCCCCAAAATGAGTATAAACAATCACAGCAGGACATCAGCAATTTGAAAGACCAGGTAGATTTGCTGTCAGCAAAAATTGACAGTTTAGTTCGAATTCAGGAAAGGCAGAGTGAGGTCCAGAGCCAGGAAAGAGCACAATTCAGAAATTTTCAGTGTCATTTGTGCTCAGAAAGTGGACATTATGCACGAGATTGCCCACAGGCGAGGTACCAGTATAACTTTGGTAGGAGCAGGCATAATAACTATAGGGGCCGTGGAAACTATAACAGTAATTATAGAGGAAATTCAAACCAAGCAGGGAATGGTAACTATAGGGGAAATAGAAATAGAAATGAATATAATTATAGGGGTAGAAATGACTACAGTTATAGAGATAGTGATGGCTACATAAATAGAGGAGATAATAATAGGGACAGACATGAAAACAGTAATGGAAACCAACCGAGTAATGATGCTAATGCCCAAGGTACTCCTGCGAGGCCTTTAAACGGTTAGAGGCCAGATCTTTAATGGTCGAATTGATCCCCCAAAAGCCAAACGACTCACCCCCTGTATATAGTGTGTTTTCACCCCATTTATATAGTCTCCCAGTTACTAAAATTACTGTAAATAATAAAAATATTACTGCGTTATGTGACTCGGGATCGGCTATCAATTTGTTGAGTAGCACTATGCTCAATTTGTTCACAGGTAGCCCTATAGAAGAGTGTTGCACACCGATTGTGACAGTAACTGGTCAAAAAGTTCATCTCAATCAAAGTGTACTCGCAACATTTAAAATTAATGATACGCTGTGCAAGGCACAGTTTTTTGTTGTACCAGGTCAGCTGGCGGAGGAATTTTCTGCTATTTTGGGAATGCCTTTTTTAAAAAAGTATCGAGTTCTCATTGATTGTTCAGACAATGCTATCACTCTTAGAAGCCCTGAACAAACCCAATGTAAACAAAAAATTGATAGGCAAAGTCATTCCAAATTAGAGACAAACAAGGGTTGCCATAATCTTAATGAGTCTACTGAGAGTGTGGAAAACGTCGAGGAAAATACTGAACAGTGTCAGGACTCTGTAAATAATGTAGGGGTTATAGTAAATAATTGTAAATATAATTGTAAATATATGTATAATAATGATTCAAAAATGTGTAATTGTGATAATTGTGACCCTGAAAATTCCCAGTGCAAATATGTCAACAAAGGTGAAAGGGAGCAGAAGGTAGACTGTAGTAGTAATGTAAAGACAGTTCAGGGTACCATAAGTAGTATTAGTGGAGAATTCGATAATGGTGGGCAGAATATGGTGTCAAGTGAAAGTAATAGTGTCTTGCAAAGTGAAAAAGTAGAGGGTACCACAAATAACTACAGTATACCACAGACTACTGAGGCTCAACAAGTAAACCATATTGCACAACATGCGGATAATGCTAGCAAATCTGATGAGACTGTTTTTTATGATATGGAGGAACAATTAAGTGGGAACACACAAAATAATGAGAGTGAAAATAGAATGAGTAGCAATGAGAGTAATGACAAGACTATCATAGGCATTGCCGCATTATGTGACAAACTTACAATTCCCCCCCAAACTAAAATTTTAGCTAATGTTAAGTGTAATAAAGAATTAAATGTAAATGTTAATGACCCTATAATGTTAGAACCCCTTGCTAGAAGTATGCATCAAGGCCTCCTTATTTCTAGAACCATTTGCACACAAGAGCATGGTTTATTTTTATCTTTTGCTAATTTCTCAGATAATTCTATTAATTTAAATAAAGGAACATATGTTGCCAAAATTCTTAAATGTAAAGACAACTTAAATTTAACCCCAGAGATATGTAATTTAAATTGTAATGTAAATGTTGACCCCCCAATTGCAGATTTCGACCATGCAGATTTAAAATGGAGCTCTGAAATTAATTTAGACCACTTAGACACCCCTTTAAAAGCACAAATGCAAGATTTCCTGGATAAGAACAAAGATGTGTTCGCAGCCTCTGTACTAGATTTACCTGGCTGTGACACTATTCCCCATACCATAAATCTAACCTCTGATAAACCAGTTCGTTGCAAAGCATATAGAGTCCCTTATAAACTGCGCCAGGAAATGGAGGACCAATTAAACATTTTATTAGAAGCTAATATTTTGTCACCTTCAATGTCAGAATTTTCTTCTCCAGTCATTCTCGTACAAAAAACAGATGGTACATACAGATTAGCTGTTGATTTTAGGAAGCTAAATAAAAACTTGGTAAAAGATGCATACCCCATTCCTAATATCACAGACTCTGTAGACTCCCTTTCAGGTGCCAATTATTTTTCAACTCTCGACCTTACTAGTGGTTTTTTTCAACAAGTCATTAGACCTGAAGACATGCATAAAACTGCTATTATTACGCATAAAGGATTATTTGAGTGGTCGCGCAACTGTTTTGGATTGGCTAATTCAGGAAATAGCTTTCAGAGATTAATGAATGCCATTTTTGGGGATCTCGGAAATTTGGGTATATTAGTGTATATTGACGACATTGTAGTATCTTCTAAAGACATTGAGTCTCATTTTACCAAACTTAACTTAGTATTCGAAAGGCTTCGCCAACATAACTTAAAACTTAAACCCAGCAAATGTAATTTCCTGACAGACAAAATTCAGTATCTTGGTTTTGAGATTCATGGTGGTCAAGTATCCCCCATTAATAAAAATATTGAAATTATAGAAAAGTTACAACCTCCTACAAATCGTAAAGGTGTCAGATCTTTCATCGGCACATTGTCTTTTTACAGACGCTTTATCCCAGATTTTACTAAAAGAGCAATTAATTTAATAGACCTCACTAAAGAAACAGGGCGTTTTGTCTGGAACGAGGCAGCCCAGCGGGAATTTGATGATCTTAAGAAAGCTCTTATCTCAAAACCTTGTTTAGCTTTACCTGATTTTGACAAAGAATTCATTATATATTCTGATGCAAGTAGTGAATCTTTAGGGGCAGTGTTATCACAATTGGATAATAACAAAATGATACACCCTGTCGCCTTTGCTAGCAGGAGACTGAAAGATGCAGAGACAAGATACTCTGCCACCGAAAGAGAACTTTTAGCCCTTGTCTGGGCCACTGCACATTTTAAGTGTTATATAGCCAGTACACATTTTTCCATTTATACAGATCATGCTCCACTCACCTTTATGTTGAAGATTCAGGATCCCACGTCACGCATGGCCAAGTGGATATGCACTTTATCAGACTATAACTTTACAATAAACTATGTCAAGGGAAAATGTAACAGTGTGGCAGACTTCCTATCGCGTTTTGCTAATGTAGAGAAGCCTACAAGTGCAGTTAGCTGCAATTTTAGTATTCAGGTAGCTAAAGAAACATCTTTTGAACCATACTCAAACCTTATGGGAAAAATTTGCGAGTTCCAAAAATCGGACACGAAATGCTGTGAAATTGTAAAAAAATTGGAGCAGAAATTGGAAATCTCACCTAGGTATATGAAATTCTTTTTTAGAGACGATATCTTGGTATGTGAGGATACTAGAGAATCTTTGATTTTAAACAACCCCATCAAGTTAGTGGTTCCTAAGGAACTGGTTTTGCAAGTGTTCACTCTAACACACGACTCTCTAGCTGCTTGTCATCAAGGTTTCCAGAAAACAATTGACCGCATCCGAGAGCACTTTTACTGGCCAGGGATGTCGGCAGATGTCAAACACCTGGTAGAATCTTGTGTTAGTTGTCAAGAGAAAAGAGCCCATAAGGCAAATCAGCTTGCCCCCCTTCAGCGTATGCCCACCCCTGAATTTCCTCTAAATAAAGTACACTTAGATATTATAGGCGTCTTGCCACAAACATTTTCAGGAAATAAATATATAGTCACATACATAGACTCTTTTACCAAATGGCCAGAGGCGTATGCTGTCAGTTCAATTACTTCTGATGTAATAGCGGACACGTTGGCAGATTTCATATCCCGATATGGAGCACCGTGTTATATAACGACAGATAATGGAAAAAACCTAATATCGGATGCGATTGAGCATGTATACAGTATGTTTGGCATAAAACATATCAGAACATCTTCTTATCATGCACCCGGAAATGCTCAGGTGGAACGCCAAAATAGAACGTTAAAGAATGCACTTTCTCATATTGTAAATCAAAATCAAACAGACTGGGACTCTAAACTTAAATTTGCTCTGTTAGCAATGCGGACCGCTGTACATTCATCAACAAAGTTAACACCGGCAGCTGTCATGTATGGTAGAAACTTAAATCTTCCCTATCATGTATTTTCACAACCACCTAAACTTAATTACAACGATGCACCGTCTTTCTGTGAACTTGTAATTCCTGCCCTCCAAAAAGTATATGCAGAAGTCCATAACAATCTAGTTAAAGCAGCTGAAACTCAGGAGAAATACAGAGAAAAAACAGCAGTGTGTAAAAATCTAAAAGTAGGTGATCTAGTGTGGCTTTACACACCTAGAATTGAGCCAGGACAGACTAAAAAGCTAAGTAAATTAAATAACGGTCCTTTTACTATTATTGAACAATTAAATAATGTAAATTTTAAGATCGCTTTAGTTGCTAACCCGAAAAATACCCAAGTTGTCCATGTTGATAGACTAACGTTATTCAAAGACAGGAAGATTACTAACCAAAACAATCCACAACAACAAACGACTAACGGAAATTCGATTCACAATCCGCCCATCGATGAAACAGAACCGATTCAGAGTGGCGAGCAACCAACCCACCTCCGTACTACTAGACATAGACGATATTTCGCATGGGTTCCGCCCCCTTTAGCGCAAGAAAACGAGAATGATTGCAATACTGAAACCGTAACTAAGGAAGACGAGGAGGAGGCGCACAGCGTTTCAACCGAAATTGGTGCTCTTTCCCCACAACCACAGGTCAGTCCGGGAGGGGAAGAGTCACATCCACAGATTGCTCCGGTAGGGGAAAGTTCGGGTAGCACACATGAGGAGCCTAATATTGCTGAAAGAGGCAGAGAGGTTGATCAGTCCGATAGCAACGAAAAAGCAACTGAGGGTGATTCGATACGGCCTGTCGCGAAATCGAAACGCCTCGGTCGTTCTAGATCGACTCCACGGGTCGATTATTCCTTTCGGGACAGAAGCGTTCGTCCCATTTATAAAGAGTAACGACTTTATCTGTTTTTCACTCAATGTTTTCTGTATATAATCTAATTAATTTGTATTTATATGTGTTTTAGAGGAAATTTATCGAAATTAAAACTCGGAATTGAAAATTTTTCAACTTAAAATGGGTTTGTTTTGATTGCTTTCCGGAAGTGTTAGTAAGCGTTTTTGGAGCTTTATTTGTACCTTTTTTAGAAGGGTATTGGGTATTATGTTATATTTTGGCATGCATACCGCTCCGCACCCACTTTTTGTAAATTTTTATAAATTTTTAACCAAAATTCGTGCTATTTCTGGGATGTTTGGAGTTTTTTGGGGGATGTTTTGAAAATTACGTGATGCAAGCGAAGGGATTTGGGTAAATATTTTTTTCACCTTTTTTACTTCCTTTTGAAAATATAATTGTATTGTATATATATAGCTAATTCTAACACTTATTTAGTTTACTTATTTGTGTTACCTTCTCGGAAGTTGTAATTTTTTGGGTATATGTGCAAATCTTACAGAGATATTTTATACATTTCTGTATTTGGGGTGTGACTTATTTACAGCCGTACATATACACTTTCGGTGTGTACATTTTTATGCCTTCTATATTCTATTCTCTTCTGTAAATTTGGGTAATTGTGTGTGTATTTTCTTTTTTCCTTTTTTTTTTATATCTTGTTGGCAGAGTTACCTGGTAGTAGTGGAATTTGTTTTTCACATTTTTTTTTGCATGTTGTTTTTAGTTTCTGCATTTTTAAAGTTGTCTAGGCTATGGTAATTGTTCCCATAGGAATACAGAGTTGCAGACATACACTAATGTATGCACAATGATCTGTAAGTGCATTTGTACACTCCAAGTAAAACCCCAACAATCAAAATATGAACTTTTCAAATGAATAGGGGTTCCCTGCTAATACAATGAACTTGCATTCATGTATTTTTTTTTGTAAAGCATTTTAAACTGAAAATGAAATATTGCATCTCTGTTGTGTTTTTTTTTGTGTGTTATGCTATTTACCTGTATGTAACCTAGTGCTATTTCTATGAATTTGATTTAAATACTTTTTTTTATTAGCTTTGACTCACACACTGTTATATGTCGAGTAAAAGATTTTATTTGTGTATTATGTATATATATATCTACATCTGCATCTCCAGCCTGTGTCTTGATGTGTATGTAAATTGTGAAAATTACCAGTTGGCAGTCCTTCACATGTTAATTAACCTTAAACTTAAATTTATTTAATTTTAGCAACAATTTTGGGGCCTAGCTGCAGTTACACATGGCAATTACGGTGGAGTGGCATACTCACTTGTAGAAAGTAGTAGTGGTGAAATGAGAGTTCACCGTCTGGATATCTGGTCTGTTTCGGGAAGTTGGTGTAAATTTTCAGTAGGTATCATCTAATACAGATAACTGTAGGCAGATCTGAAGGCAAGGATAGAGGCTCAGTTGGTTGTGATAAACCCCATGGTTACTTATATGGCTCACAGCTTTTACTTATGTATAAATTCCTTTTTAAACTCAATTCCATTTTTCTTTTAGGGATGTGGTCAGGTGGACGGTTCATTGTGTGCAGCTCGAATTGCACATTCCGGAGTGTGACGAGCGGGGTTTCAACTATGTGATGCTTGGAAGCTCTTCGAGTCGCTGTTTGATTTGTTCGAGTATCTTGGACCCACGTAGGTGTTTCTCCAGCAGGCAGTAAACCATTTTACCTTCTTTTTTCCAATTTTTTGGTTTTAACAAGTCTAGGTTAACTAACTTGGAGTAGGAAATCGAGTTCTCCATTAGGAGTTAGCTTTATACTTTCTTTTTTTTTGTTTTAAAAAAAAAAAAAAAAAAAAAAAAAAAAAAAAAAAAATTTTTTTGGTCAAAAAATTTTTTTTTTATTCAGGATAGGGGAGTCTTGTTGTAGAATATTTCGCAAATTCTAATTTTTTAACTTATATTAACATAACCCTTCATTTCTCTAAATTTTCAGTTAATTTTTCTTTCACTTTCTTTTTTTTTTTTTTTTAATCTATAACATGGTAAGTAATGCAGTTCTTTCTTCCAAATTCTAGTTAAATGTTCTTTTTTTTTCCCTTTTCGTAATATCAACCCCAAGTGTAAATTGTTGTGACCTTGTTGTTCAACCCCACTTATTCCAGGAAAAATACCCGCAAAGTTTAACCTTGTAGGACATACGGTCAACCTTTCAAATAAACGTTCGGTCAAAAAAGGACCATTAGCAACCCGTTTCTTCGAAAATTTTCCTGTTACCATGTGGTTAGCGCATAGTAACAGAAGCGTAAGGCTCCCGTTCCCCTTAATTTTATAATGGGTAGGCCCCATATAGGTTCGAGGAGTAAAGGTGATACGAGAAGGTCAGTCAGTAAGCAGAGAACAACGTATGATGTAGGTGCGAGTCGAAAAAATTTGGAGCGGGCGAGGGGGATTTTTGGCGGGAAAATGCGCCCCGCTACCCCTGAGCTCCGAAGCATGAGCGCAGAAAAGAAAGGCATTTGTACTACAGAAGAGGCTAACTAAAAAGGATGCTGGTCCTATAAGTATTTGTTGCTATCTCCATTACTGAGGTTTTTCGGAAATATGAACTTTCCTCAACTTTGAGCCGAGGTAGTACATGAAAGTTCGGAATGTGTGAATGAGGATCGAATTAAAGAGCAGAAGGAGGAATTAATGTTATACTTCTAATAATCCTGCTGATACATTAAAACTAAATTAGTGTAAGCAGAGTTTCTTTCGATGTTATCAACACGAATATCATCGGTGTTACAAGTACCGGCCCCGATAGTGTAAGCGGAACTTCTTTCGACATCATCGACAAGAGAGTCATCGGTATTACAAGTACCAACCCCGAATTGCATGTGAAAGCAGTACGTGACCAGTGAGATGCGGTTTTAGGTGGTGAAGAATTTCTCTTTCGGCAAAGTGGGGACTGCCGATGAAGTAGAGGCCATCTTCGACGATAATGTGGTGATCTAATATAAAATTGTTAATCTGTCATCCTGATGAAAATCTCTATAGATGAGATAACTGTTGTGGTCTAAGAAAAGTATATGTGAGTAAATTTTGGTTTGTCTATAATGTCATACTATAATTATAATATTCTTTCTAGTACTGATATGAAAATGTTTAATTGTAAATAAACCCACAATTAACCAAGAATCTGTTTTTCCCTTATTAATTTGCATCTATTATTCTGATTAATTTAAATACATTTCTCATGTATTATAACAGTAGCTTAAAAGATTTTATTCAAGTTATCAAACTTTAAATGGTAATGTTAAATTCTACTTTAATAGTAGTCTGCTCGATTATAATAACAGCAAATACATGTGTAAAAAAAAATTGAATTTAGAATTCTGTTATTGTTTTATTCAATTGTGTTTATAAATATTATTTAATAAGTAATTCTTTTCTACACTTTAAGTTTAAAATCTGTAAATTAATAGTAAATTAACCCCCTCCCCTTTCCTTTTTATTAGCTTTGTTGCCCTTATATTTTTATTCTGTGAAAAAGTCCACCTTCATTGGTTTTTTTTAAATTGATAACAGAATTCATATGGAGTGAAATTCAATCACACATGTTTTCTTTAAAAATATTAATTCTGTAAGAGATATATATATGACAAATATAATTTTAAATTAATGTGGATTTAAGATGAAATGTGTAGACCTAATCTAAATATCCAAATGTAAATAGGACTAAATAGCTAAACAGATGATAGTAAATTTTATGGATTAAAGTTTATTGATGCACTTAAAATAAATTGTTTATTCTGAATTAAGTTAATTGTGAAATTTTATATATTTTAAAGAGAGTTAATAAATTTATGAAGTATTAAGAGAATCCTATTAAGTGAAATATTATTGTTTAGGTAATTAAAAATGTGTCCTATCATCTTGATTCACAGCTTTTCAAATGATTTATAAAATACGTAATGTGCTCAACTATACGATTTCATTTGGTCCCTAAATTTTGAAGGTATAAATGTATTCATAAAATAATGTCATTTTGGATTTAACTTGCAAATTTTCTGAGTTTTATCCTCTCAAATATGAGAGTTTGTCTCCATTCAGTTATTCAAAATTAGTGTAATTTTCACTGTTTTTCGTCATCATTTATGAATACTTTATATTTTTGAGATTTAGAAGTATTGGGTGTTTTCCTTTTTTTTTTGGTTGTGAAAGATATGAGAATATTGTTACCTCCTTTGATTTTATTTAAAAGTAAAATTTAAAAGTAAATGAATTTATTTAGCCATTCTCTCCCTTTTCTTATATTTTGTATTATGTGTGTTAACTTGTACTAAATTTTGGTGCCCCTTCTTAAATCTAATTACCTGGTATTTGTAATAAATTTATGGTAACAATATTCAGTTGGTGGTATGTCTTTCTCACCTGGTATAATGTTAAATTTAAATTCTTGTATAATTGAATTGAAGTTAAATATTAGGAAGTGGTAGAATGTAAGATTATAGTCATAAGATGCATTAAACTTAACTTTTTAATTAAGGAAAGACCCAATATTCTACCTTTACTTTAGTGAAAAATTGGAAAAACCTATTCAATTACAAAGTTTCCGAATAAGAGCAAATGCTAAATTAGTGCGTTTGAGAACAAAAATATGTCAGAAAGGAGTCGATTCGGATTCACATGCGTTTAACCTTTAAAAACAGCTTTAAGAGAAAATTTATAAAATGTCAGACATTGTGGAAATAAATAATGGTATGTTTTTTTAATCTTTAACCCAAAAAAGTGTCGTAAAAAATTAAAACCCTGGAAAAATAAATTTTAAAATAACCACTGAAAAAAAAACATTAATAGCCAAATAAGCGATTATTCGCCAAATATAAACCTGCTATATTGCTTTTTATTTGTGCTACACAGCATGACAGCAGACATCCTCCCAGCATCCAGCACCAGAGAAAACTGATACAGCGCCGCGCCGCACACTGAGACGCAGCCAACACGCGTAGGGCGGCAGGATTTCACGTCAGGGGATTTTGTGGGTCACAGATAATGGGCATGTTTCGTTCTACAAACGGGTTCCCCTCTTGTCGTAAGCAAAACATTTCCCGCTTCCCACTCAATGCACTGTTTCCTATGAGAAAGTGAATTTTTTGCATTAAATTATGGATCATATCTATTCTAAAACAAATTTTGTTTTATCAGATTATGCACAGAACTTAGATTCTGTTGCTAATGAAGATTATTTACAAGAAAATTTTACCAGCCAGCCAGTTGAAAATTGTCATAACAAAATGTATGCAACTGGAAAAATAGTTAATTACTATTACCAAAATACATTGTCATGCATTATTTTTCCTATAAAATTAAGAATATGAAAGTTTAGTATAGGGTAAAACACCATGTTTACATCCTGATAAATTGAAAAGATGCAAATGCAATTTTTCAAAGATTATCTAAAAATCCACTCGCCAGTGGCAATTAAATGATGTATTTCGCAACTCTTGAGTGTACATTGATGGTTTTACATAAAAACAATTAAAACTTTTATGTATATCATTTTAACATGTTGTATTATGACGACGAAATCTGCGAAAATGAAGCTTGTGTTTTGCCAAATTTCTGTATTGTTAGCTGAAATTATTTTTATACTAAATAAGCATTCCTTCGTTTTTAAAAATATTTTTACTATTCTAATATATGTATAAAAACAGGACAAAACAAAAAATCAACTTATTATATGAAATATTTGAGAAAGTACTCGGGCGATATTTTTTTAGAAAACATTTTACTCTGTTTTTTTTTTTTCTTTCTTTTTTCTTTATTTGAAAAGAGAATTATATAATTTAATCTAAAAAAAAAAAAATAGATGTCATATTTTTAATAAACCTTAACATGAGAAAAGCATTTAATCAGAGGTCGGTGCAGATTTATTTTTATTTTTATTTTATTTATTTATTTATTTTATTTTTTTTTGGGGGGGGGGGGGGAGACATTTTGTGAAAAGTAAAATTTATTTTTGTGGAATTCGTCATGTACTGGGTTGTTTTGTCAAATGTCAATAATCAAACATTTAAGACAAAAAAATAATAGTTTTTTAACAACTTGTGTGATTTAAAACATTGTCTTTATTTTAAGTGGGGAGGTCGTGTGCCCCTCCTTTCCCCATGCCCTTAATAATGATTCACTGGTTCCTAATTCATTCGATTGATTGCTATATTAAAAAATATGCACGGAAGAGTAATAAAAGAAAATAATCTGGTTTAATATTAATAATTTTATTAATCACATGAAATTAATTAAAACTTAGCTATTTATAAAAATTGTGTTCTTAATGCATTATGGTAAACAATTTAAAAATTAACTTTTATTTGCCGAAAATCAAAACAAAAACATGCAAATTTTGCAAGAAAACAGAGAAAATGTAAATTAAGTAAGTAAAACGATCTCTTAGCTTGTTCATTAAAGTTTTCACTAAAAATCAGTGACGTTGTGAAACATTTTCATCTTCCTAATTGGTTTAAGATTGTCAACAATAACCCATGTCATAAAACTTGCAAGGTACAGTTGTGAAAAAAGAATAAATTAATAAATAATGAATTTTTATTAGGTATTTTTTTTATAAACTAAAAACTTTTGAGTGGTCCATTACTGGCGCATTTTACCGTTATGTTATTTAATTTATTATGAACAGTCACATTTTTTAATATAAGAATTAATAATTAATACTTTTTTAGCACTTTAAAATAAAATTATGCAAAGAATTTTAAATTACATTTTACGTGTAATTTTTTAATTAAAAATTAACAATTCATAGAAATCTGAATGAGATGATATGAAGTAGTGAGCTTCAATAAAATAACTTTAAACGATAAAATAAAATGAGTCAACAAAATCAAACAGAAATCTCGAAAATAAAATTAGTTACTTAAAAAAATGCCAGTGTTTCGTCAGTTCCAATGTGTTTTTGTGCATTGCATATCGCTGAAAAAGTTGAATTTTTATTAAATCTTGGATTTCGTCAAATTTTGGTGATTTAATCGGTAATAATTCTTAAAGTTGCCATCGCTATATTTTTGTGTTGCGGATAATTGCCCTATACTTTCCCTATCTTCCTATGTAATATACTCTACCTTTTATGTACATTTCCCTATATGTAATTACTCTTCCAAAATAATTTTTTCATTGATTCAAGATATAATAATAAGTACACATCCATTTCAGAATCAGAATCGGATTCTGAATTTAAATCCACGCACTCAGCCCTAGCAAAAAATATTTAAAAATTCCAAGAAATAACTACTATAATTGTTTTTAATTCTACGAAAACACACGTTGCACATGTCAGCAATGTAAACAAACGCGATGAGAAACTGAGTTGCACCATGCGCACACCCTGTCCCGTGCTGTTTTTTTACACCAAACCCAAAACCCAACCCGAAAAACTTTCACTGTTCTTCACAAGTCCGATTATCTGAAAATTCTAGAAGTCGAAACCCACAAAAAATTTCGTTGACCCAACCCGAAATCCAAACTAAAAGAAAATTATTCCTTAAAAAAAAAAAGTAACTATGGAATAATAGTTAACAATTATATTTCTAATATTAGTTTTATAATTTATTTTAAAAAAAAATAACAAATAAATACTCATTCATATTCAAATACTATATAGTTTTGAAATTGAAAAAAATATTCTGTGTTGCCTTTTGAAAAATCGGGTTAACCCGAGCCCGAAACAATTATATTCAACCCGACTCACAACGAAAGAAATTAGTCCCGAACCATAGAAACCTAATGAAGCTCACAATTTGAAATTTTGAAACTATAAATCTAGATTACTTCATATTTCTCTTACGCAATGTATGTCATATTTTGCATACTATTTTGTTATTACAAAGAAAAAAAGAAAAAAAATAGGAAGAAAAAGATTGAATCTTGTTATCTCAAATCTCTTTATATATTTCCCCCACTCTTCCATTGAAAATCGGGATATACAAATTTATTATACTACTGGATCTGTTGGGCAAAGAACGTGCATATTCTTTCATTAATATTCCGAAGCTTGTTTTATTATTTTTTTAACTATGAAATTAATTTATAAAGAAATGTTATTACAACAAAATTGAAAAAAAATAAATAAATCTTACAAACTAAAAGAATTCATAAAAATTAGAACCACATGATTAGAAAAAACGGCCGCGCTAACAAAAGAAAAAAAAAAGCGACAGAGATTTAAATATGGCAAACTGCACTTTCCCGCGATAACAGTTTGACTGTTCGAGAGGTAATGGACCAACGCCCCCAGATAAGAAAGCCGTGACACGCGTCACGAAAACGTCATACCAAGCAGGCAAAACAAAGAAAAAATTTCTAACAACTTGCATGTTTCGATTTCATTGTCTCATAGAATTAATAATTATTGTTTACGAGTACGACTAATAGTTAATAATTTGGACTCGTCCGCTACTACGTCATAAATGATTGACAGGCGCCATCTCCTGAACAACGAACACTATAACATTTATAAAACGCAATTGGAGAAGCTAAAAATGTTATGTTTCTTAAATGGAATTTGTTTTGTGTAAATTAGAGCAAGACGTTAACACCCCTCCTCCCCCCCCCTCATACCATCAAATATGACGAATCATTTGTTCAAGATAACTTCCCCTTACATTAACGCAATCATTAAAAAAATACATATTTTTCTGATAATTAGAGCATAACGAAAACGCTACTCTAAAAAAGCCGCCGATGGCACCCCTTCCCATACTCAAATTCAAATCTATATCGTAGTTAATTAGTTACCTTAATTTTTGTCATTAGTAAAAACTGCAATGAGTATTTCCTTTCATTTTCGCAAAGTACAACAAAGATTTGTAATTTGTTGGAAAGTGTTTCATATTCTATGCCTGACGCATTAATTTTTTTCTTATTTATTAACGTTTAAATTCAATATAAATGTATTTTCTTTTCAGATTCATTGAAATTCAGAATCATTCTGATGTCACAATATATATATTTTTTTTAAGTTTATGTTATTTATCTATAATCTTTCCTAGCATTTGAAACTAAAACTGCGTTAAGGCCTTTTTTTCTTTTACTTTTTTTTACCTTTTAAATACTGCGGTATTTTATTTATACTATTTAAAGTTATTAAAATGTAGTAATAAGAAATTTGAAAAATATTTAAGTATTGCTTAAAATTTTGGAAAACAATCTGAAAAATAGTTTTCAAAAAATTGTTACCCCATTAAAAGAAAAAAAAACATCATAACTTTAATAATGTAAATAAAAATTATTCAATGTTATAACAATTTACCTTTATTCAATCCATCTTCTAATGACACATCTGTGTTGAAGAAATGGGCGGGGGGATAGGGGTTTAAGAAGAAAAAAATTCATAACTTCGTCCATTCGCAAGATATCAAATACGCTTAAATTTGTTATAAATCTTCTTAATATTATCTACAAGTTTTATATTAATAAGTTTTTTATAGGACCAACTCTTACAGCAAAATAAATAAATAAATAAATAAATCCTTGCTGGCTCCACTTTACCGGCGCAGGTATATTTCTAAGTATTAAAAGTATTAAAAAATAAATAAATAAATAAATCTTTTTTTTTTTTTAATCAGATTTAATTTTTTTAATTATACTTTTTAAAGTAAAATAACCTTTTTACAAAATCATTAAAATTAACAACTAAAAAAGCTCATTTAAATTTATTTGAAATAAAAAAAAATACTCAGTCACTTGGTTAATTTGAAATATTTTAATCATATGAATAATTAAATATTACAGTTACAAAAAATGGAGCAATAGAAACAGATTTAATTTGAAAAGGTGAATTATCTTTTACTTTTGAAAACATGAAATAAATAAAACGAATTATTTTGTGTTATATGATCACTTGCTTAAACTGCAATTTAACAAATATATACTATTCTATATAAAAAATATATACCACTTTAAATTATCCATTTAATAAATTAAAAAGCATATGCACCCTTCATTACTAAAATCTAAAAATTTTTAATACCAATTTTTTTTTAATTAAAAATCTTAAAATACAAAAGATAATTATATTTATAAAACAAGAAAACTGTTATGAATGAAATTTTAACCATTCTATTCCAGATTGGTACAGAATTCTTTTAAAAACATCTATTCCGGATTATATACAATATTCTGGAGTACATACAATATTCATTTAATGAATTTTGAGAATGTATTATACATACATAAAGATGATCATGATTATATGTTACAAATTGCAATGGATCTGAAAAAAAAAAAAGTTATTTTTTGTTATTAAAATATTTGAAAAGAAACCAATTTTCCAGCTGAGTTCCTAAGCAATTACGGAGTTTAGACCAAATCAAAGTTGGATTTATTTAATTTAAATTTTAAAAAAAAAAATCTTTTTTTTTTCTAAGACTTTAAAAAGTTTAGTTGTTAATTAGCTTACATTTATAAGTAATTAAAATTGAAATTATATTTAACAAGAACGAAAAATCATGCGTTAAGCATAGATTATGAAACACATACCAGCACAATCAGAATACTGTAACAGAACTTCTTAGATTCATAAGGTGAAATGTGATATCTAAGTAAACAATTCTCGAAAACGTATATCATATTTGAAATCCCAGTTTCAGTAATTAAAATGAATAATTAAAAAAATATCTGAATTTTTTATTTATTTATTTATTTATTTTTGTGTATCCCAAGTACATGATCAATGGATTTGTATACATGCCACATAATATGCTAAAATTTAATTCAGTTACGAAACGCACAGTAAAGTTCAAAAATTCCATTCTTCAATTTCGGTCAATGAAAGATAATGTACTCGACATCTTTTGCGCAACCCTGTATATGATCTATAGAATTTATATACACTAAGCAATATGTAGAAAATTAGTTACATTTAAAAACGTGTGGCACAACGGAAAACAAGCTTGCAGAAATTGATGTTCACAGACAGTACTGTACCGAATTATTTTGTATATCTCTGTAAATGAACGATAAATGCTATGCTCTCTATAATCTATGATAAGCATTTTGTAATGCAACTCAGTGATATATATCAATTTCAATATGTTTGAGATATATTAACATCATTAAAATACACCGCAAACGATTTTGCCCCATAGACCGTAATGTAAAAGAATTCTTTTGAGTGTGCTTGTAAATGAACTGTAAGTGCTACATACTTCATTCTCAATATCGAGCATGCCATAGTTGACCTCAATGACATATGAATTGCATGGAAATCCGAGTACATTTACGAAAGTTACAGACGGACAGACAAACAGAATTAATAAACATTTTTCAACTTTGTTGAAAATATATTATAAAATATTGTATAAAAATATATATAAAAACATATCAGACTATTACAAGCCATGAAATCATTTTATTTTCCAAATATTTCCATAAATAAACTTACATCAGAATATTGAACCACTTGTTATTTACATGTGGAAGTAATGAGATGTCTATATAAATTCAATTAAAAAAACTTTTGAATGGCCTATATTTATTTATTCTAACGTTTTCCATATCCTCGCAGAAAGTCCCCATGATTTTGTATTAAAAATTTACATAAGATTTAGATGTTTTAATAGATAAATATTCATTAATCTTTTAACGTTTTTCAGCTAAGATTATCTATTTTTAAATTGGGATTTTTATTTTAAAGTGTGATATTTGATTTAAATAAAATTAAAAATCATGCATTTTGAGTTCTCAGACTCTCCGACTCCTTAAATTTACAAAGTTTATTATTATTATTATTATTATTATTATTATTATTATTATTATTTTCAAAACATAATATTTATTACAAAATTTCTTGACCTGAATTTGAAATAAAATTTTTACGAAAGTTGTTTTAAATCAGAGATTTAAAAAAAAAAATCAGTTTAATTTTAATCATGATTAAAATCAAGCTGATTTAAATCAACGAACTCTGCTTAAAAGTGGTATGAATTTGTTTCCCAGATTCAGTTAAAAAAAATCGCACACATTATTTTTTATGAAATGTTATATTTTACGTGCATTTTGAAGAGGTTATGTATATCACAATTAAATTAAGTAAGCTAGATTAAATACTAAAACCAGTGAAATAGAACGTATGTAAAGCGGAAAACATTTGTCAACGGAAAATTTCATGGTCTCGGTGAAAATAATATAAACTATAAGGAATAGTATACCTGCTAAGATGAAAACCTGTCTATATAGTCAAATGAAATTTCTCGAAATTCCTGCTGTGAATTCAACATTACAGTAACACAATTACTTGTACCTGAAAGGGTTAACAGTTCTTGTTGTGACAATTTACGTAGCGAATCCTTGTTTCAATTTTAGCAATAATTTCCTAATTTCACTTTTTTATATTTTTTTATGTTAATTTTGTATTTCTATATTTCCGATTACGATAAAAGTATATTAACAGCACATGCATCTTTTTTACTGATTTGTTTTAATTATTATTTTTTTTAATGATTTATATGAAAGATTATAGTTGTTTTTGCTTATGATATATATATATAGTACATTATAATTAATTTTATTATCTAAAATCTCCACCCCGCTTTTTTTAACACTTTCCAACCTAGTTGAAAAATGTTTATGACTTCGGTTTGTCTGTCCGTTTGTCCGTGCTCTAACTCCCGTAAATATGCTCGGAATGCTCTGAAATTTTTGTATGTTATTGTCGTTATCTATAGCATGTTCCCTATTTCTACTGAAGCGTGTAGCACTTATAGTGTTTTTTTACAGGGACACTCAAAAGAATTCGGTTACATTACGGTCTATGGGGGGAAATCATTTGCGGTTTATTTTAATAATGTTACACAATTTCAAACAAATTGTAATTGATATATATATCACTAACGTACATTACAAGAAGCTTACTATGGAATAGGGTGTGCATAGCACTTATAGTTACTTTACAGGGACAGGCAAAAGAATTCCGTTACATTACGTCTATGGTGAAAAATCGTTTGCGGTTTATTTAAATAATGTTTCACTATTTTAAACGCATTGAAATTTATATATATCACTAAGGTGCATTACAAAAGGCTTACTACAGAATATTGCGTGTGTAGCAGTCATCGTTCATTTACAGGGACTAACAAAATAATTATAATCTTTCTGTTAACAATAATTCCCGGAAGTGCGTTTTAAGTTGCTGACCGCGATTTTAAATTTAACTCACTTTTTGTCTATTACTTGGTGTGTGTAAATTCTGTAGATCATATACAGGGCAGCACAAAAATTCGCTAACACATTTCCATTTATTGACAGAAACTCCAGAAGGAGAATTTTAAACTGCGCTACGCGTTTTCTAACTGTACTAAAATTTAGCAACCTATGTAGTATATATACAAATCTATAGATCCTATACAGGGTTGAATAAAAGTATTCGGATATTTTTCCGAATATTGTTGGTATTTCCTGAAATTACGTTTTTAAATATGTTATGCGTTTTCCAAATTGTTTACTTAGATGTTATCTTTCAGCTTATTAAAAGGTAATGGTTAGTAAAATTATTTGGAAAATTTGAACAAAATAAAATAAAGAGAGTAAAACAAAACATTGGACACTGCATTTTGCAAACATAAACTTTCGAAATTTTGTTTATAGTTTTTGCACTAAATTGACCATGTTCCAAAAAATGTATATCCTCAGCAAATTATACACTAAACTTAATAATCCTTAACGACAGCTATTTAATTAACACATTAAAAATAATCAAACTGTAAACACACAAATAGTATTAAAATAGCGATAAATATCAGACCGCAAGATTTCACCAAATATATAGTAAATACAGACCCTTTTAAACGTTGGTTGAAATGAAATTCATAGTTGCTAATGTTTTTATCAGAATTTATCTTGAAGTGTTAAAATATTACTCACAGCTCGTTAGCTTTTAACACATAAAATATTAAATTAAGCAGATATTTCAGAAATATTTTAACAACTAAGGCGGAAAAAAACATATTTTAAGAAGAGTACGAAGAAAAAAAAAAAAATTTAATTTTCTAAAGGAGATATTTTAAATGTACGGTGCATTCTTCTACGCCCATATCTTTAATATTAGCGAGGGAAATTAGAGAGCTGATTGAGCAACCCCCTTAAAGCTATTCTCAAATCCAAACTAGCTACTTTACGACATATTTTTAAATTTACTTTTGTTCAGAAACTTGGGAAGTTCGGAAATTGGCAAGTGTTCTTAATTCAGAAACTTTGTAATCGAAAGGCGCTTTGGTGAAGGCTCCATTTTTTGGTAAAGGCAGAAGATCTTTCAGAAAATTCAGTCAAAGTCAGCGTTTTGAATGGAATTTCCGACGCCGCAGCACAAGAAAGGGGAAAAACGTGTTGTCACGTGACAAGAATAGCTCATAACTCAATAAGTAATTTATTTATCAAAAAATGGAAAACTTATTTGGATTCCAAATTGTTTCAATAGTCAGGCCTACTAATTTTATGCCTTCACGTTTAAAAATGAGTCACAAAATGCGTTAGAAAGTTTCGTGCTGTTGAGCATATCATTTGAGAACCACCTTAACGGAATCTTGAGATATCTTTGATGAGGAAATAAATAAACAAATATTCTAAAAATGTTTGTACAATTATATTTTTTTACATAATACATTTCTTGTTAATTTTTAGGCCACGCGAAATTTGTTATGGTTTTTCCTAATGATACAAAAAGGTGAATTATATAGTTATAATTTAGAAAATACAGTCAAAGTCAGCGTTTTGAATCGAATTTCCAACGCCGCAGCACAAAAAAGGGGAAAAACGTGTTGTCATGAGACAATAATCGCTCATAACTCGATAAGTAATTTATTGATCAAAAAATGGAAAACTTATTTGCATTCCAAATTGTTTCAATAGTCAGGCCTACTAATTTTATGCCTTTACGTTTAAAAATGAGTCACAAAATGCGTCAGAAAGTTTCGTGCTATTGAGCATATCATTTGAGAACCACCTTAACGGAATCTTGGGATATCTTTGATGAGGAAATAAATAAATAAATATTCTAAAAATGTTTGTACAATTATATTTTTTACATAATACATTTCTTGTTATTTTTTAGGCCACACGAAATTTGTTATGGTTTTTGTTAATGATACAAAAAGGTGAATTATATAGTTATAATTTTTATGAAACTTTTATATGCAGAATAATTTTTTTTTCTGTAATTTATACTTTGAAAACAGTACAACAATACAGTGTAGAATTTATCTACAAGACGAACTGACATTGAAGAATGAATAATAATGGATGGGAGGGGGAATGTCTTACAGATGTCTTTTAATGAGCAAAAATGTTTCTTCCTGTTATCTCCATTCGGGGCCCGTATATCAATGATTGTTTAGCGAGTAAGGGTTGAATATGGCTACTTTTCTTATTTACAAGTCGCCAGGCTGTTAATTGCTTTTTCTTCTCCCTCATTCTCCCCTCTCCCGTGATAAAGACATGGACCCAAAAGTCTTCTCCGTTCCGTGTTTTGATTTTTTACGTTAATGACGAAATAATCATGCGTTTGCATGACGTAGCAATAATGCGTTCGTTTAATTTATCTGTTTTTTGTTGACTCCCCCCCTCCCTTTTTTTTTTACTTCTTTCGGTGTTTTCTTTTGAAGTTAAACTTATAGTTATACATTTTTGACAGTGATTCAATGCTAGATTTATGCCACCTGAGATGCTGTAAAAAGAAATGGATTAATTTTAGAGAAGTAAGAATGTATGAACAGCGGAGTTCACAATTTTTCATTTACTGTTTGCTGTTTAATATTTCGCATGCTATGCATAACGGACGCTTGACGATAAAAAACTAATTTAATTTTTTCTTTTTATAGCTTAAGATTTTGCTGTATCTGAAATGAATGTCATTAAATTCATTTTTTTGTTATTTGCGCCATATATATAGAAGCAGCGCTGATGAAAATCAGTTTTGTAATTGCTTTTCTACACTGCAAATTCTTAAACACAAAAATAAACACATTTAAGAAGACTTTTTTGTCCCCAAATTAACAACACAATTTTTGTGCTGTGATTGTATTCTTAATGTGTTGCTATCTAGAAATGTGTTCTAAAAATAGTGTTGTTAGTTGTGTTCAAATAGTGTTGCAAATAGTGTTGAAGAAAATGTGTTCTTGTATTAGTGTTGTGTTGTACAACACTTTGTCACCAAATTAACAACACATTGTAAACACATTGTAAACACCACACACATTTAGCACACTATAAAACAACATATTTGAAACGTTTTCAAAACTCTTTCTACAGGGTGCCTGAAAATTACAGAGTTTTATAAATGAAATAAAAGGCAGTTTGCTTTATAGAAAAAAATTGTAGGAGATCACTGAGTGAGTTGATTAATTTTTACCAATAAATATCAATAAATGAATTTCTGGAAAAGTTATGAAATTTGTTTTTCTTAGGCATCATCTATATACCCTCTCTTCTATCATTGTAGAATAATTTATTTTATTTAATATATAAAACCTGGAAGATGTATAAAAATATTACTTTTTTTACTTTTTTAGAAAATATTTTACTTACCCAATCTAGGTGCTAAGAAAAATTAATAACTTCATGCATTAATATCCTGGAAAACAATTACTGTTAATAAATATTGGCATTTGTTTTTCATTTTTAAAGCTGTCTTTTCAAGACAACCAGTAAAACAAAGATTAACTGTGCACTGTTAAAACTACAGGGGACACATGGCACCCCTTAGGGGTGAAAGGCTTGTCTAACTGGTGACACTTCTAGGGGAGCCAGAATGGCACCCTTAACTAGGGTGAAAGGATGGCACTTCTAATACAGGGTGCCCCAAGGGGTGAAAGGATGGCACCCCAGGAGAGAATAATGGCACCTCTACTTAAACGTGCCCAGCGGCACCCCACAAATGAAAGCATCCCCCCCCCCCCACACACACACACATACACACACTTGTCTAGCAGTTGTATTGAAAAGAGTTTGAAAATTCTCATACTTAAAAAAGGAAAAAAAAAGGCTATACATATATAATTATAATGCAATGTTTAACTTTAGCTGCAATAAACTGATCAATACTTCATTTTCTCTGTTGAAATTTATACAAAGTTAAAAGTTGATCATCTCATGTCAAGGGTCGATCCAGGCAAAATTTGGGACCTATTCAGAGCTCCTTCACAAAAATCTATTTAATAAAACAGGCTCCTTCACAAAAATAAATTTAATAAAATGGTCCCTTCAGAAAAATCAATTTGATAAAATGAACCCTTCACAAAATTCCTCTTAATAAAACAGGACTTTTCAGGAAATTACTTTTAATAAAATAGGCCCTTTCACAAAATTCTGTTCCATAAAACTTACTATTTTTATTAATTATTGATTATTTTGTTATGTTTTAAAGTGTGTAATTTGTAAATAATCAAGTTCACCAGAAGGAAAAACTTTAGCAAATAGGACTTTAAAAAGTTTTTGTTACGTTAATAAATGTTTGGTTCGAAAGATTGTTTACAAATTACACATTTAAAACATAACAAAATAATAAATAATTAATAAAAATAGTAAGTTTTATGGAACAGAATTTTGTGAAAGGGCCTATTTTGTTAAAAGCAATTTTCTGAAAAGTCCTGTTTTATTAAAAGGGATTTTGTGAACACATTCCCAACATAATCCATACCATTTTAGTTAGAAGTGTTTATTATTATGTTCAGGTAGCGTTGCAAAAGTGTTTTACGAATTCGCAGTGTATTCTATAGTTATACACAAGTAACTAATTTAGATTTTTGTTTTTGTGGTTTGCTTTAATCTTTTGAAAGCTTTAGAATGGATGACGGTACCTATTTATTTTGCGAGATTTTCTCGAAACTTACGGAATCTGCGTTCGTAAAAAATCGTCGGTATGTAATTCTGTAGAAAAGGGCCATTGTCTTTTTTCGGAAATTTGGAAAAACGTTGATTTAACTGCTTATTTTTCTCTAAACGTCTTTGAATTATTACGCAATGAGTCTCTTCCTTACGAAATTAATTAAAGAAAGGAAATTGCCAATCATTTACGTTATATGTATTATTATTTTGAAGTGATTTTTGTAAATCAAAAAAAAATAATTCTTAAAGAACAAAGTTTACTAAAGAATGGTGAATATTACAGAATTTATTTAAGGCTGTTATGAAATCCAAAGGAGCTACCGTATATACTCGTGTATAAGTCGAAGAATTTTAGACAAAATTTGGGAGCTGAAAATGGGGAGGGGGGGGGGGTTCGACTTATACACGAGTAAGTTAAAAAAAAAAAAAAAATAGCGGAGTGAAATACCGGAGTCATATTTTTTTCGCAGATAATTGGTGAATGTGCAAGTCTTTTGATTAATCACATATGGGTCTAAGTTGGAGAAACAGATAAAAGCGGACAATGGTGATTGATAAAAAAATATCTCAACAATAATATCTCTGTAATTATTCTACACTCATTTTTTTTTGGGATAAAATTCCCTTCAATACTGGGGCATCCCTTTCAACATTTTAATCCCCTTTTTTAAAAAGAGTTCAACTTGAGATTGCTTCTAGATTTCTCTCCTAAAAGTCCTACAATACAAAGAAGTACTATATTTTAGCAGTTTAAGAAGTTGTTTACCCTAGTAAATAAGGCTTGAATAGATTTTTCAAAAAAAAAAAAAAAAAAAAAAAAAAAAAGTAAGTAATCATTAAATTGATGTGAATAGCTTTCAAAATAGTTTAAGCTTCTTCAGTTTTACATAATTATACAATTTTAAAATGTTGAATAAAAAAAAAAAAAAAAAAAGAAGTCTGATTAGAAACGTAAAAAGTTTACTAATTTAATGAAAATGTATTTATTTTTTCATCCTCGATTACAAATGATTTTCCAACATACTATACCAGAAATGTGGTTCGACTTATACACGAAAATTCAATTTTTTCCAAAATTTTGCGTAAGAATTGGGGGGGGGGGGGTCGACTTATACACGAGTTACTTTCTGACTCATAATTCATTTTTGTTCGGAAACTTATGAAATTGGCAGGTGTTCTTATTTAGAAACTATGAAATTGAATGGCGTTTCTCATTTTTTGGTAGGAGTTCTTTCAGAAAATATTGTCATAGTCGGCGTTTTGAACCGAATTCAAGATACGTCAACGCGAAAAAAGGGTGTAAACTTGTTGTCATGCAACAAGAATCGCTTATAAATAGATAAGTAATTTATTTATCAAACAATGAAAAAAAATCGATTCCAAATCACTTTATAGTCAGGTTTGCCAATTTTATGCCTTTACGTTTAAAAATGAGTCAGAATATTTGACAGAATATTTCGCGTTGTTCAGCAGGGAAGTTGAGAATCACTTTAAGGGAAGACATTGGAGTTTTTTTCAAGCATAACTTATGACTATTTTGGAAATGTTTGGTAGACATAGACCAAAAAGGGTAATTTTGGAAAATGGCCGTTTTTACAATATTATTATTTTTTACATAATTATTATTTCTACTACTGCGTGTGGAACTAAAAGAGATACAGGGTGACAGCTCACAATACCAGTGAATAAACACTTTATCACGCGGGCTCTTCTCTCTCACACACACACACGGAAACAATTATTCACATGCGTGTAAATTGGGTACTCATTGCCATAGAAGTAATAAGATTTTAATCAGATTCTCCTAATTACTTATTCTATGCTCATTGTATATATATACACAATCTCATATTTATAGATTTGGATAGATATAAATACTGTGTGGCTCTCATAAGTAAAACCCTGGATCCGGTCTCGGCGCTGTCCGGTTGCAGGGTAACTGATCAATAAACTTCATTTTAGGAAAGTCCACCGGTGTTTTCTTTTCTCACCAACTTCCTCTTGTTCAATCTGTAAATCATAGCAGTGTTTTTTGTTTTCCCACCGAGACCGGCCGTGTATTTTGAACTTCCCTCTTTACAAGTTTAGTAACCTTCGAAAACAAATATCCTGGCAAAGGGCAAGGGATTACTTATGGGAGCCACATTATACATGGTGTACCAAAATTTTATTCCTTTAATGTTGATCATATAACGTATATTATAAATTACAAAGTTACATTAAAAAAATGTACAGAATTTTATGAAATCGATTAAAATTTTCAGGGGATTAAATTTGAAGAAATACAAAATTTAAATTTTTATACGGCCCACGTACAAAATATTTCCAAATGAGTAAAATGTGCCCCATACACTAATAAGCTCATGTACAAAATTTCAGCATGTTATCATAAAAAGTCGCAGAGATATGTTTAGAAAAAGTGGGTGAGGGGTTAAGAATAAATTAAAATGTAAATGTTTACAGCTAGAGTGCAAATGATGCGACGCAGAAATGCGTAATAAGAAATAAAATATCGTTCTTTAGTTTTATTTCTAAATTTAAAAAACTGTGCTTCCTGAAAAATACCTTAAAATGATGCAAGAGCGGTATTACTGAAAAAACTTGGAAGTGGCACAATCAATGAACATTAAAACAGCTTAGAAATGTTTGCATATGCAAATATCTGTCTTTGAGCGGTGCGTGTCACATAATCGCACGCTTTGTAATCTTTGCGTACAGTTATTATTTCTATACAGTTTATATTCTTTTGCACCAATAAAAAGTACAATTATTATTTATTTATCCAATCATTGTTTTCTTTCGTAATTTGTGTACGACTTCTGAAACGTGGTCATCCGACATGATTTTTCCCCTTTGCGAACTGCAATTTTGTAGATGACCTTATTAGTGTAAGGGGCACGTTTTACTCATTGGGGGAAATTTTTTGTACGGGGGCAGTATAACAATTTAAATTTTGTATTTCTTCAGATTTAATCCCCTGAAAATTTTACTCGATTTCATAAAATTCTGTACCTTTTTTTACATAATTTTGTATTTTACAATATATGGTATTTTATAATCTATGGTTAATATTTCAGTAATAAAAGCCGATGTCAATATTTTTGAGACACCCTGTATATATTTAAGGCTGTTCCGAGAATTCAAAAGAGTTACTTCTGGCACATTTCTGAATTCATTTTTATTCGGAAACGCATGAAATTGGCAGGTGTTCTTACTCAGAAACTGTGTAATCCATTTGTTGGTAAAGGCAGAAGATCTTTCAGAAAATACTGTCAAAATGGGCGTTTTGAACCAAATTTCTGACGCGGCAACGCAAAAAAGAGGGAAAAATTTCGTCACTTGCATGAATCGCTTATAACACGATAGGTAATATATTTATAAAAAAAAAAAAAAACGGAAAACTCATTTCGATTCCAAATAGCATCAATAGTCAAGCCTGCCAATTTTATGCCTTTGCGTTTAAAAATGAGTCAGAAAATGTGTCAGAAAGTTTCGTGAATTTTTAATGGGCAAAGGGTAAGAAAACTTCTTCACATCCATCAAAGATACAAATAAGTTAACTAATACCAATCTTTGTAACTGTTTTAATAAAGTAAGGCTTTTGATATATATTTTTCACACAGCTTTCATTTTAAGAACAGGCTGAACACTTTCTAATATACATCGAACTCAATATTTACTGTTCCATTCACGAGTATACAAATTTCCTATTCATGAGTGCAATATTCATTCATAAAGCATTACAGAAGCGAAAGAAAGAGAGCCAAGGACGAGAGGTTCAAGAAAAAGAATCAGTGGGCGCAAGTACGCGCGAGAACGCATGGATTGCGACTAAGTCAGGTTCACTGTCAGAAAAAGCGGGACATACAGACAAAAAAGGCGGAAAATTCTAAATCGGGACATAAAATGCAGTAAATACTATAGAAATGGAACCTGTCTATAACGGAATTTTGTCTTAAACATAAAAAAATCATGGTCCCTACGGAAAAAAATACCATACAATTATATACCTGCTAAGACGAAACCTGCCAAAAATTAAAAAGTTCTTTTGTCACTTGAGATTCCGTCTGAGCAGGCTTTACTTTACTAAATTAAACACTATAATATTATAGAGTAAAATCTATGAGATTGGAATCTCTAGGAACCGAAACCGAAAGAAGTTTCCGTTTTGGAGATTTTTCCAATCGAGCAGTTATAATTATATATAGTATATTCCGTTAGAGACTATGGAATGTTGCCGTTTAAAGCAGGTTTCCGTTATAAACAAATTCCGTTTTCCCAGATTTTACTAAACAAAGTTTTAGGAGGTACAATTGTCCGGTATTTCTTTCGGCGGGACCATACAAAATTTCAATTATAGAAAAACTTTTGTTTTCACAGCTTTTACTGCATTGAGTTTCACTCGATGCAGACTAAGGAATAGCTTAGAACTAAAAGAATTTGTACATCATGATAACCGGAACTTTTATCGTCCCGCGCAGTGGTTCCACAGGACAGTTCTTGAAGCCCTTATAATTGGGACGTCCCGCAAAAATCGGACACCTCGCAAGGCTAATTGTAAAAAATCGGAACTTTCAGCGTTCCGCACAGTAGTTCCACGCAGGAGGGGGTCTTGAAGTTCTGAATATCGGGACGTGCCGCGCAGTGGTTTCACGGGACGGGCCTTGAAGCTCTGAAAATCGGGACGTCCCGCGTAAATTGAGACACCTGGCAATACTATTTGTATAAAAACGGAACTTTTAGCGCCCCGCGTGTAGTGATTCCATGGGAAGGGTCTTGAAACCCCTGATATTTGGGACAACCCGCGTAAATCGAGACACCTGACAACACTAATTGTGAAAAGCTGGAACATTTAGCATCGCCACGCAGTGGTTACACAGGAAGGTTCTTGAAGCCCTTAAAATTGGGACGTCCTGCGTAAATCGGACACCTGACAAGACTAATTTTAAAAAACCGGAACTTTCAGCGTTCCGCGCAGTGGCTCCACCGGAGGGGTCTTGAAGCCCTGAAATCGGGACGTCCCGCGCAGTGGTGTCACGGGACGGGCCTTGAAGCTCTGAAAATCAAGACGTCCCGCGTAAATCGAGATACCTGGCAATACTAATTGTGAAAAACTGGAACTTTTAGCGTCCCACGTAGTGATTCCATGGGACAGGTATTGAGACCCCTGAAATTTGGGACAACCCGTATAAATTGGGACACCTGGCGACACTAATTATGAAAAACTGGAACATTTAGCGTCCCACGCAGTGGTTCCACAGGACGGTTCTTGAAGCCCTTAAAATTGGGACGTCCCGCGTAAATCGGGACACCTGACAAGACTAATTGTAAAAAATCGGAACTTTCAGCGTTCCGCGCAGTGGTTCCACGGGAGGGGTCTTGAAGCCCTGAAAATAGGGACAGGCCTTGAAACTCTGAAAATCAAGACGTCCCGCGTACATCGAGACACCTGGCAATAGTACTAATTGTGAAAAACCGGAACTTTTAGCGTCCCACGTAGTGATTCCATGGGAAGGGTCTTGAAACCCCTGAAATTTGGGGCAACCCGAGTAAATGGGGACACCTGACGACACTAATTTTGAAAAACTGGAACATTTAGCGTCCCACGCAGTGGTTCCATAGAACGGGTCTTGAAGCCCCTGAAAATCGGGGCACCTGACAACACTAATTGTGAAAAACTGGAACTGTTAGCGTCCCGCGCAGTGGTTCCACAGGATGTGTCTTAAAGTCCTGAAAACTGGGACACCTGGCAACACTAATTGTGACCCCTGGTCTACAGAGTGAGACTCTTCTCTCACAGTTCATAAAACTGTGGAGAGATTAGGCAGCGGGCGCATCCAATTCTTCTCCATGATCAGCTTTCCCATGGTCAGGGAAATCCTTAGAGGAGGGATATAATATATAAAATATTCAGAAGAAATGCCAAGAACACAAAAACTAATAGAGAAATAATAAATACTTTTCTAATATCAAAATCTGAAGCCACATGACCTTTTGTTTTATAAACTGAAGACAATGAGGAGCGACGACGATTTCCACTTAATAGATCCCCCCCCCTCCCCACTCCTTCACAGAATTTCTTAAAAATATTTTTTCATACGCACACAAAACGATCAACATTCCGTATTTATTGTCAAATATGTGAGATAATTTCTGTTTAACGCATCTCTCTATTTGAGCAACCACACCCATTTAATTATTTTGTACATCCTTTCAGATACGTAATCATGTAATGTACAAAATGTGTTAAGCCATCTCTACAAACATTTACAGAAGCTTTCTCTTTCATTATTTGGATACGATACAATAAAATATTTTCACTAAAGAAAAAGTTCATACACATACAAAATAAAGGTCAACAATTTTTATTTATTGTGAAAATATGTAACATAATTTCGATTAAAAACCTCTCTCGATTTGCAGGCCCTTAGCAGCGGCCGCTCTCCTCTCCCCCCCCCCCCCCCCCTCCCTTAGCTACGCTACTGTAATTATATATGCCATCCCCGTTTCTCTGTACACATACTTCCATCCATAAAGGCTTACAAAATTCAACCCCATCCTGAGTAACCATATATCTTTTTACTTATTATCTTATCTATATCTTATCCAACAGCCTGAGTATGTGTGTAATGTTACACTTCTTCAGCCCACCTATATTTTAAGGGAATTCCACAGTTCAACCCCGAGCCTGACAGTTCATGATGATTTATATGTATAGTATACATGCCAGCCCTGTTTCTCTGTACACTAGTAAACAGCCGATTCCCTTGAGGAATCCCATTACATCAACACTGAGAAGTAATTTATGAGGACTTCAGAGTCATTGAGGAACTTCTGAACGTCTACGTCTACATACTTCCGCAACGGTTTTTGCAGACTTACTGTGTATTTTCAATTATCGTGTTAAAGTATTATTTACTGGTTTGTTTACAACACAGAATGTCTATGTTATATTTTTGCACAGTAGGTTATCAGATATCAGGGCAAAACCCAGAGGAAGAATGTAATATTTGACACTGCTCCCGGCACCCTCCACACACACGAAAACAGAATTTATACTCTGAATTTCCAGAAACATATTTTGTCTTAATTCCCTATTTATTTCTGTACTCTAATAATAAAAGTGGCTACTTTCTGACACATTCCCGAAGTCATTTTAATCTTAGGCGCAAGAAATTAACAGGTGATCTGAGTAGAAACAATGCGATCCAATATATATATATATATATTTCATAAAGGTAAAGAATACTTCAGACAATTATGATAAAGCTGACATTTTGAAACAAATTTGAATTTGAACCACAGTGATAGTCCGAGAAAGGTCGTCTGAGACGACAACCGCTTATAAGTAAATGTGTATTAGGTTTAACGAAAAAGGAAAACCGCCATTTGATTTCGAATTATAGTCATGCTTTGCCTATTTCATGCTTTTACATTTAAAAATGAGTCTGTGAATGTATCGCAAATTTCCCGCTGTTGAGCGCAGACAAATATTTTTTAGGTAGCGCCTTAAAATATATAAATAAAGACAGAGATTTAGTTTAAAATTTTCATTTTTATTTATTCGTACTTTTCTATATATCTTTTAAGCCCTAAAAAATATTTTTTTTTTGTTTATAATATACGTATTTTTTAATTATACATTCTGAATCGAGCAAGACAAACCGCATGAAAATACTATGACTAATACTGGGCCAATTTAAAATTGATATAGCTTACTTTACACAGACTCTAATATATTTTTCTAATATATATTACATCCGCTCTTCTATAACTGTGTTTTTGCTACTTGCTCGCACAGTAAAAAAAAAATAATTCTAGACAGATAATTTATTTTTACAGATATCTATAAAATGATTATGTTTACAATCGTCACCTACTGTTTTGTAAATTAAACGGTTGTGCAATTAAAAAAGAAAAAAAACACATTCTAATCGCAACAAATAAAATGTGCATTGTTTAATTAGCAAAACAGAAATGGAGATTGTATGTATGATAATTTTATAGATACCTGTGAAGAAAAAGAAGAAAAAAAAAGCAGATATACATACATACAAACACACACACACACACACACACACACACACATATATATATATGTGTGTGTGTGTGTGTGCGTAAACTATTTTTTTTACAGTGCGCGCAAGTAGAAAAAAAGAATGCAAGTTTTAAAAATCAATTGGAGTCTGTGTTAAACACTTTTCAATATCAAATTGACTCGGTTCTAATTTAAATATGTTCATGCGATTTGTTTTATTCTATTCAAAATTTTATATATCAGGGATCTGTTTAGGAAAAAATTGGGTCCTTAAAAGGACTCTTCACAAAATTTTTCATTTCAAAAAAGGACCCTTCACAAAATTATTTTCCCTAAAACAGGGCCCTTCACAAAATTCGATCGATACAATATATATATATATATATATATATATATTAAATACGAAAAAATAAAATAGATTATTTGAAGGTTTTTAAACTGATTGCTTCCCTTAAAAAATTGCCCTAGAATGGGGCAGAGCTTGAGTCCTATGGACCCCTCCCTCCCCTTCCTATCCCCTTGTATAAACATCTTTACAAATGCATTCAGGTGCACACAGCTGCGAACTTGTATGCATTTTTGTTATCACTATTTCCGAATAGTAATCTAAGCTTTATTTAATTACAGCTAAACAACATCTACATATTCTCCACTCCCTTTCACCGTATTTTGCCGTAGAGATACTCCCCACACCCCACCCCGTGTAAAACAAGGGATAGCTTTTATTTCCTTTGAAGCTATATAGTACACCTCTGTTTCTAATAAAGTAACAAAATTGATTTACTTCCTGTGTGTAAATATTTTAAAATCGGAATTAAAAGATTATACTTTGCAGAAGCAACACATTTCCTAGCACATATTTTTTGCACATATGGGCAAATGAAAAACCAAAAGTCTCAGAAAGTTTTTATCACTTTGTACAAGTTAAAGTGTTATAAATGACACACGAAGTATCTAAACCACCCATATGGTTATTATTTTCCAGGAAGTGTCAGGTTGATCACCACAACCCTCTTTTCAGCAATTCTTTTCTTTCCTTCTTTTTTTTTTTTTAACCACCAGATTTCAAGCACAGAACATGTTTTTTTTTCCCTTCTTTAGCAGGTGGCACTAGCTATGTCCCATTTAGAAAGATGAATGTTAACTGAAAATAATCATGAAAAATTGTTGATCACTTAAATGATAAAAAGGTAATTAATGATGTCATAAGTTTGGAGTGTTTTAAATTGAAATTAGTTACTGGTAATTAAGAAAGGTGATTTTTCTTTCTTGGGGAAAGGATAATTTACTAAAATAGATTCTGAGTTTGATGGTGCAATAACAAGGACAACATATATCCCAGTGACCGTGTTCCTTTCTTTTTTTAAAAACCTCATAGAAAAAGTAACCTGGAAATGTTTAGTAGATTTGGAAGAGACACTGGAATAAAAATACTATAAAATTACAATAATAATAATAAAAATAAATAAATATATAAAAAAGTAATATAAATAAAATGGGAATAAAATTAATTATTATATTAAAATATATAACATTAACAATAATAATAATGATTACAAATATGAATATAAATATGAATATAATGTTAACTAGAAATAATCATAAAAAATTGCAGATCACTTAAGTGGTAAAAAAGTATACTTCTTTAATTGCTAAAAGGTGTAAAATAAAAAGATTATAAACAGTAAAATAGGTTTTATTAGACGGTTAACATAAGTTTCAGCTCAATCTGAGCTATCATCAAAACAAACAAAAATATTCTATAAATGCACAGGCTATGAAGTTACTTGGAACACAATCATTTCATTTTCCACATATTTTTTAAAAAGTACGTGAAAAATTAAATAACTGCGTTAAGAAATTTTAAAATTTTAAAAATTCAAAAAAATGTACAAAAAAATTATAAACTGGAAAAGTTGTTTTCGTTAAGTGTTAGATCGTGATATAACGATTCCGGAAAATATTTTGTTTTGGCTTTATCTTAAAAAATGGCTGATATATGACAGTTTGAAATTCTAGGGTGACAAACATTTTGAAACAATCTAATTTTTGTTATGCTGTAACACTCGTATTTAAGAACCGATACCAATGTGACTGATCATGTGTACAGGACATACCAAGGTCTCAACCGAGTTCGTTAGCTAACTTCATGCGCCATCTTGTTTCAAAATGGCGGCCAGTTAAAAAAAAAAATTTAATTCAAAAAGATGTATACAAATTTATAAATTGAAAAGTTATTTCCGTTAAGTGTTAGATTGTGATAAAAGTAGCATTCCGGAGCATTATTTGTTTTGGCTTTATCTTACAAAATGGCTGAGAATTGAAATTCTAGGTTGGCTGATATTTTTAAACAATTTGATTTTCGTTGTGCTGTAACTCTCATGCTGAAATTCGCATTCAAATTCAGCCAAATTCACGAAAACCGGGATTGAATCTTCTATAATTATATCGGGTTCCAAACGTTTTAGCTTCGGATGTTTGAGTAAAATTAGTTGAACTTGTAAAAACACGGAATATGGAATGTACCTTTTCCTCCCGGTACAGGCCAGAAGGGCTTTTTAATTCAATTTAACTTAGTTCACATATGTCAAGATATATTTTGTAACGGATTTTTCAATCACTTTCTGATATGATAGAATTATACAAATTATGCACCTAGTAATATAGGTGTATTTTTCATGACAATACAACATTCAAATAATTTTAAACTTAATTATAAATTAATTTTTAGGCATTTTTTGTTAGCCAAATATTCTTTATGGTTGCATCTGTATGCGAGTTACAACAACAACAACAGAGATAATTACACGAAAACCACGCTAGATAAAATATGCCAGCTTGCTGGGAAACTGCAACAATGAACAAATTTAATTGCTAAAAAGTAAAAAAATAAAGTATAAATAATAATAAAAAACGAAATAATGTAATATATTTTTAAAAATACGCTTTTATCAAGGAATAGTTTAGTATTAACTAAGTTATGATTATCCTCCAAGAAAACAATTTAGAAATCCTGAATAGATAGTTAAAATAATATGCTTATCATTTTCTTTCCTGTTACCATATCGTTAAAAAAAATCGCTAGGCGGAAAAATCACCCAGGCAAAAATCATCCCGGAAGAAATCGCCCCGGTGAAAATCCTCACCCTAAAAATCAGCCGCGGAAAAAATCACCCTGGTAAAAAGCACCACCGGAAAAAATCACCTTGAAAAAAAGGTATCACATTAACCTAAGGTGGAAAGGGCCCATACATTTATGAATAATTATATATAAGAACAACTGCTTATAAATAAAAGTTAAGTTTTTCCACTGTCAGTTTTTTACAGTGTAGGGGGCGGGTGGGGGGGGGGGGGTGCAGAGTTACTGGGTTAGATAATTCTAAGATTTGGTCCAAGAAAACACAATTTTAACATTTCATTAAGGGAAATTTAACATGCTTTATTTTTACAAGGGAGAAGCTGGTGCTTTTTACGAGGTGAGGGGTGGGGGGACGGTAAAGTATTAAAGAAATACAGTTTATATAGATTCTTTCAACTCGCTTCATTTTTTTTAAAACTTTAATCAAGAATGGCTTTTGGGTGTGGTGAAGGGGGAAGGGGGAGGGGGAGAAGAAGGAAAAAATTACATACAGAGCTTGAAAAGAGAATAAAATAAAGATTGTGCTTTTTTCCGGGGTGATATTTACTGCGGTGATTTTTACCGGGCTGATTTTTTCGAGGAATTTTACCGGGGTGATTTTTCCGGGATTAAAAAAAAAATCAGAGCATAAACTATATAATATATATTTTAATAAATTCGCCAGTTCGCACTTTTTGTCCAGCATAAACCAAAGCTGCGAATTTTCCACAGTTGGGGACCAAGCAAAATTAACGTATTTTAAATGAAAGACTTTTGGAACAATATGAATTGCAATCATAAAATTAGGCGTGATTTTTAAAATAAACATTGGATGCTTATAATTAAAAAAAAAAGTGTTGGAAAAATAATTTCATGTGAAGTTATTTTTCGTTATAGTTTAAGTGTTCTCATGGAAAAAAAAAGATTTTTGCAGCTGCTGTTTTATCTGATGTCATTATTTCCGTTGCCTTTTTACCTAGATATTGTCACTAGAAAATATTATAAAAACACTTGAATGACATCTTATTTCTTTTAGCAACTACATTTTGCAAATATTGAATTTTGAAAAAATTGTTATAGGCTGAATATCACTAGTTGTCAAAAAGTTATAGTTTTTCATAATAATAACAATTGTTATTTAAAATTTAAGATGTTGTTATATTTGATGCTGTTAGAGGCTTTTATACGTTTAAGATACAGAATTGGGAAGAATTAATGAATATTTATGGTTCCATTAGAGACGAATATCTTATTATATATATATTATATATATATATGCGTATGTGTGTGTGTGTGTGTGTGTTTAAAATAAAATAAGATAATTAAAAAAAACATTCGAAAAGGATTTTTTTCATTAATTAAATTTGGCATTTAAATAAACAAATAAAAATAATAAGTAATTTATTCAACCAAATTAATTTAATAATAATCTCTTTAAAAAACATATAATAGAGAAAAATTAATATTAAACATAACTCTAGCTAAAAAAAAAGGCCTGTGCAACAATTAAAATCTGAATATCTAATTAATTTTCGAATAAGAAAATAATAAATGAATAACTGGAGATGAGATATCTTTTCGGTGGACAAAACATACATAAAAAAAATGATGTACAGCATTTTATTCTGAGAACTCTCACTTGTTTTCAGATTTTCATAGCCAATTATTTGCCGTTTCTATGTTTATATTAGAGAAAAGTATCATCTGACATGTGCAATGAAAAAGGATGAGCACCTAAAATACATCTACTCCTGTCTGTCACATGATAGATTTGTCAAAATGGAATGATTTAAGGCGGCATCCCTGCAATAAAACACCTTTGTGCATCTTTCCTGACAAGTGGACCACGGGGGATCGCAAAAGATGCCAAGTCACGCCAAGACTTCCTTGCAAAATAGATAAGATACAAGTTGTTGAAACGGCTGTACCCTTGAAAGGACAATTACGTTGTTACGCCCCATTGAGTATAGGAGACCTACATCAAAGCAATGGACTTGCCTTCCTTCCCCACGGACGTTAATTGGGTAGGCTTTGAAGACACCCCCCCCCCCTCCCAATGTTAGTTCAATGTCACGATGTCAGCAATCTTTCTTTTGTTGTCTTCCATGTTTCTTTCTGGACATCAGGTTAAAATTAAGGTTCTGAGAAACACAACACACTTTGCATATAAAGTGTCATTTTAACTTTTGTTTCCCAGGCACCAAAGAGTTCTTCATAAAGGAGGAATTCCGCAAAGAAATTTTGGGTATTCCCTGAATTGATTCAAAAATGCAAAGAAAATATTTAAAGCATATGACAAGGGGCAAGGGGGGGGGGGGGGTTACACCATTAATAAGTCACACTTAATAATCATACCATTTTTCAATTATCGCATTTTTAGACATTAACTTAAAATATTTGTATTCGTCTGGCTGTGTTATAACGGCTGTGGCTGTATACCGGACAAAACACAAGCGGTCTGTACCAAACGCCCCGTTTTTTCCTTGTCCCCTTTTATCTGGTCACGTGTTTTCCACTGTTGTTTTTTCTGTCCCTTTTTCTCCTGTCACGTTTTTTTCAGGTTGCATATTAGAATTCCCAAGTTCTTAAGATAGAAAAAAAAGAAGACTTGTGCAAATATATATTATCTCTTTTTAAGGCGGTTCTAAAAAAAAGGTATTTTTTCCCGCCTAATAACGCAAAACTTTCTGACATGCAGTGACCGACCTCTCACTTATACGCGATGTTCAGTAATTACTTTTTCGTAACACTATTTTGAAACAGTAAAATTTGATTTATAAATTCTGCGATTAAATAAGGAGAAAATTACTTTATAAAGAAACTGATGCTGAAAAATAATTACCGTGTATCGCGTATAAGCGAGAGGTTACTGTATTTACGGACTCGTTTTCAAACGTAAAGGTATGATAATAGAAGTGATTTGGAATCGAATATTTTTTTCGCTTTTTCTATAAATGAATTATATTACATACATAATACATACATGCATTACATACATGGCAATGACATACATGAATAATTGCTTATAACTCATCTGGAGTTATAAGCAATTCTTGCCTCATGATGGCAGTTTCTTTCCCGTCCCTGCGCTGTTACGTCTGGAAATTTGGTTCAAAATCCCCATTTTGTAAGACCTTTTTTGAAAAATCTTCAGTCTTTACCGAAAAGAGAAAAAAACTGTTCGACTACATAGTTTGTGAATAAGAGCCCCTCCCAATTTCATGCATTTATTAACAAACATAAATTCAGCAATGTATCAGTGAGTAAGCTACTTTGGATTTGGGAAACGTCTTCAATAATGTTGGATTAGTGTTGAAAAATGAAAAATATATATACCGGTAAACGGAAAAAACGTGACGGGAAAAAGAGACAGAAAAATATAAGAGCGGAAAAAATGGGACACTAAAAAGGCGGATCCATTTGGTGCTGCTTGTAATTTGTCCGGTTAGAGCCATTATAACACAGCCAGGCGAATACAAATATTTTAAGTCAATGTCTACAAATGCGAATATTGAAAAATGGTGTGAATATTCGTATACGATAATTCTCGTTTACATCACTACTTGATTTTTTTAAATATGTCCCGTTGATATTTACGAACGTGAATATTGAATAAAGGTGGTGTAATATTTGCATTTGAAAATGCTCGTTTACATCACTTACTTTATTTTTGATATTTGCGAATACGAATATTTTTCGCCGATATTTACGAATGCGAAAATTGAATAAGTGTTGAATATTCACTATTTACATCAGTATACTTGATATTTGACATTAGCATACGCGAATATATTTTCCTTCGATATTTACGAATTCTTGCCACGTTTTTCCCGGTCACTTTTTTTTTCTTTTTTGCTCTTGTTTTTTTTGTCACTTTCTTCCCCCTATATTCATATATACTTGGTCGCAGTCAAATATAACGCAATGAGATTGCATGTAAAAGAGTTCTTGTCAAGATAAATAGAATTTAAATTAATCTCAAATAATAGGGCAGATTTTGCCTTCCCATAAAAATAACAGTGAAGGTCTTAAAAAGTTTTTAATTAATAGGCGCAAATTATTATTAAGCAAAAATTAATACTCAATGATCACATTCCGCTTTAAAAAATGAGGAAATACCGACAAGGCGACAAGGGAGGAAGGGGGGGGGGAATATTACTTAGTGGTTGGAGGGGTAACCGAAAAAAAAGTAATAGGAAAAAAAGTAACCGGAAAAAAGTAACAAGGAATCGATAAATATTTGCACTTATTGATAAATTAGTGTTAAAAGCTAACGAAGTAACAAATGTCTGATATATATAATTCCTGTAGGCGAATACTTGCTGTAAATATTTGTGAATGCTATTAGCAATAGTGTAAAAAAGTGAAAATATTCGCGTACGAAAATGCTCGTATTCACCATTACTTGATTTTTGATATTCGCGTACGTGAATACGAATATTTTTCTTCAATGTATACAAATGCGAATATTGAAAAGCGGTGTGGACTTTCGCATCGACGAGAAATATTCGTATTCGCGATCCTGAATATCAAAAATCATGTAGTGATTAAAACGAGTATTCTCGTATGCGAATTTTCACACTATTTTTCAATATTCGCATTCGTAGACATCGACAAGAAATATTTGTATTCGCGTACGCGAATATCAAAAATCAAGTACTGATGAATTACGAGCATTTTCGTATGCGAATATTTTCACTTTTTTACACTATTGCTAATAGCATTCACAAATATTTACAGCTAATATTCGCATACGGGAATTATATAAATCAGACATTTGTTACCTCGTTAGCTTTTAACACTTATTCATCGATAAGTTCAATATTTATCGATTCCTTGTCACTTTTTTTCCGTTTTCTTTTTTTCCGATGACATTTTTTGCAGTTACTTTTTTACCGCTCTTGTTTTTTCTGTTACCTTTTTTCCGATTATTTTTTTTCCGGTTACTTTTTTTCCTAGATTTGGTTGGAGTACGTGTCTATGGAAAAAAAGAAGAAGAAAAGCTACAAATTTGTCAAAATAACAACTTTAAAAAAATAATAAAAATAATAGTTGACTAAAAAAATATACAACTGTTTTTTAAAAAATGAATGTTTCAAAAATAAAATATTATAATGCGAGAATAAACAGACATTCCGAAACAAATACCCCCCACCCCCTCGGACCACACACAGAGAATCAGCTGCTCAAATCCAAACAGGCTACTTTGTGACACATTTTTTAATTCATTTTTTTCGCAAATGCAGGAAATTGACAGGTGTTCTTATTCAGAAACTATGTAATCGAAACACGATTTCCATTTTTTTAGTAAAGCAGAATATCTTTCAGAAAACACAAAGTCGGCGTTTTGGAACCAAATTCCCGACGCGGTAGCCAGAGAAGCGAGAAAAGCGTGTTGTCGCGTGACAAGAATCGCTTATAACTCGATAAGTAATCTAGTTATAAAAAAATGGAAAACTCATTTCGATTCCAAATTGCTTCCATAGTCAGCCCTATGCCAATTTTATGCTTTTGTGTTTAAAAATGAGTCTGACGTTGTGTCAGAAAGTTTCGCGTTCTTGAACAGGTCATTTGGGAATCACTTTAACCCTTTCCGGCGCGGAGCAAGTCTGTTTTTAAAATGATGAAATTATGGACTGACACCAGAATTTACTAAAGAATTTATTCGAAAATAAAAACATGTTTATTTTCCCGTTCTTTATATAAGGAAAAATTTAATTAAATATTCTTGGTGCCGTTTGTCAGTTTTGGAATTAAAATTAGGTGTCCTTTTTTGTGGACACCGCCCACAAAAGGGTTAAAAGAGAAATCTAGTAAAATGACAGCTACACGTTAGAGAGGATTATTTATTTTCTAACAAGTAAAGGTCCTATAGTCTGTGGCGGCGAATTTCGATTTTTATAGCTCATTCGATTCGTCTCATCGAGCTTAGTTATTTTATACCTCGCATTTCGGCTATTGAGTTTTTATAATGACAGAAGGCCGGGTCAAAGTTCAAAATTGCCTTCAAAGAAATAAGTGCGATTTAAGTTTACTAATTGTGTTTACAATGCCATACATTGCCAATAACGTCTATATAAGGTTATATTATTGTTCAAGTATGGATTTGCCCTAGACCAACATACGATCCTAATCGGATTTAGGATCATATGTTGGTCGAGGATTTGCCAAAAGAGAATACATTGATAAAGAAGAAAACTACGTCACCCCTACAAACTACTGTTTTAAAATTCACGAAAGAAAGCAGAGCTGATTTGAATGCGTCGTCGAGTCAGCTGAAAGATGCCTTTGCTCGTTGTGCGCACTATGAGAAATATTTTTGTTTTACTCGCTACTTCGGAATAAAAAATGTGTCAAAAATTCACTATCATCAATGCGTGTCAGTGGAAAAACTATAAATAAATTTAAATCTTATTTATTTCTTTGACGACAACTGGTTTTCAACGAACGAAATTTTAAAATTTGACCCGGCCCCCTGTCATTATCGAAACTCAATAGCCGATATGCAAGGTAGCAAATTACTTAGCTGGATGAAACAAATCGAATGAGCTATAAAAATTGAAATTCGCCGCCACAGACTATATAGAATTTTTACTTGTATGGTCTGCATTCGTTTTTTCGTTGTCATAATTTTTTTTTAAATGTTTCCCAATCTTGACACAGGCAAAGAATGTCTTATTACTATAGGTTCTTTGCAGTGGTGTAGTCGAGAAGGGACGCAGGGGGACGGCGTCCTCCCACTTTTTTATTTTATTGCAAGCGTCCCCTTACTTTTTTTTTCAAAGGGGACGCTAAGGATGCGAGCGGACGCAGGCCTTTCTGATTTATTAAAAGTTTAAAAGAAGAAACACATTAATAAATTAAAAATTTTAAGAAGTAAGGAATGGATTTTTTAAACTATTTTAGTTTTCTTTAAAAAAATCCTTTTACATTCAAGTACAAATTCAAGGGAATTGAGGAAAAAAGGTTGTTTTGTTACAGGTCATCTTAATCACCAGCCGTGAGATACAGTGCTAACATTAGTTTCTTCAGATATATACATTCGTTTTACTTGGAATTCTTTAATGGAAAACTATTACCCCCCCCCCCCCCCTTCCCAACTGAAGGACCACCTTAGCTCTCCAAAATAGGTCTTTATACACCGCCCGTCTCAGATTGAATAATATCCAGATGTCGCAAGTTTACTATTCTGAAAGTCTGGGCATGCTTTTCTTAAACGCAATTAACAACAGCAAGTTTTCATTAGTAATTAAAAAAGGTCCATTTTTAAACACATTCAGGGTGATGGTAATTGCCATAGCTGTCATCTACCGTTGGTTCGTAGGGTCGACATGGACCGTAGGGAGTCTGTAATCGAATCTAGAAAATATCAACAAGAGGTGACATCAATGTAGACCGACTAGTCCTAATGGTGTGAAAGAGAGAGAGAGAGAGAGGGAATCTTATAAACCATTATCTCCCCCTTTTCCACCTAACAACTTCATTTATAATACACATTGACAATTATTTCCTGATTTGAGGAGCAGGAATAACTATTGGTAGTTAGGGAAAAACCAGAAGCATTGGATTAGTTTGAGTTCAAACAAGTGTCTCTCTGCAATATCTCTTTTTTTTTTTTTAAATTCTGGCCATAAGTATAAATTTCGAAATTTCAAAATTATCCATTTTTGAACATTGATAAAATAACAATGAAAAGATACAGACAGCCAAGCCTAGGAAGTTTTACGTTTTTTTTCCAAACGTAGTCGTACAAAAACAGATACTAAATTATCAACTTCAATTAGTGATAAAATATCCGATCCAAGAGATTTGTATCTTTTTAATTATTAAGTTTTGACCAATAACATTTGTCAAATCCTTTAATTGTATGCTATGTTATGTAAAGAATTTTTTATAATAAGGTTAGATATTTTCGCTCAATATGCTTCTATTATAAAAGTATCTGTTTTGTAGAAAGGGATTGAAAAGAAACATGGGCGCTAGCAATGGCAGGGGCGCCATTTCAGAACTTTCTTGAAAGGGGGGGGGGGGCAAAGTTTTTTTAGGGTGGTGTCATAGCCAAGGATGGTGTTCGGGGTTCTCTATCTCCGAACGAGAAAAGTTTACGGAATTATGGATACAAAGACTGAAAAACTTCTAATACAGAATCGCAAGAAACATTTGAAAATTTTCGTTTTAGACAGGTTTTTGTCTTAGCAGGTGAAATTTTAAAATATTGACTATGAAAGTTTCCAGTTATAGACAGGTACCGTTTTTCCTGTATCCTTTAAAACTATTAAAATTTCCTGTCTATAGTGCACTGCATATTTCAATATTATAGATGTATTAAAGTAAAACTTGTCTATGCGAAACCTGTCTGTAAAAGAATTCTTTCTCAAACGAATAAAAAAATCATGTTTCGACGAAAAAAACACCATAGAATTATACTTGCTAAGACGGTGATCTGTCTAAAATGGAGCTTTTTAGGGTTTCGTTCATCTCACGAAACCCTATTACCCCCGCTCCGTTGTCTGTCCGTCACAGAGCCATTCTCAAAAAGTATGTAACTTACAGAGTTGAAACTTAGTGTATAAATCTGAATAGCAGCTGTAAAGAGCTCAAAATATTAAAATTTGAAAAATTCGTATTATTTTAATAAATAGAGATAAAAAACCAAAATTCTAACAGCCTTTTCCTATTAAATTGAAACATTTTTCGTTATAGCAGATGCCAAAGATTTAAAATCCACAATGAAATTCTTTCTACAATAATTAATTTTCTATCAGACGATTTTCACGTGAAAAATGATAAAATTGATTGACGTCATAGTCGTAATAAAACGGAAAATGTCTAAGATTTCTCAATAATACAAGGAGTATGAGTATGTGTAAGTGGACAAAGCAGATTAATATCACGTCATTAGAGAATTAAAAAGAAAATCTGACGTCATATAGGAAGTTTAACTAATTTTTCAAATGTTTGGGTATAATACAAAGCGAGTATCAATATAAATAATCCTCTTTTTTTTTTCCTCTTTTTATAAATAATCCTCTTTTTGTCAGAAAATTGTTAGACAAACTGCGTTAGAAAGGTAAAGAAATTGTATTTTCCTTGATATAAATTTTAAATCCACTGATTATGCCATTTTTCAAATATTGAATTTCAAAAATTACCAAATTTTACAATAGAGAGTACCATAGCAAAAACTTCACGCGTAAAAAATAATAATAACAGCAATGTGTCAGCACGAGTCACAAATTATAGTAACCGTATTATTCTGTTAAAATATAAAAGTGAATTATGATGTCACGAGTGCATGATTTTTATTTAATTTTTCGACAAATACTAGATGCGCCATTTCTTTTCAGTTGTGAATAATATAGGTTAATTCACGTTATTAAAAAATGTAGCTATAAAACATAATCAATGGAAAACAGTAAGTAATAAATTGTAAACGTAATAGTAAACCCTATTAAAAAAAACACAACTTAGTGAAATAAGTATCCGTTTTTATGTTATTTTAGAATATTCCAGGTAAAGGTACAAATTACTTTAAAATACAAGGTTAAATTCACCGATATATTTCGTTTGATTCAGGATTCTTTTGGAGAAATCGATCAGCGCAGCGGGCGTAGTCTGCTAGTAGAGAATAGTAAATATATGAGTTTGAGAAACATATTGAATCGCGATAAAAATCCGATTATGGAAATATTCGCATATTTTAACATTTTGAAAGTGTACAATTTGTTTAATTTTGAAATTATTTTTTTAAATATTGCATTTAGTCCCTATGACGGATATTATTATGACAGAATATAATAGCGGGCTTGGACCGCTATCCGGCTGGTTTAGATATTCGAAAAAAGGAAAAAATAGACCGGTTATTTTTACTTTATAAAAAACATGATCTTTTTTGTTGTTATTGCTAAATGAAATTTGTTTGAATTTATTAAAGAAAGGATAAAGTGTTTTGAAAGGAATATTAAACGAAACCCTTTGAGCGATCTTCGATCACACTTACCCACTTGTTTTCCATTTCCTTTCAACTCCTTCCTTGTAGGTTTTGCTGCAATGGCGCCATTTCAAGAGTTTCTTGGGGGAGTGTGGGGGGGGGGGGGTGGATTTTCTTTGAGGGACAGGGTTTGAAATAGAGTGTAGGACTGCGCAATTTACGTCCAAAATAAGAATAAGCACACCCACAATAATAATAAAAAAAAGCTGTGTGTGATTTTGCTCTCTTAACGTCGCTCCACATGCGTGTGATTCTCTCTCTTCGGTGAATATTTTTTTATTTTCGTGAAAGTCCGCGATTTTTAGGGTTTCGTTCATCTCACGAAACCCTATTACTCCCGCTTCGTTGTCTGTCTGTCACAGAGCCATTCTCAAAAACTATATATGTAACTTACAGAGTTGAAACTTTATGTATATACCTGAATACTAGCTATAAAGAGCTCAAAATATTAAAATTTGAAAAATTCGTATTCTTTTAATAAATAGAGATAAAAAACCAAAATTCTAACAGCCTTTTCCTATTAAATTTAAACATTTTTCGTTATAGCAGATGCCAAAAATTAAAAATCCACGATGCAATTCTTTCTACAATAATTAATTTTCTATCAGACGATTTACACGTGAAAAATGAAAATGAAATAAAAAGTTTCACAAAAAGATTAATATGAAATAAAATTGATTGACGTCATAGTGGTAATAAAACGGAAAGATTTCTCAATAATACAAGGAGTATGAGTATGTGTATGTACACAAAACAGATTAATATCACGTCATTAGAGAATTAAAAAGAAAATCTGACGTCATATCGGAAGTTTAACGGATTTTTCAAATACTTCAGAATAATACAAAGCGCGTATCAATATGAGTAATAGAGAATAGTAGATGTATGAGTTTGAGGAACGTATTGAATCATGATAAAAACCCGATTATGGAAATATTCGTATATTTTCACATTTTGAAGGTGTACAGCATGTTTAATTTTGAAATTAATTTTTTTTTAAATATCGCATTTAGTCCCACATGACAGATATTATTATGACAGAATATAATAGCGGGCTTCGCCCGCTATCGGGATGGTTTAGATATTCGAAAAAACGAGAATAAACCGGTAAATTTTTACTTTATAAAAAACATGACTTTTTTTTTTTTTTTGGTTGCTAAATGAAATTTATGTGGCTTTATTAAAGGAAGGATAAAGTGTTTTGAAAGGAATATTAAACGAAACCCTTTGAGCGATCTTCGGTCACACTTACCCACTTGTTTTTATTTTGTTTCTTACGAAAATTCAATTTTTTAACCGACTGCGGAAAAAAGCGCGAATTTTACGAATTGGACTTGAAAAAAATAACTAATTTGGCAAATTAGTCGCAGAAAAAATCGTTAATTTTCTCAAACGATCGTGAAAAAGTTCTGCGAATTTTCCCAAAGATCGCGAAAACAAATAGCGATTTTCGTCAATTTGTCGCAGAAAAAAATTTTAAAAGATTGCGCAAAAAATGGCGAATTTCGTATAACTATTGCGGAAGAATATCGCAAAATTCCTCAAAATGTTGAGCAAAAAATAATTACGAATTTAGTCAAAACTTTTTGGAATTGTCATACACTTGTATTAGGATATTTTAAAGAGAAATCCACCAGAAAGAAATTTTTTGCAAATTTTGGGACGATTGAATATAAAATTAGTCGCCAATCCTGGCCTAAAATCAAAGGGTTAATTGCTTCGGGTTCGAGTTGGGTTTTCACTATTTTGAGTCGGGTTCGTGTTACTCAATTTTTCAAAGAAATACTGAATATTTTCAGATGAAAAAACTTATTTTTCTACATAAAAGATAAAATTGTTATTAGAGATATCCTTGTAGCCTATTTTTCTCTAATCATATTCAAAATTTCGATTAATTTTCTTTCTTGTCGGGTTGGTGAAACGGTTAATGAAATCTTTTTGGTGGTTTTCGGGTTGACTGGAAATTACAGAACAGCATCAGCTACCCGAAACGCATTTCGGTTTGGGTTTGGTTGATGAAATTTTTTTTCGTTGCGGGTCGGGTAAACTTTATGCGTTTCGAGTTGTGCTTAGCCTCTTTCGGGTCGGGTTCCAGATGAACCAATTTTTCAAAAGGAGGTTTTGAATATTTTCCAAATGAAAGAAACTATATATTTGAATATTAATGGGTGTATATGTGTTAAATTTTTAAGATAAGCGATACACTTGTAGACTACTTTTCCATAAATGTATTAAAATATACATTCATTTTCTTTCACTTCGGACTGGGGTCTGAATATTTCGGGTTTTGTTGAAGTCTTTCGGATTAGAGTCAGGATTCGGGTCGGGTACAACCCAATCTGCACAGGACTCTGGTGTCAGAATGCGGAGAATTTAGGATTTATGCACGATGCACTTCAAGAACTTCCAAATCTGTTTGTACAACTGCAAGCACGAAATTCAACTCTTTTGAAGGTAAATATGTTAATAAAACGAACAATACGGGTTTTAGAATCGTTTAAAACATCATAAAGAGATCATTTTGAAGATCTTAAAAAGCAGAGAAAGAAGGGGTGTTTTAAAACATTGAACTGATAAGTAATCCAAAACTTTCAGTCATTAATCCTGGACAGTTTCTGCAAAGGAACGTCTTCTGAATGAAAAAAAAAAAGAGGAGACTTTATTGAAAGATTTAACGATCCTCACAGATCCAGACATAACGTTTTGGGGAGCAAACAATAAAGCGTTTATGCTCCAGTTTTAATATGGACACTAATGAAACTACTAATGCAATGAGGGAATATATTGATAATCCGGAGATTATACCTCCTGAACTTTTTGCTTTAAAGTTTTGCATCGAAACGCTACCACAGTCGAATGCGAACGTTCCTTTAGTCAGATGAATATTATTGCATCTGATGAACGTTCTCGAAATTTAATTAGTAACATATCTAACCTTTTAATGATACACATTAACGGACCAATCCTTTCTAATTGGCAACCTCATCCTTTTATCAAAGTTTTGAAAACGGAAAACCACCGAGTGGCCACAGATTCAAAATCTAGGAAAGTATATAAAGCTGAGGACACATATGAAAATGAGTATTTATGGAAAATTCTTTAAAAGGAGAAAGATAATGTATATATTATTAAAATGTAAAAAACACGAATAGATTGATATTGTTTAAAACACTTTTTCTTTGGTTTATTTATTTAATAAATAAAAGAGATTACTTAATTTCATTTTATTTTATCAACTAGTAAAATAATCGATTTGGAAAGTGTTTTTTATATACGCCGTCTGGTTCAACGACAAGTACTATTTACTATCAATATCTGCTTCAAAAATTAAGAGATTTACAAAGTGCAGTAATTTTCGGTAATGTTAGTGGACAACTAGCGTAATGTTGTTCTCAACAATTTTCAAAACTAAAAATCTCAGAATAACATATCAAACTTTTTAATCAAAATTCTTGTTGAGAGAAAATGTACTGAAGCATTCTAAAGCATTCCACATTCTAAACCAGAAAAAAAAATCTTCAAAGTTTTAAATTTTTTAAACCTGTTGCAAGCTACACGATTTACACGTACAAAAATTTAAACTAAATTAACTTTAAATTTTTTCAAAATCACTTTTCCCCCCTATATCAATGACCATTATGTTCTCGTTTATAAGCGTCCCCCCCACTTTTTTTTCCAGGACTACACCACTGGTTCTTTGACACAGGTGAAGTACAACATAAGATTTCTTATCTCAGTAGGGGGATGTGGGTGTGTACGTGTGCGTGTGGGGGGGAGGGGGTAATGTATTTATGAAAAAAATAAATCTACACGTATCTCATAATATAGTCAAACCTCGTTAACACGGACACACTTAACGCGAATTACTTTTAACACGAACTGTTTCCGATTGCAACGTCCAGTTGTATGTAATAATATTTAAGTTTAGATAACAGGAACTACTACTAACACGAACCAAAAAAAGTTCCCCTTGAGTGTTCGCGTTAACGAGGCTTAGTAACAATTTGCGAAAATTACTAAAACAAGAGTTGACGTTAAAAACATGCAATTGTTTTTTATATGCGTATTTTTAAAATAAAATTGTGATACACTTCTTTTAATTTCTAAAAGGTGTAAAATTAAATCTTTATAAACATAAAATCAGTTTTATTAGATTGTTGAAATTAAGGCTTACTATATATATTTACTAGCTCTAGTTGACATGTTTCGGCTCCATCGGAGCTATAATTATATAATGGCTAATAATGGCCAAATAAAACTTATTTTACTATTCATAAAGTTTTTATTTTACGCCTTTTACCAATTAAAAGTATAATATTACAAAGTGTTATAGTTTGGTATATATTTTTTAAATTGTGATGTCAGAATTAACAGACAATTTTCTAACAAATATGTTTTTTTTTCTTTTTATTTGCTTAAAAACAAAAAAAAAAAAAAAAAGAAAGAAAGAAACAGCTTGTTTAAAACAACACCTGTTCAAAAGAAAAATGGAGTAATTGTCCACAGGTGCTGACATCATTTTTGGCAATTGCTTCTCATTATCTCCACAGGGGGTTATCCTATGAAGCTCAGTGGGGGGTAAGTGTTGGGTGATCCTCTGAAGTTTGCGGCTAGTGCCCAGTGGTCTGCTGATACTTAGATTGGACAATAGACATTCCTGTTCCCCTTCTGTTTATAGCAATTGACCCCTTTCCACTGTTTCACTGCAGGATCATAAACCATTCTTTTTATGGCTGTGGGACAGCTTTTTGTCAGGGATCCTTTTCTGGGAAATAACTGGAGTTCTTTCATTTTACTGTTATAAAACCTTTGTGTTTTCAATAAAATAAGCTTTTTAAAAAAACCTTTTATAGACATTTAAAAGTAGAAAAAAAAAAAGAGAGTCGTTGATTTTGAGAAGAAAAGGGCTTTAAAAATTTCATAATTTGATAAGGCAGCAAAAAATTCCAGTCACCAGTAAAATGATAGGAGAAATATTAGCCCCCCCCCCACTCCCTCACACTCCCCGCTCCTCTTACCCGTGATTGACTTCAAAAAGCACAAAATCAGTAGGGCATGGAGGCATTCATTGAGAAAAAATAATAATAAGGATAGCTATTAGTTGCATTGCGTAGATAGAAACTTAGTTTTTCTAAATCACTATGTACTATTCTAACAGTACATAGTACTACAGAGCTGTACAGTATACAGTACAGTTCTAATAGTACATATTAAATTAGAAAGATTAAGTTTTCTAATGAAACTTATCAAAATTGCATATATCTAAAAAAAAAAGGGCGAAAAGGAATGCTGTAAAAACTGAATTAACCAATTTGTTGCTGATTGACGAATGCTTCAAATGTCCGGATAGTTGAATGCTACAAAATCTGAATCTAGGAAAAAAAGTAACAGAAAAAACAAGAGCGGAAAAAAAGTGACCGGAAAAAAGTAATCGGAAAAAAAGTAACTGGAAAAAAAGTGACAAGGAATTGATAAATATTGAAAACTTATTGATAAATAAGTGTTAAAAGCTAAGGAAGTAAAAAATTTCTGATTTATATTATTCCCGTAGGCGAATATTTGCTGTAAATATTTGTGAATGCTATTAGCTATAGTATGTAAAAAGTGTGAATATTCGCGTTTTTTGACATTCGCGTACGGGAATACGAATATTTTTCGTCGATGTCTACGAATGCGAATATTGAAAAGTGGTGTGCATATTCCCATACGGGAATACTCGTTTTAATCACTACTACTTTAATTTTGACATTCGGGAACGCAAATAGGAATATTTTTCCGTGAATGTTTTTAAAAAATCAAGCAGTGATTAAAACGAGTATTCTCGTATGCAAACACTTGTGTGAACAAATTATTTGTTTAGTCGGTAAATAAAGCAATTTCTCATAATATAACTAAAATATATTAAATAATGTAGCTTAAAATTATAAATTTTATTAGATATATTTTTTCTTAACTTCTGAGTTTACTCAAATGTTTTGAAATTTATACTATATAAAAATAACAATCAATTGAAATTGATATTGAAATTCCCAACATTTTCAATATTCGCATTCGTAGACATCGACGAAGAATATTCGTATTCGCGTTCGCGAATGTTAAAAATCAAGTAGTGATGAATACTAGCATTCTCCTACGCGAATGTTTTAATTTTTTTACACTATTTCTAATAGAATTCACAAATATTTTCAACAAATATTCGCCTACGTCAATGATATAAATCAGAGATTTGTTACCTCGTTAGTTATTAACAGTTATTTATAAACAAGTTCAATATTTATCAATTCCTTTGTTACTTTTTTCCGGTCATTTTTTTCCCCCGATTACTTTTTTCTGCTTTTGTTTTCTCTTTTAAATTTTTTCCGGTTACCAGTTTAATTAAATTTTAGCAAATCATGTGGCGTGTATGTAAATCTATAGATTATATATGGGGTTGCTCAAAAGAAAATAATAAAATCCTATATCCCATCGAGTAGGCGCGCTAATTGTTAAAATTGGGGGTTCAAATTTGTTAACCGTTTTCTTTCTTGTTTATTTAGATATTTTCGTTTACATTAATAAATTGTGAAGTTCCATTACAGTATTCAGGAAGTGTTGGAAAGTGTTTCATAATCTATGCGAGACACATGATTTCTCTTTCTTGTTTTATTCATTTTTGTCAAATTGCAGTTTTTTTCCTTTCCCGTGCTGTCGCATTCCGAAATTTAGTACAACACGCCAGCTTTGATAGCATTTTCTGACAGATAATTTGCCTTTATTGAAACAAGAAAAAATCGTTGGACAACGTAGTTTCTAAATAAAAACACCCCCATTTCAAGCGTTTGCTAACAAAAATGCATTAAAAAATGTGTCAGAATGTAACCAGTTTCGATTTGAGAACACTCTTTTCAAAGGCGAAAAAACAGCCGGAAAGCAACCGGTTTGAGTTAGAACAGCATAAAGGCGCTTCTCAAATCCAGACTGTCTATTTTCTTACACATTTTTAAATTCATTTTTCTTCACAAACACATAAAATTGGTATAGGTGCTCTTATTCAGAAACTTCAAAGAACTGTCAAAGTTGGAGTTTTGAACCGAATTTCTGGATGCGATAGCGCAGGAAAGGGAAAAAAAAATCTTATGTCGTGAGACAGTAATTGCTTAACTCAAAATGTAATTCAATCGTAGAAAAATGTTAGCGAACGTTTGATTACAAACCATGCCTGCAGTTGCTGTGCTTTTGCGTTAAAAAAAAAAAAAAAAAAAAAAAACTGTGAATATGTCAAAAGGTTTCACACTGTACAGCGAGGGAAAATATTATTTTGAGAACCGCCGTAAGATCTCAAATCTATTTATTCTTTTTACAGGATTTTCTCAGATGAGAAATATTAGGGTATCAGATAACAGTTGGAGCATCCTATTATAAAATAAAAATCTATCAAATTGTCAGCTACTTGTGTGTCCCTTTTTGTCTTCTGTACAGTTCTATACCTTTTTCATTAGCTTATAAAAGGCTATCTTATTTCTGTCACAGCTAAGTGCTTTATTGTGATTGATGGGCAGCAACACACCAGGAACCGTTTAATTCGTTATACTGCGTTTAGATCCCCATTAAAGAAAGAAGAGTTGTCAACAAGTAGCTCACTGATCATTGCTTGTAGTTAGTGCATCCCTCTTTGCTCAACACATCCTCCCCTTCCATTTCCAAGAAATTTTAGTTTTCGGCTGTGATTGCTAACTTTGGCGATTTATGTACTATTGGCGGTGGAATTTCTAGCTGAAAGAAAATGGGATGGGAAAATATAGAAAATTCTGAAGTGCTAAAATGCAAAAATCACATCGATTCCTAAAGGTGATACCTAACCATGTTCAAAACAACGCACGCTGAATGAGAATAAAAATACGCGACTTGGTTCGAAAGGCGCCACTGGTTTCATATTTATTTTTATATAGTATAAATTTCAAAACATTTGAGTAAACTCAGAAGTTAAAAAAAATATATCTAATAAAATTTAAAATTTTAAGCTATATTATTTAATATATTTTAGTTATATTATGAGAAATTGCTTTATTTACCGACTAAACAAATAATTTGTTCACACAAGTGTTAAAAAATCTCTAATTTGTTATTGTCTTGTGGAAATTTAAATACATTTATCGTATATACTCGTGTATAAGTCGAAGAATTTTAGACAAAATTTGGGAGCTGAAAATGGGGGGTCGACTTATACACGAGTAAGTAAAAAAATAAAAATAAAAATAGCGGAGTGTAATACCGAAGTCATATTTTTTTCGCAGATAATTGGTGAATGTGCAAGTCTTTTAATTAATCACATATGGGTCTAGGTTGGAGAGACAGATAAAAGCGGACAACGGGGATTGATAAATAAAAAGTTCAACAATAATGTCTCTGTAATTGTTCTGCACTCATTTTCTCTTGGGATAGAATTCCTTTCAATACAGGGGCATTCCGTTCAACATTTTAATCCCCGTTCTAAAAAGAGTTTCAACTTGAGAATGCTTCTAGATATCTCTCCTAAAAATCCTACAATACAAAGAAGTACTATATTTTAGAAGTTTAAGAAGTTGTTTACTTTTGTAAATAAGGCTTGAATAGATTTTTCAAAAAAAAAAAAAAAAAAAAATTAATCATTAAATGGATGATGTGAATAGCTCTCAAAATAATTTAAGCTTTTTCAGTTTTACATAATTATGCAATTTTAAAATGTTGAATTAAAAAAAAAAAGAATTTTAATTAGAAACGTAAAAAAAAAAAAAAAAGTTTACTAATTTAACGATTTTTTTTTTTTTTTTTTTTTTTTTTTAATTTATCCTCGATTACAAATCATTTTTCAACATACTACCAGAAATGTGGTGTTCGACTTATACACGAAAATTAATTTTTTTTCCAAAATTTTGCGTAAGAATTGGGGGGGTCGACTTATACACGAGTATATACGGTATTTCATTTACAGGGTTCGGTGATATATATCAATGTATGATATACACTCAACATTTACTTTAAAGTAATTTGAATTTTTTGTGCAAAGAAATTTTGAATGTTTTATTAATATTTTTAATTTTAATTAGAAAAGAAATTATCTGAACTGCAATCTCAATTTAAGAATTCTATTTTTAAATTATAAATAGTCCAATAAAAAAAAAAAAATGTAGCAAATTACATATATAACGTGTTTGTTAATACATATATTTATTTTTAGTTGCCCCAGCCGGCGTTACCCGAGTCCGCGATAGGAACCTTAAATATTCACAAAATCAGTTTTGAATGATTTAATATATTTAAACGAAAATCTTTCCAAACGATTGTAATGTTGACGGCCCCACTACCTTCGGCAGCGTACACCCTTGAATTTGCATGACTTTATATTTTTAAGTGAAAATCTATCCAAAGGAATCTGAAGTTGGAAGCTCCATTGCCCTCGACCACGTACACCGGCCGCGCTAAACATACTTCGGTCTGTTTTGATTTTTTATTTTTAAGCGAAAGACCACCAGACGCTTTCGCTTTTTTCAACACAGTTTGTCCAATATCTACTGAAATTCTTGAGAAATTGTCTTTGAACTTGTGTAAAGCACATGTGTGACTTCAAGAACAAACAGTTTACTGCAATTAAAATATTAATACATTTTGAATATTTGATGAGATATGGGCATTTGTATGAAGTCATTTTTAACTACGCATGCGGGAAATATACGAAATATTTTTTTCATGATTTGGTAGTCAATTCTATAGAGCAATTCATATAAAAAGACCAGTTACATATCGTGAAAACTCAGAAAGATATTGGCAATACAGTGAGCTAATTGACAAATTGAGGGGGGTGGGGGAATCCCTTATCATCAAATTGGATTTTCCCTCCAATTTGTCAATTAGCTTTTCACAACGTTCGACTGGTCTTTTTTATATGAGTTGCTCTATAGAATGGACTAGTAAATCATGAAAAAAGAATTATTTCGTATAATTCCCGCATACGAAGTTACAAATTATTTCATACAAATGACCCTATCTCATCCAATATTCAACATATTAATTTTTAATTGCAGCATACTGTTTCGAATGTTATTGAAGTCCAACATGTGCTTTACATCCTCGAAGTTTAAGGACAATTACAATTCGTCAAGAATTTCTGTAGATATTCAACAAACCGTGCAAAATGGAAAGCTTCCTGTCACTGCTCCCTAATTTTTGTACTGCAGTATATAACCTAAAATCAGTGTTGAATGAATTTATATATTAAAAATGAAAGTCTTTTCAAACGAAACTAATGTTGGGAGCCCCACTGCTTTCGGCAGCGAACACCCTCGAATCAGCATGATATTATATTTTTAACACTTTGAAAAGTGGTGGTACATTTTCATACCATTAAATTCTACATGCGTTAGAGATTTCCCTAGCCATCACACACACACACACACACACACAAACTCTTTTCTTTTATTAGCATAGATTCCGAATTATTATTATTATTTTTTTGAAGAGTAATTGCATTATTATTATTTTTTTAAATTATTATTTTATTATTTTTTTTTTATGAAATATTTCACAGGAATCCCTAAGCCCTTTCTTATTTGATTGATCAAACTGTTAATTTGAAATTCAGATGAAACTGAATTTTTCATGTTTATTAATAAGAGAAATGTCTGCATAACAACACGTTTTTCTTTTTTTTCTCGTTGGAAAAGTTATAAATAATTAAAGCATTATCTCCAAGGATTGTTATAAATTTCCTTTCCTCTATTTACTTTAAAATAAGTTTTCGGTGCTAATGGTTATAAAGTTTGACAAATGTTAATACGATTCACCGTCGAAAACACTTTCTAAAACAATTTTTGTCACAACTGAATCCATTATTGCAATAATTGATGAAAAAAAAAAAAAAAAAAAAAAGAAAAGAAAAAAAGAGTAATTGTCAATAGTTTCAATTTGAAGTGTATTAAACTGCATGTTAATGTTTTTCTTTCTTATATCCTCTCAAAACTCCTGATTCAGTTAACTAATGTTTTGAACTAACACTGAACCTGTGCAATTCAATGTAAGTTATGAGTATAATAACTTATGTAACAAAAATTTTCGATATGCAAATATGCGACAGGTTTTATGAGGCTTTGGTACATCGATGACAGAATGAAAATTAATAGAGTGGACTAAAAACTGACTTATTGCTGTATACAGGGTGCCCAAAAACATTGACCTCGTCTTTTATTCCTTAAATATTGATCATAGACGTATATTATAAATTACAAACTTACCTATAAAAAGGTACAGAATTTTATGAAATCATTTAAAATTTTCATGGGGATTAAATTTGGAGAAATTCAAAATTTAAATTTTTATACGCTTACTGTACAAAAAATTTCCCAGTGAGTAAAATGTGTCCCATACACTAATAATGTCATGTACAAAATTTCAGCATTTTATCATAAAAAGTCACAGAGACATGTTTAAACAAAGTTGGTGAAGGATGAACCACAAATTAAAATGTAAATGTTTACAGCTAGAATGCGCTCTTTAGTTTCATTTAAAAACTTACAAAACTATGCTTCCTGAAAAATACATTAAAATTTTGCATGATGAATTACAGAATGAAACTTGGAAATGGTACAGTCAATTACAATAGCTAGCAATCATTGTTTTATTTCGTAATTTGTGTACGACCCCTGAAATGTAATCATGTGACATGATTTTTCTCCTTTTCGAACTCATATCCAGACATCGAAAAGTGGTTTAAGTCAGCAATTATGTATTTTCCCATCTTTGCGACCTTTTATGATGAAATGCTGAAATTTTGTTCATGACCTTATAAGTGTATGGGGCACTGTTTACTCATAGGGAAATTTTTTTATGGGATCCGTATAAAAATTTTAATTTTGTATTTCTACAGAATTAGTCATCCGAAAATTTTAATCGATTTCATTATATTCTGTACCTTATTTTACGTAACTTTTTAATTTATAATATGTGTCTATGATCAATATTTAAGAAATAAAAGCCGAGGTCAAATTTTTGGGACAGTCTGAATATGTACATAATTTTGGAAAATGTGCACTAATTCATCTGTAACCTGAGGAAATTTCTCTCAAATACGCTAAACGATTTTTCGCACACACTATTAAAAAAAAAAAAGAAAAAAAAAAACATGCACGATTGTGTATTTCGCAGTCGCCATGTACAGGTACAGCAGTCAGAAGGAAACTGGCTACTTTCTGACACATTTTTTAACCCTCTGACTGCTTATCCCGCGATTTCCACGGGCAAGACATTTGTAGAAAAATTTATATAATTTACAATTTTTGAAGCAATTTTGTATTAAAAATTTTACAGTTAAAGGTTAAAAATGAAAATGATAAATTTACTACATATTTCATATACAGGATGTTTTGAAATATGTAATAGTTTAGGAGATAAAGGTCGATTAGATATTGGTCGAAAGGATTTTGAAAAAAAATTGAGCAGTCAGAGGGTTAATTCATTTTCGTTCGCAAACGTATTAATTTATCATGTAGTCGTATTAAGGAACTATGTAATTGAACTCTTTGTTAGTTTTTCGGAAAAGGCTCTCAAAGTTGACGTTTTGAACCGAGTTTCCGGACACAAATGCGCAGGAGATGCCGTTCTGCGACAGCAATCACTTATGACTCAAAATGATTATCTTCTTTTACTGGCAAAGGGTGAAAACTGCTGCTTTATACGTAGTTTGTGAATATGAGCACCTGCTAATTTCAAGCTTTTACGAACGAAAATAAATTCAGAGATACGTCAGAAATTAGCCAGTTTCAATTTGATTTTAAACATTTCTTAGTTTTTTCAACAATCACCCTCTCACCCCCCCTTTTTTTTTCGTTGAATTATCTTAGAAAAATTCCATATTAAAAGCTAAATTTAGAAATATATCAGTAATTAACTAGTTTCGTTACGAAAATCTTTTAAATAATATATTTATCCGAGTTTAATTGTTAAAAGATTTTAAGTGGTTTCTAAAAGTGTAAAATCATGAATATTTATTGTTTTGTTTATTATTTTCTGATAGTAAAATTTCTTATTTAATTATTTTATTTTATTCTAAATAAAAGGCTTTATATGCAGTTTCAAAATTCAACTGTTAAGGTAGTTCCCAAATGACTTGATTCACAACGCAAAACTTTGTGATACATTTTCTGATACATTTTTAAATGGAGAGGCATAAAATTGGCAGGCCAGACTTACTGCTTTTACAAAAAATATGGAAAACGTCCTTCTATAACAGTCAGAAACTATCATAGTTTCTGAATAAGAACACCTGCCAGTTTCATGGCTGTCCGAACAAAAATTAAATAAAAAGTAACGTCTGAAAGTAGCCTCTTTGTAAAAAAAGAAACGTCTCTGTTTTCCGTGGGGGGCAAAAATGAACAATGCGATATGATATAACAAAAGAACTAATGATGATTACTCAACCTAAGACCAAAGAACATCCAGGGCCCGCTTAACACTTAGGGGAAGCCCGACGTCACACAGAGGGCCCCGCCTTTTATTTTACCAATTATGCTTCAACAATTTGAAATTTTACCATCAAAATTTTGAGTAAACAACACTTTTAATATTAAACTAGTTATAAAAAATATTTTACTATATACATAACAAATTAATTTCGTAAATGAATTCGTGTGAATATTTAAACTTCAAAATATATTTTATGCTTTATAAATTTCAGGATTTGCCAGTGCTAAGAACAGTGCAGGGAAAACAAATATTTGACGTAAATTTATGCTTAGCTGCAACACAATTGTGCTTCTATTTTATAAACAGAAATTTAATATCACCTGTATGCTGATTACTTTCCCTTTTATTTAAATAAGCTATTCTTCATATTTTATATCATTTCTCCACTATTTATGAATATAAACAAAATATAATTATGCCGAATAAATTTTGTGTTATTTTTAGCATGTTTCAAATTAAAATGTAAATAAGTTGCATTTAATCACTGTTTTTATACCATTTATTATATCAACATAAAAAAAATGGAGTATAAATGTGTCGGTAATAGTCTGAGGGAAAATTTAGTAGCTATAATTAAGAAAAAAAAATACATTTTTTACCCTGACTGAAATTTTTTCCCCCGAAAAATTGGTTTTGAAAAGTAAGTTTGGGGGCCCCTTTGTATTTCAGTAGGTAAGCTCGGGCTTCAGGAGCCTATTCGGTAAACAGGCCATGAGAACATCCACTCCTTCCACGGAACATCAGTATTCACTGGGTGTTGGGGATTTTATTAGTTAGTTTTCTTTCGGTAGGTGTCGGCAGTCACGTTTTGTGGCTCTTTGATTACATCATCTAGACCGCCAAATCCCTTTTGTTCAAGGTTTTCTTGTGTTTTTTCATTTATTCGCACTATTTACTTGATCTTTTCCGATAAGAAGTGTTATTTTTTTTTATGTTATAATTTTTATTTATAAATTAAACGTATTGAGATATAGTCTCTATAAAAAGCTATTCCATTAAACTATTTATAAAACTATTCATATATTTATTAAGCCACCCTTTTTCACATAAGAGAGACGTAAAAATATCTCTCCAGAAAAACTATTCTTCTGAATAGATTTTAATTTGAATTTCTGTACACAAAAATTTAGGAAGAGGCTATTAAAAATCGTCTAAAAAATGTAGGGTTATTGTTTAAAAATGTTATTTGTTACATATTTAAAAATATATATTTATGGATTTTTTACAAAAAATCCCAAGTATTTATTCAAAATAAAGTTTTCTTACATTTATCTAAAGTTGCTCTGAAAACACTATATTTTTCAATATGCGTTATAAAGTTTATAGTACTAAATTGTTTTTTAAAGTTAAAATATTTTGAAATAAAGCAAAACGGCAAAAAGTATTATTTTGAAATGATTGTATTTAAAATATTGAAATATAAACGAAAAGATTGGGAAACTGTTCCTTTTTAAAACAGATGTGTTTAATTAAAGTAATAACTGTGGCGAAAGTTAATTACCACAAGACCAAAAGAATTATTATTAACAGGGCTTTACAAATTTGATAATATCTGGTAGACAGCAAAAAATTCTAGTTGCTAGAAAAAATATATTTAGCCCCCCCCCCCCCTCCCGCCCCCATTGATGTACATTAACACAGAATTGGTAATGTACAAAAGTAAGTTTTTTAGGAATTAATTTAGAAAAATATTTACAAGCATAGTTTATAATTATTAGTTACATAATTTAGAATAGTGCCATAATGTAGAAAGATAATATAAAGTTTTCTAATGAAACTTATCAAAATTATCTATCTCTTGCTGAATTAACTGGCAAATTCTGGAAATGCTGATTGCCAAATGCTTCAAATGTCAGGACAGTTGAGTGCTACGCGTACAGGAGTCTGTTCAAAGCACATCCGACAGACACACACAAACACACACACACACACAGATACCAAGACATACTTCTTTCTTTATTATTATAGAAGATTCTAGGAAAATGTAAAACGTTGTCAAACGGATTTTTTAATTATTTTTAGAACAGCCTGCTTGAAAGATTCATTTCGTTGGTAATAAATAAAAAACTCATTTCCGCCCTTTGTAGAAATGAAAATCTCATACTACGACGCCGCATTCAGACTTAGGGTGAGGGTTAATACACAAACAGGCGCCTTATAACACAAATATAGTTACAAAACAAAAAAGAAAATAGTAGAAAATAAGAGATAATAGAAGAAAGAGACTGAGATTTTCAGATCTACTTTCATACCTGCTAGACGGCACTTTTCTTGGAAAATATCTTCAATAAAGTCTAACAATGAAAATAAATTACTTTCGCCGACAAATGGAAATAAGGTCATTTGATGATACTTTTGTTTTATTTTTTTCTTTATTTCAAACTATTTTAAATTACATTCATTTATTTAATGTCCTTTTTTTATCCTTTATCATTTATATGTTTGGTCTTGGGTAATTTTAATGTAGCGAATATTTAGATTCGGAAGAAGTTCTTTTAATTTTTCGACTCGTCACGTCACAAAAGAATCAACGACTATTTCCACAAAAAATATTTTCCCCCGGACTTCCGATTAAAATTATACTTGCTTAGAAGTGCTTTTATACCAGGCCGGCCAAAAAATTTTGTACTGTCCGGACAGGGCCCGGGTCTGGAATTTTTTTGCCCGTGCAGACCTTTAATTCCGCGATCATCACATACAGGTACAAAAGTCATACAGGAAACTGGCTACTTTCTGACACATTTTTTAAACGTATTAAATATGCAAGTGCTCTGTGCTCTAAAGAAAATATGTAATCGAACTGTTTATTTCCATTTTTCGGAAAAGCCAGAAGATGTTTCAGAAAAGGCTCTCAAAATGGGCGTTTGAACCGAATATCCGGAAGTGAAAGCGCAGGAAATGTAGTCCTGTGACAACAATCGCTTATGATTCAAGATGTAATCCATTTATTGAAATGTGAAAATAGTATTCCAATTAAAAATCACATCAATGATCATGATTTCAAATATCATGCTTTTATGTTTTAAAATGAGTCAGAAAATGCGTCCGAAAGTTTCCCGTTGTTGAGCGCGGAAAAACATTTCTTGAAAACCACATGAAGCTGGTTCACAAAATTTTTATTTTCCTAACTCATCAATGCAAATCTTTCTGAGATATTTACAGATTCATTTTAAAACGTAAAACGCATGACACTTGCAGGCATGTCTATTGAAGTGATTTGCATTCAAACACTTTTTTTCATTTTTTAATAAATGAATTAAATCTTGAGTCATAAGCGATTTTTTTTCTCACAATGGCAGTTTTTTTCCTTCCCACGCTGTCGCGTCGGATAATTTTTTTTTAAAACGTCCAATTTGATAGCATTTTCTAAAAGATTTTTTTTCTTTTACTGAAAAAAGGAAAAAGTGCTCGTATACATAGTTTCTAAATATGAGTACCTGCTAATTTCATGCGTTTTCGATAAAAAATGAATTAAAAGATGTGTCAGAAATTAGTCAGTTTGGATTTCATTTCAAACATTTCTTAGTTTTTACAACAATCATCCCTTTTTCTTTTTCTTTCTTTTTTTCTTTCTGCTGAATTATCTTAGAAAATTAACACATAAAAAAAAAAATCTAAAGTTAGAAATATCAATAATTAACCAGTTTCCTTTAAAAAAAAAAATGTTTCAAATAATATCTTTCTGAAAATATGTTGTTGAGGTCTTCATAAATTTCGTTTTCATTGGAATAATATTTAAATTTTTATTCCGAGTTAAATTGTTAAAAGATTTTAAGTTGTTATTTATTGCAAGTTTGTAAAATTGAAATTCATGCATTTTGATTGTTTTGTTTAATTTTTTTCTTTTTTTTTTTTTTTTTTTTTTTTTTTTTTTTTTTTTGTAAAATTTCTTATTTAATTGTTTTATTTTATTCTTAATAAAAAGCTTTACATACAATTTGAAAATTCAACCCTTAAAAATAAAAATAAAGAAAAAAATAAACTAGTCGTTGGGGGCCACCGTAATACTTACCCATCATGGATATGCATAATGTAAAATATTAAAATAAAAATGTGTAAACTACTTATAAAATGCATTGCAATTCAAATAAAATCGTGGCTTGATGACGTCACAAACTTTAAAGGCTCGATTACTGAATTGCTTGAAAGAGGTTTTTCCTTATAACTCCAAAAATAATAATCCTATTAACTAGCGGTTTATTGCATCTGATTAGGCGTCAAATTTCTAATTAAAATATATCTTTGAAGTGAAATTTGGATGAAATACAGGGTCATGAAAAATCGAAGAGTGTGGAAAACAGGATTACAAATATCTCGGCAACTAATTATCCGATCGACTTCATGCTTTATTCAAAATTTATGTTTTTTTATTGTCTTTTATATTCATTTCTTAAAATATACAATTTCGAAAATTTTTATATACCTTTCATCAGAACGAATATTTCGAGAGTCCGAAAAAATTTGTTCCGGTTAATCGAGGTTATTGAAATGAAATAGGCTTCTTCCCATTATTACATACTAAGTACATACCAAATTGCAAGTCTCTATCTCAATTTTTTCGGGAGATAGAGCGTTTACAGACACACACACACACAGACACACAGACACACAGACGGACGGCAAAAAATTTTTTCTAAAAATATGTTTTTCGGAATCTCCAGTGTCTGAAACGTGTAAATCCGTCAAAAAAAATTTTTCGATTTTCAAAACGATTACAAGACTTACCCTATACTACGTATGATGGGTAAGTAAAAAGGAAACTTCTCTGCTTCTGTGAAAAAATGAACAATACGTATTTGATATAATAAAAGATCTAACAATGTTTACTGGACTTTCAGGAATCAAGGAACTTTCTTTCACCACTGCTCTTTCGGTTGGTTCTAGAGTGTTAGCGATTGAGGTTGTTGACTGTCAAACAGCTTCTAAAGGTATAAAGCAAGGAAAAGTCACTGGCAAAAGAGTTCAAAGTGTACAACAGGATCATCAGACAAAGAAGAACTTCTAAAGTAAGTCAAGGCCAATTTTCTAGTAAGCATTTTGAGCTTTTCTTTTTTCCCTGTTTTACTTTTTCTAGATTTATTTACCACTAGCTGACCCGCGCGGCGTTGGCCGGGCACATGATAATAAAATTTAAACAATGATTTTACAACCCGATTTTGTATGAAATGAAAAATTTGCGAAAAAATATAGATATTTAGGTAAAAGCGCTAGTAGTTTCTTCTTCTTTTTTTTTTTTTTTTTTTTTTTTTTAATGTAGGGCCGTTTCATAGTGTTTTTTTTTTTTTTTTTTTTTTTTTTTTTTTTTTTTTTTTTGTAAGCTTTTGTCCGAATGCTTTGAAATCTTTATCTGTTATAACGATTTTACAGCCCGTGTAAAAATTTTGTGAAAAATATTGTTATCTAAATATTGTAAAAGAAATAATGTTTTCTTCCCGATTTTTGTTTTTCGCGTTGAATTAACATAACAATAAAAAAATTGTTCTCATCTTCCGAACTCTCTTAAATTTTAATCGGTTATAAATATAACTGTATCCAAGCTCTCTTTAAAATTTCGTAAAAAAAAAAAAAATACGCATATTTAGTAGCGAAAACGTGAATTATTTTTTAAAAAAAGATTTCGCTTTCAACCTCAGAGTCAAATTATATTAGAAGGTCTATGCTTTCAATACAATGATACGCCTCCATCCGTTTTCAGTCAACCCTTTTCAAAAATATGCATATTTAGTAGCGAAAATATCAGTCAAAGCTGGGCAAAGCCACGCCAAAACACACGTTGTTTCGCTTTTTTTTCGGAAAATTCTGAGATTTTATTATTTTTTTAAATACACCCCGAATGTACCGAAAAATTTGTAGGTGATGTAAATCTGGTCTACCGAAATGCTCTAAAAAGACTGGGTAGAAATATGGACGTTTAGTTACTTTTAGTGTAGAAAAAATATTGTATCTTAGAGGTAACGTCAATAAATTTCACTTTTAAATTAGCATTTTAATTTTGGTCTAATGTTTCTGTATTTTAGGTAGATTTCGGTAGAAATACTACCTATTACATTCTTCCCCAAGTTGGAATTTTTGAAAAAATTTTGCAGATCTACGCCGATTATGACTGCCAGAACCCAAAACCACCCCCAGTTCAAAAATTTATCTATCTATCTATGTCACTTTTTTATGGACACGATAACTGCAATAATTCTGCACAAATCTCTTCCAAACTGATACATAAAATCAAGGGGCATAAAATCTTCGTCAAGTTCGCTAATGGGCAAATCGAACCAAGAGGGGGGGGGGGGGTTGTGAAAACAGAAAAACCCCATAATTTCTTAATTAATGATACGTATCGAATCCTTTTAAAGTTATTATTACTTCTAGGAAAAGGGCCAAAAATTTATGTATGACAGATTTTTGATATAATTATAAATGGTCCCAAGAGGGGAAGGAAAGGGGAGGGGAGTTAGAAGAAAAAAAATTCTTAACTTCGTCAATTCACAAGATATTAATTCAGCTTAAAAATCCCCTTAATATTATCTAAAACTTTTATATTGACAAGTTTTTCATAAGACCAACCCTTATAGCAAAAAAAAAAAAAAAAAAAAAGAAAGAAAGAAAAAAAAATCCCTGCCGGCTCCGCCTGCAAACAAGTTAGGTTTCAAAGTGGGTGGTTCCAACTACCGCATCATGGCAAAAAGGTCATTTCTTCCGCAATTCCCAACAATTAGGTATGCGTCTTCAAAATCTACGTGTGCCTGTAGGCCGAGCCGTCAGGGATTTTTTTTTTTCTAACCCCATTTCACATAAAAATCGATTTGTCAATACAGGAGTTACTGAAGTGATACGTTTTACTTTACGAAAGGGTTTTAATTCGTCTTTTTAAAAACCGATTACACCGTCGATTACAAGAAGATTTCAGCTGTACGAGCATATTTTTGATTTGTCGGTAACTTCTGAAATTGAGCCCTGGATGGGCATTGCTATAAGTGGAAAAAACGTCCCTTGGCAAAACGACCCTTTTTGAATTTTTTTCTAATGGTTTAAAACGATACTTTTCCGAATTGATTGTGGCATTTGAGACGTAAAATTACGATCTTTTCTAATATGTCTTTCAATTTTTATAGTACCAAATAGTTTGGCCGAATTACAACTACGAAATAACACCCACAAAAATAAAAACGCCAGTGCTGATCTGATCTTCATTTTCTCTGGATGTGTAAATCGGGTTCTGGGTCTGGGCAAGTGGTTTTGCGACTTGCAAAGAAAGAGACGAGTGTTTGATGAGTTTTTAATTATAGGCTTACATACTACTGACACCACTTTGGCGTTAATTCATACAATTGGCAGGAAATATGTCTGATGGAGGTTTGATTGTAGTTCCCCAAAATCATTTGAGTCTGCGTTATCTTACTTTCTGTAATATCTGTTATTAATGTCAGACAAATCCACTTTCCGTTTTGCTAATAAACAAGTGGGGGTCATTCGTAAACATTCAAATGTATAGCGTTTGCTTTGGGTGGGGAAATAAAAGACATTTCAAAATATTTCGCTGATGATTAGTCGATTATAAAGGAATTTGATTTTACTTTATTAGAAACTACTTATATATGAAAAAAAACTATATTATGTAAATTGTAAAATATTTATGACGTAATTATTTTGTGTTTTCTTTTCATTTATACAGTTAAACGTATTGCAACAGAAATACACTTCTTCTGAGTTATATTGGCTTTCTATAAAATGCAGTATCATTATTTTGTAATATGTTTAACGTAATAAAATATTACACACACACACACACATATATATATATATATATATATATATATATATATACACACACACTAACTCACCCGCCGGCGTTTCAAGGATCCGTCAAACAACAACACCAAAAACAGAAAAAAATTGAAAAACTTTAATAAAAATCACTGCGTTAATTCCAATTAAATTTTATTGAAAAGAGAACGAAATTTATTATATTGGGCTAGAAGATTAAAACCGGATACTAATGTAGAAAAATCGCAGCGAATCGAAAAAAAAAAAACCCTTCTAAAATTCGCCTAAAAAATCGCTAAAATTCATTTCACAAATAACAGAGGATAAAAGTTACTATCATGGGCAAATAGATTAAAGCAGGATTTTTTCTACGAATGTCGGAATATCGCCACCGATTCTGTGTGATTTTTAGATTCTGCGTTTTTTCTTTGTCTTTTTTCATACTGTGTAGCCACGCTGAAATCATCTGCTGGATCTATGGATCTACTGGGCAGGAGGCTTTGTGTTTAAGTCGGTTCACAAAAATATTCCCCCCCCTCTCAACAACAGGAAAAGTTGACTTATTTTAAATACAAAAATATGATACTTACAAGTACGGTTATTGAAGTTATTTGTAATCGACTATTGTTTTCTTTTTTCTTATAAATGAATTACATCTTGATTTATAAGCGATTGTTGTCTTAGGATGGCAGTTTTTTTTCTTTTTTGCGCTTTCGTGACTACAAATTCACTTTCAACCATTTACTTTGATAGCATTTTCTGAAAAAAATCTGGAAAACGATCACGGACTTTCTCCATTTAAAAACTGGTTGGATATTTCTGTGGGAATACTTCGCCTTCTTTAAATAGATTTCTACTCCAAAATAACAACATGTGGATGGACAACAATGCCATAACCACTGTTCTTCACGTTCCAAAACTGTAAGTAATATCATAATGAAAGAGTAAGTAAAATCGTCTATGTAATCGGGGGTGTGCGATTTATTGTGATATCAAAAAACATGAGCAAAAAAGAAAAATTTAAAAATCTGCAAATGTGACTGAGAAATCAGGGACGTTTTCTTTCATACAGAGTTCCTACACTTTCAGGGAATATGCCAGTAATTTTTTATAGAAAAACTCGACTTATCTAATCACGCGATTGCATAAGGCTAGTTTTTTTTTTTTTTTTTATAAGTAAATACTGGTATATATCTGATCGACCTAAAGTCAGGGACATTTCCTGACATTAGTTTTCATTTTATTATATTATCGTTTTTTTAATTCAAATCCTACTAAACTGTGTGGGATGTGCCAGTAATATCTTCTTTCACCAGGAATTTTCCTTAAACGCAGCACTTTATGTATAACTTTTATTTTCCAAAAATAGTTGCACTATTATCTTATTCTATCAACACATTCTAACTACTTGTGCAATAGTACTTCCCCTTTTTTGAATTAAATATTAATTATAGGAACAGAAACAAATCAAAATACGCTAAGTATGATCAATGTCATCCACACATCGTTAAATGTTTGTAATTAGCGGCCACCTAAAACCTTTTTAGACATAACTCCCCTTCCTTGCATTTTGATGGATAGATAGGCATCCAATGCTCCCCCATGTGGTCCGTTATAAATCAGCCATGTCTCTTTGAATAGCCTCAAAGTATTATGGACCATTATAATGAGGATGTTCAACATTCAGTACCCTTTTCTTTCAAAAAGAAAAAGAAGAAGAAGCAATGATAGATGGGTCATTGCGTTTCAAATACAAAACCAGAAAAATACCTCTCTAGGAGGTCAATATACAATATCGAATTTCTCTATGCTAAACCATCTCTGGCCCCTTCCAGATTTTTTAGGCATATGTTATCAGATACTTGACCAACCGTTTGGAAGGATGTTATTGCCGGAGCTTGTGATGTTAGTGTGGGAAGAAATGCCACTTCCGTTCAACACTTGGGTAATGCAATAAATTTTGAGGGAATCAGTCACTTGACAAACGGGTGGCTATTCTCGTGACATTGTAAATTAAAGCCGGAAGGCACTCTCTATTCTGAGTGACATAACAATGACAATTTTGTTTAGTAGATTGAAAGCTGATAGATGAAACAATGATCAGATCAATTCAGCCTGATTCCAGCCACCATGTAATTGCCTAAACGGACGCATGCCTTTGAGTCCGATCGAGTAACGTGGCGAATGGATTTAGTTATTTAAACAAATGTGAAAACATAAGAAAAAAATACTTAAGACATTTAATAGTATCATACATTAAAAGGTGAAAAAATTACATGTAATTATGCTTTTTAGTAATTTCATAAGTCGACACCCCTCAATTCTTACGCAAAATTTTTGAAAAAATTGAATTTTCGTATATAAGTCGAACCACATTTCTGGTAGTATATTGAAAAATGATTTGTAATCGAGGATAAAAATAATAATAATACATTTTCATTAAATTAGTAAACTTTTTTTTTAATGTTTCTAATCAGACTTTTTTTTTTTTAATTCAACATTTTAAAATTGTATAATTATGTAAAACTGAAGAAGGTTAAACTATTTTGAAAGCTATTCACATCAATTTAATGATTATTTACTTCTTTTTTTTTTCTGAAAAATTTATTCCAACCTTATTTACAAGGGTAAACAACTTCTTAAACTGCTAAAATATAGTACTTCTTTGTATTGTAGGACTTTTAGGAGATAAATCTAGAAGCATTCTCAAGTTGAACTCTTTTTTAAAAGGGGCTTAAAATGTTGAAAGGAATGCCCTTGAAGGGAATTCTATCCCAAGACAAGAGAAAATGAGTGCAGAACAACTACAGAGACATTATTGTTGAACTTTTTTTTTTATCAATCACCATTCTCAGCTTTTATCTGTCTCTACAGCCTAGACCCATATGTGATTAATTAAAAGACTTGCACATTCACCAATTATCTGCGAAAAAAATATGATTCCGGTATTTCACGCCGCAATATTTTTTTTTCTTTACTTACTCGTGTATAAGTCGACCCCCCATTTTCAGCTCCCAAATTTTGTTTAAAATTCTTCGACTTATATACGAGTATATACGGTAGTTAAGAATGACAATATAAATTGCACTAATATTAAATTTGATTTAATGTTACGAGTATATACGGTAGTTAAGAATGACAATATAAATTGCACTAATATTAAATTTGATTTAATGTTACTAGTACATATTATATATATACATTAGACACCTATATTTTTATTACTTTACTATAAAGTTATTATATAATTTGCTATTAACAGAATAAATCCATCAAATATCCAGTTTTTACGATTTAATCGCATTCAAAGAAAAAAAATCCTTTAAAAAAAATAATAATTAAATAAGCAAAAATAAGATCACCCCCCCCCCCTCCCCTAAAAAAAATCGTTTCTCACCAGCACACAAACTTTAAAATTTGTAATGATAAAATTTTTGTATGATTTTTTTGGAAAGGGGGGGGGGGGGCTTTCTTGCTTTATTGTTACTTTATTGCATTAAGAAAAAAAATATATTATAATTTCCCCCTATCGAAATTGTTGTTTTCACCTCTTTATCCAGAGCCGAACACTCAAAGTTTAAATTTGTTAATCAAAACGCTTTAATTTTTTTTTTTTTTTTTTTTTTTTTTTTTTTTTTTTGTCATTTTTGTAACAATTCTGTAATAACAATAAATAAATAATGAATTGCTAAAATGCACCTCCCCTCAAGAACAGTTTCTACGTCTCATCCTCCCCGCGTCTCCAGTAGACGAAAAACCTTTAAAACTTTTTATTATTTAAAAAATTTGTCTTATATTTGTATTACTTTGTTCTAACTTATATAAATATATAACCGTATAAATCTCCCCTCCCCCCACCAAACTTTCAGCTTTCTCGCCTCATCCCACTACAAAAAGTTTAAAATCTTAAAATTTTGGATTTAAAAAATGCTTTAAAAAAAAAATTCCACCTCACTTTTTCGCAAAAGTGAATGAATAAACATCCATCTAAAGCCACCCCCCCTCATTTACAAAAATAAATAAATAAATAAATAAGGGGGGGGGGACTTTCGACATGGAAGGGGGGGACTCTTTATTCCCTTTTGCTATTGGGCTTTTCACTTTTCTAGGTGACTTGTAAATAAAATTTACTATATTTTTTATGTAAAAAAAAGTTTTAATGTAAAATTGGCAAAAATTTTCAACTTCAACTAATTTCAAATTTAGTAAACTATAAAGCAATATTAACAGTCAATTTAAATTTGAAACATCAGTATTGCAATTGTAAGAAAGCTTGGTTTTTGTCCGGTGGGATTTTTTCCCCGCAATCATAAATTCTATACATTTTTTACATACATGCGGGGAAAAAAAATCCCTCATTGAAAAATATTTTATGTGAACAACTGCAGATGTTTAAAAAATTCTTATATTATTTTGAAAATAACAGTTTAAAACTCTTGAAATATGTTACCTGTTACCTCTTTTTACGAGATTCAGTCAAATTTAAACATGTCTTTAAGAAATCATAAATAATCAGAATTAAACTGCCCAATCCCGTATCTTAAATGTACAAAAGCCTATAGCACTTATCCAATACAACAAAATCTTAAATAATAATAATAATAATTATATAAAAAAAAAACATAGAACTTTTTGACGTCAAGTGATATTCAGTCTATAACCAATTTTTGACATTTCAATTTGCAAAATTTACGTGTTAAAAGAAATAAGATATCATTCAAATGTTTTTAGAACATTTTCCAGTGAAAATATCTTCATCTCTTATTGGTGGCCAGGTATTTGTTTAGGTAAAAATGACATGGATAAAATGGCAACGGAAATAACGTCTTTGATAAAAATAGAAACTGCAAATATCTTTTTAACACTTTCCAACCTAGTTGAAAAGTGTTTATGACTTCGGTTTGTCTCCCGTATGGCCGTCTGTCCGTGCTCTAACTCCCGTAAATATGCTCGGATTGCTCTGCAATTTTTATATGTTATAGTCGTTATCTATAGCATGTTCCCTATTTCAACGGAAGTGTGTAGCACTTATAGTTTTTTTACAGGGACACTCAAAAGAATTCCGTTACATTGCGGTCTATGGGGAAAAATCATTGACGGTTTATTTAAATAATGTTTCACTATTTTAAACGCATTGAAATTTATATATATCACTAAGGTGCATTAGAAGATGCTCAATATGGAATAGGGTGTGCATAGCACTTATAGTTACTTTACAGGGACAGTCAAAAGAATTCTGTTACATTACGTCTATGGAGAAAAATCGTCTGCGGTTTATTTAAATAATGTTTCACTATTTTAAACGCATTGAAATTTATATATATCACTAAGGTGTATTTCAAGAGGCTTACTACAGAATAGTGTGTGTACAGCAGTCATCGTTCATTTACAGGGACACACAAAAGAATTCTCTACTGTAAGTTAACAATAATTCCTGGAAGTGCGTTTTAAGTTACTGATCACGATTTTAATTTTAACTCGCTTTTTGTCTATTATGTGGTGTGTATAAATTCTGTATATCCTATACAGGGAAGTACAAAAGTTCGCGAACACATTTCCGTATTATTTAACTCCAGACGGAGAATTTTAAACTGTGCTACGCGTTTCCTAACTGAACTAAAATTTAACATCCTATGTAGTATATATACAAATCTATAGATCCTATACAGGGCTGAATAAAAGTATTCGGATTACTCAGATGTTATCTTTTAGCTTATTAAACGGTATGATTTGTAAAATTATTTTGGAAGCGTTGGAAAGTGTTACATAATCTATGCTTGACGCATGATTTTTCGTTCTTGTTTTATTTTAAAGTTATACGGAATGCTTAAACTGGGATGAAAAAATAAGAATAAAAGTAAAAATATTTTTTAACTCTCTCTTTTATAAGCATTCAATGTTTATCTTAAAAAGCATGTCTAATTTTACGAATACAACTCATACTAAAATAACTTTAATAATATAAAGAGTATACTCGAAACGAAAGATTCACCTTTGTTTATCCAAAATATGAAAACATTATTTTTATGAAAAATGATTTATTTTACTCTTTACTAAAATAGGTGTCCGATAAAACATATGTACAAATGTTTTCAAAACTTAAAAAAATTTGTTATTAGCCGTTACATAACTCTTTCCTAGCGCTTTCGGCTATAATATAAGCCATTATCAAGGATTTAAATCAGCGGAGAATTAAGCTTTGATTTATTTTACTCGTTACTAAAATAGGATTCTGATAAAAACATATGTACGAATGTTTTAAAATTTTTAAAACACTAGATATTAGCAGTAGTACATAACTCTTTCCTAGCATTTTTGGCTATAATCTAAGCCAACATCATGGATTTAAATCAGCGGAGAACAAAGCTTTGATTTATTTTACTCATTACTAAATTAGGTGTCTGATAAAAACATATGTAAAATTGAGAAAATCATTAATAATAAAAAAGAAGTTAAATTAGTAGCAATAGATTATGTCCCTCATTAATTTGAAAAGTGAAAATATGTCCTAAAGATATATAATATGATTTTAGCAGCCCGACGTGATGCTAAATTAGTAAACATAGTACAGATAAGAATTGATCCGATTGATATGCACAATAGATCAGGTGTTTATGTGATCCCCTACAAAGATAAGGTTACAAATAAATTATTAAATTATGTAGGTATGACCACTAGAAAGTTCAGAAGGAGAATCAGTGAACACATTCAAGATTTTAGCAAAAATAGACCTGCCAACTGCCCTATCTAGATTATTCCAAATAAGTGATATTGAGATATTTTTTAATAAAGCAAAAATCATCATAGGGGCTTCGATTTTAAAAGTTGTGTAATATTGGAATCCCTTGAAATTTTATCACAGGCAAGCAGCTGTTGCAATGATGTATTATAATACAAAAAACCAAGCATTTGGTTCGAACTGCTCCAAGTTACGGGAAAGTATATGGTTCCCCGAAACTGTCCTGATTTGAGTTTCTCCTCCTCACCCCAAAAATGTGTTCATACACCAGCGCATGTCTGTAATATGGGTTTTCCTGTCATTTTGAGTTTTAGTCTTGAACAACATCAAAGCTTTATTCTGCGCTGATTTAACTCCTTGATAATGGCTTAGATTATAGCCGAAAGCGCTAGGAAAGAGTTATGTACTGCTAATAACTAGTGTTTTAAAGTTTTTAAAACATTTGAACATATGTTTTTATAGAACACCTATTTTAGTAAAGTGTAAAATAAATCATTTTTCATAAAAATGTTTTCATATTTTGCAATCATACTGTTCCAAAAAAAAAAAAAAAAAAAAAAAAAAAAAAAAATCCGTTATACAATACATTAATTTGGCGTGGGCCACTATTGTAGAAAATTCACCACTTTTATTTAAGCTTGGCAGAAAGTGCAAATTTATTTTAAAACATAATTATTTTTGCTTCGTTTCGTTTCTAAAATATGGTAACAGGAAAGAAAAAAAGAAAAAACAGCAACATTATTTAACCCTTAACTGCTGTGCCAAAAATCGCTATCATGAGCTATTTTCTCTCCATGGGATACTGCTTCTGTACTAATTTTTATGTACAGGACTATTATAATTTTTTAAAAATTCATCTATTCAGAATTCTTTAGCGATAGTACTAGGGCTCAAAAAGAATAAAAATTTCACTGGAAATTACAAGCTAAATTGAGAAAATCTAAACTAATGGGATGTGCCAATAACTAAACTTTCTTCTATCTCATACATGTTTCACATAATCCAAAAATGAATCAGCACTAATTTTTATCATGCATGGTCTAACTGAATCTAAAGTTTTATTAAATTCCGTGCATTAGTTCTTGAGATAGCACTATCGCTTAAATCATGTAAATCCTGAAAATTTCGGCATAACAGCACCATCTGTTGGGCGATTTACACCAATACCCAATCACCAACAACTTATGTCAACGTCCAACTGAATCTGAAGTTTGATGAAAATCTCTGCATTAGTTCTTGAGATATTGCTATCGTAAAAATCATGAAAAAAGTAGCATGTAAGGGCCACATTTTGGGATATTTACACCAAAACGTATAATCAGCGTCAATTTATGTGACGATCTAACAGAAGGTCAAGTTTAATTACATTCTGTGCATTAGTTGTTGAGACTTTCTGTCTGCGAGCTCTGTCTTATGATATAGATATCATGAAAATAATGAAAAAAGTAACACAGAAATGTCACCTATTTACACCATAACATAATCAGCGTCTAATTATGTCAAGTTTTAACAGAATCTGAAAATTGAAGAATTTCTGTGCATTAGTTCTTGAGATATAGCTGTCATGAAAAATGTAGCATAGCAGTGCCACCTATTGGGCGATTTACATCAAAAACTAATATGCACCAATCTATATCAAGGTCTAACTAAATCTAAAGTTTTATCAAATTATGTGCATTAGCTCTTGAGATAGAGCGCCCACAAAATTTTTATCACAGACAGACAGACAGGCAGAAAGTTTCACAGACAGATATTTTCTAAAAACAGTCAAATTGTGTTCAGGACCTTCAAAAACATATAAATCCATCGAAAACCGGAAGTCGAAATTTCTCATGAATTCAATAATTTCTTTTTGTAAAGACAGAAGAAAATAATAATCAGTTGTCTGTGATACCGCAACAACAATTAGACTACCTATTCATCATTTCTATCATTCATCATTCATGTTTTCTTGACGTATATTCATAATTTAATTGATATTAAACTACTAAATGAGAAAAGCGTATTTTAAAAATATATACATTAAAATTCTTTTTTTGATATTCTATTTAATACTTTTTAGTGAATAAAATATTTCATTGTTGCAGTTTCACAGTCAGTTGGCCTGTTTTATCGAGCGTGATGTTTCATATAATTAATTCGATTGCTGTTATCGTAACGAGTTGCATCTCTCCTGTAGGACTTCTATGCAGTTTTAACCATAAATAATATTTGGCGATTTATCACTTGCGTTCGACTGACTAACAGGGAAAACAAACAAAAAAAAACTTAAAATTAATTTACAATTAAGTTCTAAATATATTAAAATGTTGTATTGTCTTCGGAAAATAATTTGTATAATTCTAGCCTGTCAGGAAGTGATTGGAAAATCGATTACAAAATTGCATCTTTCCATAATTTACTTTACATAATATTTAACACAATTTGGTTCATGTATATGAACCAAGTTAAATTAAATTTTAAAAAAAGTGTAAGAACAAGTGTGTCTTGTTTATTATTTTTTTCAACATAATCATGATGCATCAAAAAAATAAGTTTTTTTTTTCTTTTTTATAATTCCTAATAAAATAAGAGTTAAATATCATCTTTATTTAAAGTTAATTTTCATGACAATCGCCTCAAACTTGAGAAAGCTATATTAGAAGGTCTATGTCCCCTACACAGCAATAATTTTTTCGTAAACAAGCACTAGGGTGAAACTTTCTCGGAAGTTCCGAAAAGTAAAGAATGTTGCCCTCCCTTCTCCCCTTCTCTCATAAAACACAACAGAATGACAACCTGGTGTCGAATGTCCTTCTGTAGGTTAGTACAAATGTAAGCAAATGAGGGTGGTCGCAAAGGGTGTTTTGCAGAAAGTGGTTATTTATGTTGGACACAAAATTCCTGCAAACCGTAACGATCAAAAGCAGATTGAGTTAAAAGATGCTGCCCCAGGTGCTGAAATAATTACAGAGAACAGCTGCCAAAGATATCCGAGCTTATTTTTTTTCTTTCTTTCTCTCTAACGTAATGTGTGAATCCTAAGAACAAACAAAATCCATCCTGTAGTGTTTAGAGAGCGCACTGTGAAAAAAAAAATGCAGTAAAATTACGGGCAGAGGCCGGCAGCAGAGATTCCAGTCATACCCCGTAAAAAAAAAAAAAAAAATCCATGTCCATCATTTTGTGCAGCCCGTAATTTTACGGGGCAAAGTAATATAGCATTATAATGCACAGGATATAATGCACTTTAAAACACAATAACACTTTGCTTACTGTTTCGTAGCACGTAGCACGTTAGATAATCATCACAGAATCGCTGTTTTGGCGGGTTGAAATTTTCGAAACACGAGTAAAATGAAGGGTTACACCCTAGCGGAGGACAATGTATGGGGTCGTATCGTATTTTTGCTAACATATGGGCTAGAACTGTAAAAATATGTGGATTGCTCTTAATTTTCTAAGTATCTAAGGGATAAGGCTGCTTATTTAGTAGATCAGACCGTTTTTCATCAAATAAGGCTGTTGCCCGTGAAAATTGAAGGGCAAACGCTCATAAATTTGCAGTTTTTTCTGAGAGTGCGGAAGCAAAAATGTGCCGAAAATAGTTTTTATCAGGGTTAGAGCGAACGAAAGGAAATGCGCTTGCATTTGAATGAGAGTTGCATAACTATGCTAAAAAGTGACTGATGTCCGTTTGTATTTCATAGCTACACCTCCTACAAATGTGGAACATTGGGCGATACAATTAACGCTCGCTATCCGCATGGAACCGAGGATATCAAAAGTTGTGTCACAATTTTAAAATGTAAACTAGTTTTCAAGATATTACAATTTTTTTGTAATTTTTAATGACATTTCTGTATTGATGGCAACTAAATTATTCAATTTTTGTCGAGAAAAGGAAAAATAATAGGGATCATTAGATTTTTTTTACCCCCCTTTTCAAATTGAAATTGAAACTTGAAATGATCGCATTTGAATAGATTGTGTAATTAAATTTTGCGATTAAATTACGTATTTAAAGAAATATATATATATATATATATATATATATAGATTAAAGTAGTTTATTAATAAGTAAAAAAGAATTTGATTCACAATTTGCGATTATTCATAATTAGTTCAGAGATCCAGGACAAGACTAAACTTTTAATGAAGGTTGACATTAAAAAAAAAAAAAAAAAAATGACGTCATCATTATTTGAAATTGCAACATAATGTTGACATAAAACATTTTGCCATATCATTAAACATTAAATTATCTGAAAATCATTATAAGACAATCTGTTATGAGTCCAGAAGGTTTAGATCATGTATTTCCCATCATAATCAAGAATTGCATAATTTTTCGTAATGTAATATTATAAACAACTGGGTTTTTTCATGTGATGCTGGATTATGATGAGAATCAAATTATAAACAAATAAATGATTATAGCATGCATAAAGAGAGCTGGCATTACACCGAAACAGTATTTATTTTAATTCATAAATCTGAAATATTTTTGCACAAGTTCGTCCTATTTTTGAAATATTTTGTTGCTATGAAATAACAACAACAACAACAAAGAGAAACAAGGGAATATCAGATGTTTATTGGTGGCATTTCCATTAAAATTGTAAAAGAAAAATGTTTAAATAATAATAGTTTCAGCCACTGTTATTAAATTTTAAAAGAAAAATAAATAATAATGTTACAAAATAAATAACATTTAAGACCAAATATCTTATTTCGTTTAATTTAGTTTGTTTTAATACATTTAATAATTTTTATTTTACTTTCTTTTAAATAAATGTTTTTTAAAGAATATTTTATTCAAATAATCTTCACATATTACTTCACTTTAGCAAGACGCTGCACGACTGCAGTATTATTAATCCGTGTGAGAAATGACATTTCCCGAATCTGAAGAAAATTTCTTCTGATAGAACATATAGGAGCTGCAAAAGCTGCTATTAGAGAAATTGTCATTACTTTTTTTAAGTTATCTATTAAGTGTTCAAGTGTCTTGAACCATTAAAAATAGTTTAAAGGGTGTCATTAAGCCAGCACATTTGTAAACAACATTTACCTCGCCACGTCTCAGCCCATTGGAGCCACATCTTTTCACTATTATATTTATTAAAAATACTTCTAGTCACCGAATCTTTTTAAAACTTGGTCTGTTCGTACCTAATATATTCCGCCATCCTCACAAAAAATCTTAGAGCGCTAACTAAATTCTAAACTGGAGAAGCTGGCTTATGGTAACAAACACGTTTCTTTTTGGGGTTTTTTTTCGACGAGTTATACTTGGCTGAAAAAATCTCAACGATAAAATCCTTGGGTGACCAGTCTATATTCCGCCGTTAGGTAGAATTTTTCCCACTTGTTATATTTTATTTTTTTTCTGCCTCAAATTTTGACATTGAATAGATATTACAATATCCATAAAAGGTTCTGTATGCTAAAATATTTTTAATACAGTAATAATATAGTGTATAAATTAATAAAAAAATTTTAAATTAATTAACTTGTTCAGTATTAAGATCCAGATATGTAAAACTTTTTTTTTTATTATTAAAACTAAAGTTTTTTTAATTAAAGCATCAGGTTTACTCACGGACATATTTTTGCTTTATAATATAGATCGTTCTCAAATTATTTATAGTATTATTGCTATTACAGTGGAAACCGCTTATAATGAAGGAGGAGGGGGGGGGGGGCGTGAATGAAATATTCGTTATACGCGGCTTTCGTACATGTTACGATTTGCGGAAAATTTGAAAAAGTTCGATTTATTTGATACTTTGATTTTACCAATTTCATGTTACCCTGGTTCTCGTTCTACTGTATTTAATTTCAAAACTAAAGTATATACCATACTAAAAATTATTTTCTTCATGCAATAAATTTTTGTTTAGTAGTTCATATTGCTTTGCTAGTGCAAAATAATTTGCAATATATATATAAACATGGATACTCTGCTTCTTTAATGTGTTTTTATGTTCTTGAGACGTAGGTGCCTATAAATAGAAAGCACTTTTCTCATCTTACCACCACATAACAACTACTAACTCCAATTCCTCGATTTATCAGTTTCTGAACCCTTTAAAACATTCTACAATGCGACCGTTGATGCTTGAATGCTCAGAAATCCCTTCACAACCAAGTCAAATTTTTGAATGTGTCGACAAAACACATACAAAATAAGGATAGTCTCGCTGTGTTCTAAATGTGGGACACAATGAGACGAATCCTAATCAGGGCTAGCTCAGCTCGGGTACTTCTCTGGTTTTAGTAAATATTTAAATATTGGTCAGAATTCACCGCAGCTCATAAAAACTGTGCTCCGGAGCCCAGAGCAATAACGCTTATTCCGAAAAACGAATCCTAAATTACCCCTCCCCATCTCCAACCTTTTGCCTTCTTTTGTATCAAAACACTTAGAAGTGACGTAATGGGTCGTTCACGTAAGAGAGAGATGGAGATGTAACAGGCTTGATTTTTATATCAGTCTTCGGGTTTAGGCAAACTCTAGCTCAATTTGTCTTAAATTCAAATCATTTTAATGCTGATTTAATCAGAATAAAGAGTAAACAGGAATAGTCTTTTTCTATTCTGCATAGCTGCAAACTATTCATTTTTTGTGTTAATACTATTTCCGAATCATAATCCTGAGCTTATTTAATCGTAGAATTTTGCGATTAATTAATATTAAGATTAGGCAAAGGTTTTTATTTTTAAGTAGTAATAACTAAAAATCGGAATATTTGATGGCTAAGTATATACGCAAATAGATGTATTTAAAATTTTTATTTTGCTAAATAAAAAAACAATGCTTAAAATTTTGTAAATAATGTATGAAATATAAATATGCAGATTGGAGTCACGGTGGAGATGGGGGAGGGGCACGCCACGGGTATTAGTGCTGCAGAATATTATAATATTCTACGGTACCAAAAAAGTACCGGAGCACTAATTATGGCTCCGGTACTTTTTTTCTTAGAAATTAAGCCCTTATTCTAGTAATATTTGAAGGTGATTTTTTCCTATTTCTATTCACGCGTATAAGTAAATTGGTTATGCAAGATGTTCACTGTATACAGATAAATGCAATTTTAGAGTTCCTCTAGTTCAGGGCTGTCCAATCTTTCAGTACGAAGGGGCGCACCTCAGCTCTTGACAATCAATGAAGGGCGCCATTATTCCCATGACTCAAATCATGCAATAATATTATCTAAACCAGGACATTTTTTATTTATTTATTTTTTTTTTTGGGGGGGGGGGGGTGAAAAGAACATGTTGGCTTATTTTGAAGACATGAATTTAGCTTTATAAAAAATACAAAAACAAAGACATCAGGCATCATAGTGAGGTAGGTTCCAGCGAGATAGTCTTGAAGAGCTTTCATTGACGAAAACATTTCGCACTGCTTTTTCGATTTTTCAAACAAATTGAGATAAATTGTCGATGAAAAATTACCCCTCTTTATACCTCCTATAAAAAAGCCAATGGGACAGTGTAACAAAGAAAAAAACAGTTGAACTTTCATAGCGGGGAAGGAGGGGAGGAACACTTATTATTCTGAATTTTACTTCATAACGTATAAAAAAAGTTGTTGCCAATTATTACCAAATTCAACCATCATAATTAAACTATACAAAATTTTATAAACAGTAACTATAGCAATTGTGAAAATGTGCATGATTAAATTTTAAAAGTATATTTCTGGTTTATAATGCGTAAAATACACTTTGATAAATTAAAAAAAAAATCTCTGATGCAAATATTAATGATTTTATAGAAAGCATCCTTTAAAATGGAATTTTATTTTTAAAAAGGCTATAGCCTTTTTATTACTTACGGGTTTTCTTTTCAAAATGCCAACTCGCCAACTTTGACAGTATTTTCTAAAAGATATTCTGTCTTTACAAAAAAATAAGGAAAACGACTTTCGATTACATAGTTTTTTAATAAGAACAGGTGCCAATTTCATGCCTTTCTGAACAAAAATGAATTTCAGAATGTGTCTAAAGTAGCCTCTTTTGATTAGAGTTAAAAGTTGATTGCCTTAAAAATGAGTCAGAAATTGTGTCAGAAAATTTTGCGTTGTTGAGCAGATCATTTGAAAACCACCTTAAACTCATAATATTAAATTATAGTTTAATAAATGAATGAAGTTTCGTGCAGGATATGTATATTAACTTTTATAGCTCGTATTACGAGGGGGTGGGTGTTATTTAAATGATTGATTACTTTTGTTAGAACAAAATAACAAGTAAAACATGTTTTTAAGTAGTATTATGATTTTAACATTTTTGTGCTAGAGGGTGAAAGGGGCAAGGCGAGACTGGAGAAGAAATGGATAATTTAGACTATTATTATTTTTCTTGTATCTATAAAGTATAACAGTTAGTGCAGATAAAAATTTTAAACTTCCAGTTTAAAAATAAGTGCGATTTTTTTTTGAGGGGGGGGGGGGAATTTAGATCATGGTTGATTTATTTATTTAATGTTACTAAAATAACAAATACGAAAAAAATGTCTAAAAAAAATTAACGAGATGATGTAAAGCTCCTTTTTGTTCTGAGATAATTAGAGCAATAATTGTAAATTGCGAGACTGGAAGAGAAGTTGATAATTTAGATTATTATTGTTTAATTGTTGTTGTTGTTTCTATAAAGTAACAGCTAGGGCAGATAAACATTTAAAACTTTCAGTTTCAAAATATGTGTGGTTCGGAAGGGGGGGGGGGATTTAGATTATTGATATTTATTTATTTAATGTGCAGTAAAATAACAAATACAAAAGAAATTTAAAAAAAAAATTAAAGAGATTACATAAAGCTCATTTTAGTCTGAGATAATAAGAACAATAATTGTAATAAATTGTGCGTTAAATTATGTGTGCGTGCTTATGATTTTTATTCTTTTCATTGAATTTACGTAATACAACAAATTTTATCAAACTGAGACATCTCATATTAACTGAGTTTAACTATATTAAGAAATGTATCTTTTATGATTAAGACAGGAAATAAATCTGATTTTGAGTTACTACATTACAAAGAAGACAATTTCGATTTATGTAGATCAACATAGCTGAAACATGAATGCTCTCTGATTGGCCTTTATGACAAAAAGATCTTAATATTCTATTTTTATTTTTATTTTTATTTTTTTCTGTCTTATGTCAACAATAATTTCATTTTCAAGTAATGGTCCATTTAATGAAAAAAACAAAACAATCAGTTTTTTTTTATTTTTAACGTTACGGAACACCATTTACTATTTTGTGAGCAGTAAACTTTTTAGATAGCGATTGTTTAGATAATGATTTCAATTATTACGAGTTTATGGAAGCATTTTTTATTGTCTATTTTATGTCAGCAGAGGGATTAAAACACTGGAAAGTAATGCAAATCAATTTTTAATAAAATTCTAGCTCTCCTCGATTACTCGATTTGCCACCCATCAATTCTATTTTTTTTTTCAAAGGGGGATCTAAGGGGGAGGTTACGGGGTCGTGATTCCTTTTAAGCGATGAATGTTCCTAAGATGCGTCTCAAAGTCAAAATTATATGGACAGGCGATTTTTCGAAATAACAGCTAAGAAAATAAAGCAATAATCACGAAAAAAATAACTAGCATATGGAATCCAAACATAAGTTTATTACGATACAGATATGATACGTTTATATCACAGATTGTTTGTAAAAAAATAAAATTCAAAATAAGCTGTCTCAAAAATATATGGACAATGAAACGAATTGCCTTTATCACAACCGTATCAAAAAAAAAATTGCACTTTCGCGTTCTGTACTTGTGACGTAACCACTTCGCAATATAAAATCACTGCTCTTTCTTCAACTGTCGAATAGTTGGAAAATGCCTCGCAATGTTGAATTCTCTGCTGCTGATATTGCTAAAATTTGGCGTTTAAAGGCTCAAAATGTTAAGGTTTCTGATATTGCAAAACAAATGAAGCGTAGCAGAACTGGAATTTATGCAATTTTACCAAAAAGGGACAACACGATTGCAAAAAAGCGTTCCGGTCGACCAAGAAAAAATCTCTAAGACAAGATAGAGAATTTTTCGCGAGCAGTTTCAACCCAAAAGAAGTCTGTTCGTGAAATTGAGAGGACTTTGGCGTTTCCTATTTCCAGATCTACTGTTCACCGTCGCATACAGGTAAGCGAAAATCATAAATACCGCAGAATGTGTCGGGCACTTATGCTGAAAGTACACCATAGAAAGCCTCGAGTTCTTTGGGCTAAAAAACACATGCATTGGACGGATGAATAGTTAAGTGTTTTCGTCAGTGACGAAAACAAATTCCATTTGGATGGCCCTGATGGCTGGGCATACTATTGGCATGACTTACGAAAAGAACCTCGCGAGTTCTTTAGTCGATAAAAAGGAGGGGGTTAACAAATGGTGTGGGGCGCATTTTGTTTCAACGGAACAACGGATATTGCTTTTCTTAATAGTCGATAGTGCTCTGGGGATCATTAAAATGTCCTTAAAAGCAATCTACTTCCAATCGGAAACATCTTAGGGGGAAAAAACTGGAAGTTCCAACAGAACAATGCGTCGATTCACACGTCCCACTCAACATCAGCTTGGTTTAAACAGAATCAAGTGACTGTTATAGACTGGCCATCCATCAGCCCAGACTTGAATCCAATTGAAAACCTTTGGAGAGTACTTGCACGAGATGTGTAAGCCCATGATTGGCAGTTTTCTGCTATTCAGGAATTACAGCAACAAGTAGAGCAGAGTTGGTTCTCTTTACATACTCCAAACACTAGTTGGAAGCATGCCTGAGAGGGTTTTCAAGATAATTAAAAGGAATGGATACAAAATTTGAATTTAAATGCAAAATATTCGAAAAGTCCATATATTTTTGGGACAGCCTATTCTTATTTTTATTTTTTTTGCAAAAAATCTGTAAAACTTATACTTTATTTTTTTTTGCTGTAATAAATTTATGTTATGATACTACATGCATATTATTTTTGTTTCGTGATTATTGCTTCATTTTTTGAACTATTATTTAAAAAAATCGCCTGTCCATATACTTTTGAGATGCACTATATACAACAATATATTTTTAAAATGTAAATACGTATTGTGTGTGCTTCCCCCCCCCCCCACCCTTCAGAAAAAATAAAAGAAACAAAATCCTGCTGAACAATGCAAATATTTCTGACCCTCATGGAGTCACTTTTAACGGAAATGCATGAAATTTGCCCTTTAAGCGTTGAAAAATTGAGCAATTTTTTTATTTTTCGTATATGTGATACATCTTCAATAATAACTAATTTTGCAGAAAATTAAATAAACAAAATATCCCCTAAAACTTAGCTAAACATCGTGGGTGATCGTTTATGTGCAATAAGTGACTTTAATATGAAAAATTAAATTTGTTATCAGCTTGAAATATATCTATATAAATATTTTACTATGATTACTTGGTTTTGTTTTTTCTATTGTATTTAACCCCTTAATCGTCGCACCCTTTAAGTGTAGGCTACTGTTTTAAAATTCAGATTGCTTGATTACCACCAGTTTTTTTAAGTAGAAATGTTCGTCTTGTTTAATAGACCGATAAAAATAATGCGAGAATAAAGCCAGTAACACTATTTTATAAAACTGGTGGGAATCAAACAATCCGAATAAAACAGGCGTAACCTATGCTGCCCGTGAATGTCTCGGGCGCGACGATTAAGGGGTTAAATCATGTATAACAGCTTCGGTCGAGAGTATTCTTTTTCCTGCACATGACATATGAGTCAGTAGTGTTTTGACAGATAGAACTGCTTGGCTACGGGCGAAGCGAGTTTGCGATCCTTGTGTTCTTATTATCTAATCCAGTCATATATTGAACCTTTTTTTTCTTGGGCCGCAAACATATGTTTGTAACATTAGACGGGCCGCAAAACAAGTATATTATAAGTTTAAAAAAAAAAAACGGTAATTAAAACAGTAAAATAACCAAAGTAGTATAACAAACCTACATAATAAATTTAATAAAATCAGTACGATTGAAAGTTTTGTCACGAAAGAAATGTTACAAAAGAAATAAAAGCAGCATTATTTCCAAACAATATAATCGTCGTAGATTTCTATTACAAATTATGTCGAAATATGCCGCAAAAATTTTTGTTTGGAAATAGTCGTGTAAAACTTTTTGCTGCCAATTTTTTCCGAAGCAAGCGTTAAACCCTAATAAGCATTACAAGTTATATGATAAGTATAAATCGTAATAATTTAACAATGCAGCATTTCCAAGTTCTAAAGAAAAAAATCAGGTGATTTGTCTTAAAAAACAGTCGTTTTCTCAATGCAAAGTTTTTTTAAGTGTAGAAATACTAATGCAAATTTAATTTATTTGGAATAATATTTGTTTTAGTGTTGAAGATTAAGAAATGCATACACCATTATAGCACAAGTAGACTAATATATGTAAAAAGAACTTTTGAGTACGGAAACGGCATTTAAGATGTTTTAAGTTAATTCTAAATTAGTAATTTTAAATAACGGGACATATTTTCTCTTCCCTTGAAAAAATATAAAAGAACAGTGAAGGTCTTAAAAAACTTTTTATGCACATCTCAATTAATTTTATAAATAGAGATTGATGATTATGTGTATTGGGCTGCACATAAAAGGTCGCCGTGCCACATACGGCGACCACATACGGCGCAGGTTGAGTATATGGCTGATAATCTGTCGGAGTACAAACAGGGTCGTACTGGCATAACAGAGAGGGCGGTGGCAAAATGGATAAAAAGGGTGCCAACTATTTAATAAGTGGGCGCCAATTGCTTATATATTACATTAGTACATTATACATATATATACACGCACATCAGACAAATTATGTATGAAAAATTACCATTAAAATTAATTGCTATAGCGAAAACTTTATTATTCCTAAAATATTTATGATATCCAAATTAGTATTATATTCTATAAAAATGTGATATGAACAAAAATAAAGAAAACACATTTATAATTGACAGCAGTAAGAAAATGATACCGTTTTAGTGAAAAATTTGTGAAAATGATATTTTGAACACACACATAACATTTAATAAATAACAGGGCAGATAAATAAATGACTTTTTGAGCACAGAATATAAATTGTAATTTATAAATTAAAATTATATTTATAATTTATAAATAACGGATATATATAACAAGCAACAAAGAAATTTCGATTCTAAAGCATTCCATGAAAAACATTGCACTTAAAAAATTCTGATGTGATCCAGTGTGAACCAGTGAAACCAGTGTTGATCATTAAGAGAATTTTTTTTAGCGCTGTTTTCTGTTGTGACTGTCCCCTCCTTTGCTTTTTTTTTTTTTTTTTTTTTTTTTTTGAGAATTAAGAAATATATAATTTTTCCCCCTAAATATTATTGAACTCATTACTGCATTGCATGATTCAATTTTATTGTATGGTAGTTTTGTTTTAAAGGTTTTTATTAAATTTTATTGCAACTGATGACTGTTTTACGCTGCCGAAATTATTAATTATTTTTATTGTCCCTCAGAAACTTTGTAATCGAACTGTTTTTGCAGTTTTTGGTAAAAGCGGAACAACTTTCAAAAATGCTGCACAAAGGTGGCGTTTTGAGCCGGATTTCCGGGCGCGACGATGGGGAAAAAAAACAAGTTGGAAACTGTACGTCCAATGTGAGAAATGAGGTGCGTTCGTACTATAACCAGTTTTATAAATATTCATATCTTAATGATCTTTATTTCATTGGAATGAATTATATCGTCTGTTATTACGGTTTGCTATATTTCCGTAATAAAATAAGCATCTCGGTCGCTTGACAATTCATCCTCGTAAGCTCCTATAACAAGAAAGGACCGATTTAAAAGAAAAATCAAATTATTAATAAAAAAAATTTATTAATATCTTTTTAAGTTTTGATTCAATTTTCATAAAATTTGAAATGACTCGCCAAAATTCTACAAAGATAATATATATTAAATTTCAAACCATTCGGTTGGGTAGATTTTGCGTTGCTATATGCGGACAGACGGATGGACGAACTAAATGGCGGCAATAGGTCCTACGTATATCTTATATTATAATACGAGAAAATCTTGTGTGTGGTTATGCAAATTTTATTTTTAAAACGGCTCTAACGATTTTGACGAAATTTTGTTTATACTCTGTCATAATAATATCTGTCATGTGGACTAAATGCGATATTAAGAAAAAAAAATTAAACATGTTGTACAGCTTGAAAATGTTAAAATATGCGAATATTTCCATAATCGGGATTTTATCATGATTCAATACGTTCCTCAAACTCATATATATTTACTATTTTCTATTACTCATAGTAATACTCGCTTTGTATTATTCTCAAACATTTGAGAAAACCGTTAAACTTCAGATATGACGTCGGATTAATTTTCTTTTTAATTCTCTAATGGCGTGATATTAATCTGCTTTCTGTACATACACATACTCATACTTCTTGTATTATTGAGAAATCTTTGAAAATTTCCGTTTTATTACCCATATGACGTCATAATCTTTTTTTTTTTCTATTGGTGAAACTTTTTATTTCATTTTCATTTTTCACGTGGAAATTTTTCTATAGAAAATTAATTATTGTAGAAGAATTTTATTGTGAATTTTTAATTGTCAGCAACTGCTATAACGGAAAATGTTTAAATTTAATAGGAAAAGTCTGTTAGAATTTTGGTTTTTTATCTCTGTTTATTAAAATAATACGATTTTTTCAAATTTTAATATTCTGAGATTCATAGCAGATATTCAGTTATGTATACACAAAGTTTCAACTCTGTAAGTTATATAGGTTCTGAGAACGTCTGGCTCTGTGACGGACAGACAACGTAAGAAGGAGTAATAGGGTTTCGTGAGATGAACGAAACCGTAATAAAAATGAAAGTCAAAGAAAACAGAAATAGTTAACTGCCAGATGAACAGGAAAAAAAAAATACGTATAGTAGTTTTTTAGTATACACCTTTTTTTTTCTTTTTTTTTTTTTTTTTTTTTTTTAACCGCATGCGCCTTGTGCATATAGGCATTCTTTCTTACACGAAATCTTAAAAAAAAAAAAAAAAAAAAAAGATCAAATTTATTTGCAAAGCTATTTTTTCTTTTTACTTGATCTGAAAATTTGAAGATATGTAATATGTTGCTATGTATTAATGACAATTATCTTATAATTTCATTAAACATAAGTAAAACAATTAAGAATAACCGAGTTAGGAAGAATTTTGTGTAATGCATGACTCGTGTAATTACAGAAAGCATTACTATTCCAAAATTTTCTTTAACTGATATTTTCACTGACGAAATTTAAATTGAAACTAGTTATATTTTGCATCTTGGAATAAAATAAAAGTATTTTTTTCTCATCTTGCAGTATGCAAAGAACACAGTTAAACGAAAAGTTGTTTTTAACAATTTTTTCTTGATAGACGACCGTACGCCGAAACCGAGTGTATATTAATTAGTATATCATGAAAAATTCTTTCACATCCGATTTCTATTTCGTCCTGAAGAAAGCATAGATCACTTCAGAATACGGTACAATTACAATCAATAAAAAGTTTCGCATATGGTATCACTAAAGAAACCACTCATAGGAAACTAACGAACCTATATAAAAGTAACTTGAAACCGCTCCGAAATAGTAATTTGTCTTCTTAGACACGCCTAAGTACTGAAAAATTGAACACAAACACATCTGGTCTTCTCATTACTTCTTTTCTTATTTCCACCAGTTCTTTTTGTGAAACGACCTGTAGAATTTTCCGTGGTTTATCAGTTATCTATTTATTTTAATTACATGACACATGAGTATTTTCAACTTGTAAACCACAAGCTGTTTAAAACGCTGAAACAGATTCCGTTTACAAAGAGTTTTTAGATATTCGCAATTTCGGATGCTACACTCTAAGAAATTTCCGTAAAATTCGGAGATTTGACCGTAGAATTATACGGGCAACTCCCTTCTTTGAAAAAAAAGTCCAATACCCGTATTTTATAACAAAATGCTGTAAAATTCAGACTGTCCGCAGATTAAAAAACGGCCACTGCCATTATTCTCCAAAAATGGCCAGTTACCGTAAAAGATAACGACTTCAATAAAAGATTTTCGCAGTGACCACCTGCTATTGGCTGTTACAGATCATACGTCACGAGGAATTCAAGGTCGCCCTTCGCCAAAGTCAAACAAATATGGACGCCTTTTGAAAACGTGTGTCGCTGAGTGTGTGGTAGCGTGGCTTTTATAACGTTTTGCTGGATATTATATATAAGTAAGTTATTTTCTTTTTCTTTTGTTATATCATGCACAATAGTATGCTTATCATTTAATGTATAGCATCTTGTTTCTTAATATATATTTGTGTGTCAGCATCCATGTACGGAGAATAATTGAGAAAATGTCCTGCACGTGACATCTATTTACTTATAAATTGTTAGAATATCAACTATGCATTACAACTAGCAGAAAAAACATGCATTTTCATATTAGCATAGTTGTTTTAATCTGAGGGTACAATAACATTGTTAAAATAGCAATAATATGTAAAAAAGTTGTTCCACACGTGACATGGAATGCCTAATTTGTTTAAACTTGAGAAATAAATAGTTAACTATTCGTAAAAATACAGAATTCGGTTTTATAAGTTATTTTAGTTAAAAAATTGATTCAATTGTTTTGCTAACGATTTCCTAAAATGATTTCAAATCTAATCGGTGTTTATATGTCGGTAAATAATATTTTGCCGCTGATATTTATTTCAGTATATTTTTGTTTACATAAATTAAGTTACTATGAAGGGAAGAGCGGGGTACAATGGACCACCCCCTAATGTTTTATTTTTATTTAGTAATTTAAAGGTTATAGATAAGATAATTAACTTTTTTGCAAAGGCAAAATTATTGTTTTTATTTAAATTTAACATGCATAAAAGAAAGCTTTCAATAATATTTTTATCAGAATAAATTGAACTTTCAACATGGGGTACAATGGTCCACTATCCGCATTGCTGCTATAATTTTTTTCAAAATACTTAACATTTGCATATTCTCTATGAAATATTTGTAGTTATTAATCTGTTTAGACTCAGTGTTGCAATGTTGCCTCCCCCCCCCCCCCCCCCCCATACACACACAGACTCAAAAGTCTCTCAAGAAAATTTCAAAGTATTTTAGGATTTGCAATCTGTTATTTTAAAAATATAAATTTTGGTGTATTTTTTCTGTTTTGCTTTTTTTTTTTTTTTTTTTTTTTTCAAAATGTTACTTGCAAATTTGTATTATTGTTATTTTGGAGGTAAAAAGGAAATAAAAAAATAGATTGGTATTTTATTTAAAATAATATTTTAGCAATGTTTTTCCACTTTTTTTTTTTCTTTGCTTCAGAAAGACTAAACTTAGAATTTTATTTACGTTGCGAATTGAACTTCTTGTTTATTTAAATGAAAATAAGTCTTCCGATTTTGCAAGATAGTTGTGAAATAACATTGTTATTTAGCTCATGTTGTTTACAACAAACTAATTTGAAGTTTTCTTGATTATTAACCATCAGCTTATTTTATTAAAATATAGTAAAGAAAATTTCTTGTTTTATAAGTTATAATGCATTTTAATTTATTAAGAATGTGCTGTGAAAAGCAGAATGTAATATTAATACATTATCAAGCCTTGAAATTAAATTTTTCTTGAAGCGGAGTCTATCTCTTAACATTTATAAATAGAGGGAAGTGGAACTGTTTGGGAGAAAGAAAAAAAAATCTTTAAACTCTACTGTTAATTTACATGCTTTTTGAAAAATTGTGTTATACAAACATGGCAAAATTTCATTGAAAAAATTTAAATCGACAACTCAGAATATTTATGCAAAATGTTTATTTTTATTAAGTCAACTCCTAATTTCTATGAATGGCAATTATTATTTACATTTTTGTTCCTATATATGTAACCTTGGAATGAAAATTTTTTCTTCATGTGCACTACAAAATCTTTGCGGCTTTCGGCCAGTTTAGTAAAGTGCAACTGTCTGGTGGCCTTTACTGCACTTTTTGACGCAATCTTTTGGTTATCACTGTTTTTTTTTTTTGAGTGCTTGTAAAAAATCTCAAAATACATGCATTGGGCGTAGGAAATCGTGAATTTCGTCAATTTTCAAAAGAAATAAAGTTGAGAAATTCCTTAATTTGTCACGGGGAAAAAATTAGCAAAATTTTTCGATCGCAGGGGGGGGGGGGGGGGGGGGAAGGTACTTGCGTATTAACGCCACCGCAGCAGAAGGTGCGCCAATAAAGAGCAATCTTGTTGTTCGCATGCAGTTATCTTTTGGATTCCTTGTTTGCTGATTTTTTATGCCATTTTTTAGTGCTACTAAAGATTGCCAGCACTTAAAAACCGCTAAATCTGTAGCTGCGGTTGCGTTAATACGTAAGTACAAAAAAAAATCGGAATATTTGTCTGTCAATCTATTGGGGCAAAAAAAAAAAAAAAGCAAAGTTCAACAATTGGTTCCAAGAAAAATCCAGAAATTCACCAATTGATCATGGGGGAAAAATAACAAAATTTCTTAATTTATCATTAGAAATTATCATAAAATTCGACAATCAGATGCCTGAAAAAATTTTCAACATGATGAAAAATTTGGGAATTTCGCCAATGTACTGCAAGAAGAAATCGTAAAATTTGCTAATCGTTTACAGAGGAAATCTCGAAATTTCTCAGTCGGTTATAGAAAAAATCGTTAAATTCATTAATCTGTTTTGATAAAAAACTGAATTTCGTCAATCAGTCACATGCAAAAAAATTGCAAATTTCGCTTATCTATAGTAGGAAAAAAAAAAAATCTGAGAATTCATGGAACGGGCGTGGGAAAATATCTTGTAAATTGGTCATGGGAAAAATTGGGAATTTTCTCAATTTGTTGCAAAAAGAAAACATGAAATTTACTAATCGATCTTGGAACATAGCACGAAATTTATAAATTGGTCACAGAGAAAATTGTAAATTTTGTGGATCTGCCGTTTGAAAAATCTTCACAAAATTTGTTAATCAGTCACTGAAAAATAATGCGAAAATCGTCGCTCGGTCACAGTGAAAATATCTTAAATTTTGTGAATGGAAGATTTCCCGTTTAAGAAGTCAAATGTAAGAATGTTATACATTCTTTTTCAGGGTTTCATATTCTATGGATTGATTTTCCCACTTGATTGTTTCCAAAAGCAAAATTCTTCAGAAAGTGATTAAAAAAAGTTTTTGCGCAGGAACCTCCCATTCCCAATTTTATATTGGTTGAGATTTCAAAATTTTGCGCCCCACCAGTGGCTGAGAGGTTCTGCTCTCAAAGCTGGTAGACGGGGACACGGGGAGGTGCTGGGTCGTCCCCTGTCGCGCTCGTCGACCTAACCGTTCAGAGTTTTCTGTGGTTTTCTTCGAACCTTGCCGTAAATACGGACTAGGATCCCTTAAAAAGACCCCCACGGAGGGCATACGCCCCCCCCCCCAAGGGCCTATATCCCTCGTGTTGATAATTGGCCGTCATAAATCAACTCAACTCAAAATTTTGGGTACAAATCCTGCCTTGATTATAGATTTATTTAGCAACTGAAATTAACATATATCAAAAGCATTCTAGGTTCTTTAACATGTACCTATGAAAATAAGAGTTCAGTTTTTATCAAATATTTAACACTTGATATTTGATTTGAAAGGTTTGATATTGTACCAAAAAACAAAAACAAAAAAAACTTTGTAATAAGAGACAAAATTAAACAATTTTTTGTATGAAAACAAATTATTTAGGCAAAATTCTTTGTAAAAATCAAATTTTGCAGTCTGAAATTAGTATTTCATAACAAAATATTCTTATATGAATGAAAAAAAAAAGGGTAACAAAGCGTGAAATTTTAAAGTTCATATTGCATATATTTGAGTAAAGTCTAAAAAAGACCAATAATAAAAGCCGGTTAAAACAAAAAAGGCCACTGGCTTGATTTTTAAAAATTTTAGCTAACTTTCTTCAAACCCTGTACTAGACAGTGTTAACTGTTTTTTTCCTTGCTTGGCTAAACTCGGTTTCTTGAAGTTTCTGAGCCCTAAGTATTTCATGCTAGAGCCTGACAAATTAGATTCATTCAACCCCCACAAAAATTCTGTGTAGTGCACTCATAGAAGCTTTCATAAATGTCCTATCATTGCCAAATGTTGAAAATTAAGACAACATATACCTAACTTACAGACCTTGACGCAAAAATCATGATGTAAAGAATAATCAACAAAACAACATATAAATAAGAATTTGATTGCAGCTGTTTTGAGAAATGAATCCTCAATTTCAAAGCATGAATCATTCATAAACCAATCTGAATCATTTGTTTTTCTAGCAACAGAAAAAACCCCGTATGATAATGTTCACAATGTGCATGCCCAGTAGCTTCGTCTGAAAAGAATGGGTTTGTTTCAATATAAAGGATTTTTAATGAATAAAAAATGTGGAGCCTTCACCCCCCACACCCTTTCTGTCTGAATGGTGCTTAATAACAGGGCTTAATTTATGCTGGAACTCGACTCCGGTACTTCTCTATTTTTAGTAAATATTTAAATATTCCTCAGAATTCACCAGGGCTTTTTTTACATCATATAAATTATTAAATAAGTAAAAGTTTTTTTTTTTCTTTAAATGTCATATAAGTTTAAATTATGAAGAAGAATGCCAAATCGTATAGTCAGTCCTTAATTTGTACCAGAGCTCAGCTCTGGAATTTCTTTATTTCAGTTAATATTTTATTTAAATATTAGCCGGGCAAATCGGGTTCTTTCTTAGAAATTGTTGCTTAATATTAACAAAAGAAAAAAATATATAAAATCTTAGGCACGTTAAGATTTTTTGAAAATTTTCGTTATACTTGTTCATTAAAAAAAATATATATATATTTGCATAGCTACAAAATATTCTTTTTTCTTTTTCGGAATCATAATCCTTACTTCACTTAATCGCATAATTCTGCAATAAATTAACATTAAAATTAGGCAAAGATTTCTATTCGGAAGGAGTGGAAACTGAAAAGTGGGATAGTTGACACAGCTAATTATATGCTAATTATATTTAAAAATTTTATTTTGCTGAAGAGAAAAAAATAAATTTTGCAAATGTATAAAATATAAATTTGCAGATTGGAGAGGGGGGGGGGGCTTCGGTTGTTAAGTACTGCAGAATATTAGGGCTTTGGTACTTTTTTTTTTAGAAATTAAGCCCTGTTTAATAACACATTGTTAATTGTGTAAATTTTTACAATATCCTAAAGAATTCATTCCAGGCCTTTTTTTTCTCCCTCTCTGTTTAGATTACTGACATACATTGAAGATTGAAAATTTGATGATTGAAGATTGAATTGTTAACTACAAACATCATCCTTATTATCAAAAGAATATAAAGAAAAGTTTGGTATTTTATAACATTTAAGGTCTTGATTACAAAAAAGTTTTTCATTATGAAGCAAAATAAACTGTATAATTTTAATTTTAATTACTTCAACTTGAATTGCAATACCTTGACCGGAGCAACAAGACGCACTGAAAATACGTTGGCCTACAGATTTAGCAAACACATCTTCGCCAAGTGAAGAACAGGCGAATTCTTGCCCCGTTGCCAGGTATCAACTCGTTAAGCTAGGCAAAAGCCTGGCAGGTAAGGGGCCTGGTCAACGGTCTAAAAAAAAAAATACCTGGACCGGCTTTTATTAGAGTATTATTAAATAATATTTTTTGTGCAAAATACAGGTTCTCATCAGGTGGCAAAATATTTCTTTAGAGCATTTACTGTTTGTACATCACAACAATTAAAAATAAGTGGTGAGAAATGTTCTGTTGAAATAGGATCACTAAAATATAATCCCGGTCTTAAATAAGCTTGATACAATTCACGACGTTCAGCCAGGGTTGATGTGACATTAATAAAATTTTTAGTGTTGCGTATGCATTTAAAAAAAAAAGTATGCGCTTTCAAAACGCATATTCCAAACCCAAATGAGAGGCCTAAATTGTTAAGCTCAGGGTAATGTGACATAATGGTGTTTTGGTCGTAATAGTGTTGGAAAAAATATTTGTCTATGATGCAAGTAATCTTCTATAAGTGTATTTAAATATACAATTGGTGTATGACTAATTTTTGAGGAACATATTAAAATTACTATTTCTTGTAGGATACAGGAAAGTTGTCAGACTGGGTCTTCTTGGTTTATTATTTTGTATCTTAAATAAATGCTGAGAAATCTTAACAATGTTCAGTTTTGAATAGCATGGCCAGATAATTTATCAGAATTCAAAGATATTGTATTTGGTTTATTTTTAGCATCTTCACCTTTTATATGGAAATTTATCTATTGCATTGTTAAGATATTTAAGTGTGAACCATTTTTTTGTCTTTATGAAATACTTAATAAATAAATGTACATCATATGCCATGCCTTCAAATACATAGTGTCCTAAACATGGAGGCAATCCTGGTGAACATACTATGATAAAAACCAAGCTCATTAAAAATAGAATTACATTTGATGCCACAGACTGATTGTAAATCAGAAGTCTGTAATAAATGGACAGTAGCATCATATGACATTTCAGATCGTGCAGTTGCTTTTAATAAAGGTGAATTTTGGAAGTCATGTGTTATTTCAAAAAATCTACATATACGGCCATGGGCAAAACTTTCTGTGAATCCTCCAATATTGTGACTACCCAAGTTATCTCCAGCAATATATGCAACTGTGCCTTTATGTACATTGTTGTTAACAATCAATCCACTGACTTCAAGTCTTTAATTAAATGGTGAAATACTGCTTCATGTCCAAAATATTTCAAATGTTTTTCTTTACACAGTAATATTAACTGAATTGGATTTGCTTTAGATCTGTTGAATTTATAAATATTACCTAAAGTCATATACATTGCCAATATCTTATGCTTAGTTCTAGATGAACCTAACGGATTAACTATTTCAAAGCTATCTTGGTATAGAATTAATTGTAATGTATTCAAATTTTGCTTAAAAAGCTGACTGCTTTTGTAAATAGATCAATCTATGTGAATTCACAAAGTAGGCCAGTTTCTTCAGAAATGGGATTTAAAAATTGTTCTAGTATGAATTTGTCATTCAAAAGGGCTTTGAGAGTGTCATGTATTGGTGTGTAATGAAAAATGCATTGCTGATTTTTTTCATTAAGACTCAATTTTAAATTAACAGGTTGAACAAAATGAAAATTCTGTTTAAAAAAACTTTCCTTAAAAAATCAGATCACAGTGTTCCATTCGCACAACTTAATGTGTCTGCATTGATGGCATTAACCGATGGCATTGGTACTATCCTTTGATCTATTGTTATATTATCTAGTACTGTTAAAACAGACTGAAGAATATTACCTTTCAGACTATCACAAAACTTGCTTAATTCACTAACTATAATTTGAATGGTGCTGGCAGGAATATTGTGTTTACACTGCAATCTTAAATAAAATTGACTCAAATCTTTAATTCTGTTATTTAGTTCATTGTTAATTTCAATATCTAAACATGGCTGACAGTCACTTGATTGATCGTCTACAATTGGAATAATATTGCTGCTATGTGCCTGTTGATTACAATACAAAATTTGTTTCTTATGGATACATGATACATGAGAACAAAATGATGTGTAATGACTATTGTTTTGAACAAGCTTCATATGGACAGTTAATAGTGGTGAAAATCTATTGGATTTTCTTTGAGAGATGCTTTTGAAAGTGCAATAAAGGAAAAGCTAACAGAACTGATAAATTATGCGAGAAGAAAAGAAAGAAAAAGAAATTTGATTTGAATCCACCACATGTCTATCAGCTACAAATGTTGTGTATGCTGTTTAATGAAGACTTTGAGAGCTTCTTATGTGTGAAAATCCGAGGTAAGTCATATATATATGTGTCTGTGCATGCGCATTTGACTTTTTTCTGAAGTTAAGGACTTTCTTTTTGGTAAAAATATTTTCACATGATTTTCTCAAAGAAAAAAAATTCTATATCTTTTTATTTTGTTTTGTCCTTTTATGCAAATTTACACATTTTTCATTTATTCTTGAAAAGAGGATCGTCAGTTTAGTAGGAATAATCGTGGAGGTGACCGCGTAAAAACCAGGGCTGGGTTTTTGCCGGCAGAAACTGGCAACAACTGACATAAACATATTTTGTGACATAATCAGACTTTTTTAGTAGTATTAAATTTCCTAAGTAAATTTTATTACGGATAAATAACAAATAAAATACTGTGGATAGTTTTAATTTAAAATAAATAAATTTGCATTAGAAAAAATGAGTAATGTAACATGTAACAGATAAAACTTTTCTTATAATATGGTTGTGTAATTTTATATATAAACAATTATTAGAGTATTTAAAATCTCAGTTTAAAATTCAAAATAGAAAACTATATCCAATACTTATTTTAAATTAAAAAGAAAAGAAAAATAATCAATACTTGCTCAAAATACTTTTCTGTAATTTAACATAATTTATTAATAACTGTAAAAAATCTTTCTCATAGAAATATTATACAGCTCCAAATCAAAAAATTGGAATAATTAATTCCATTCGTATTTCGAATTGCATTTAGCTTTATTTCGCTGTACTACAATTGAAAAAGAACAGCGATGGATGTTTTAATACATTTGCATGTTATTAAAGAAAATTAAAACTGTAAAATATTAAACTATGAGTGAATATTTTATTTTTGTAAAATTATTTTCATTATTCAAAATATTATAATACTAAAATAGGTGGTTCAAAAAATTAGAATACTTATGAATTTTCTTGATTGGTTCAGAAGGTTGCATAAAATAAGCATTTTTGACACAATAGATATTGCGCTAGAAAACAAAGTTGAGCTTCTTTCCAGCATAAAGTTGGCATGGTCATGTCTGAACAGAAAACATTGTGAACCACCTGTAGCTAGCTTGGCAAAGCGAGTTCATGCTGTTATAAAATGTAAAGGTGATGCTACAAAATATTAAAGAATAACCATTTTTCCTTTTTTTTTTAAACACATATTATTTACAATGCAATATTCTAATGTTTTGAACCAGGTAAATGGTTATTCTAATATTTTGATTTTTTCTAAGTGTGAATAATTATTTTATTTTTTGTATTTTATTTTAATTTTAATGCTAAAAGATTCTACAAACAATTTAGATTCTTACAATATTAAGTTTTATCCTGTATTACTTTTTGTATAAGCGATACTACATGAAAAACCTTTTTTCACAATTCCTTTTTTTTCTATTATTCTAATTTTTTAACTTGGAGCTGTAGTTATATGTGGATCTTGTAATTCCGTGGATTTAAAAACATTTCATTTAAATACAGTATTCAAAGGAACAAATCTGACTTTTTTAATTTAAGACTTTTAGTTGAAAATGTTCTAACCATATATATATATATAACCATATTCCATATAGTAGATAATCTTTAAGTTATTGCATTATATTATTTATTTAAAAATTATCTGAACAGAGATTAGTTAAAATATCATAGAGTTTTTTGTAATTTTTTTTTTTTTTTTTTTTTTTAGATAGAAATTCAACTGTAAATAATACTTGTAATACAACTTGTACACAAATCATCAGATTACCAAATTATGAAAATTTCGGTTTTTCAAGTAAAATAAAATTAGTAATATAAACAAAGTATATATTTATATGATTATTTTGAAGCTTTTTGCTACTTGGAATAACATTCATAATTTTTAGTTTTAATTTTTAATTTAATTGTTTACATATCAAATACATGTGTGAATTATGAATCGTTGGGAGTTAAAGTTCTTCTTTTTATTATTTCTTAGTTTTTGCCCCTTACTGGCAGAAACTTGTCAGCCCTGATAAAAACCTATGTTATCAGACACAAAAAAAACCTATATTTTATGTAAAAGCAGAAACAGGGGAATCTAATGATCCATGTCTGCGGGAAGTGAAGTGGTGTCTAGGCTAAATACCACTTCTGGTTTATTTTTAGGGTCTTATCCTAAGTTATGCAGCACAAGAAAAATAAAATATGGAAAATGTCGAGTTCATTTAGTACTATTATATTATCCTGGTCAGCTTTGTCTCAACCGGTGCCATACACATGACAAACATATTTTTATCATAATTTTTAATGCAGAGTTTCCACCAAGTTAAAAAAAAAAAAAGCAGGGTGCAGCTGATGAGAAAAGGACATTTTTTTAATTCTTAAGAGCACTTTTTGGATTCTTGAGGGCACTTTTCAGATTCCTATTGGCACTTTTTTTAATTGTTAAAGGTATTCTTTTGGTTTTTAAAGCCACTTTTGAAATTTAAAAGTCGGGGCACTCTTTTTAAGACAACGTTGAGTCAGTTTTTACTATGAAAGTACATTTTTTAATGCAAAAAGGAGAAAGGGCACTCGCAGTGAACACATTTTTTCTGAAGCAGGCCAAATTTACAGCAATAAAGGAAATATCCCATATCTTGAAAATGTAGAATGATTATAGTGTTTTTGTACCATAATTTGCCATACAGCAAATTTAATTATTTTTTTTAATTGCATTTATTATATTTTCTGTTTCTACACACTTCTTCTTTATCCAAAATCAGTCTTTTCCTACAGTTTTAAAAATAACTTTTAAAAAATATAAATATAAAACTAAACTTAAATTTACATTAATTTTGCATGTGGGTTTTTTCTTACCCTTTTCTATGTTTTATAGATAAAATTTTATGTACAGAGTAAATAGTTTTTATGAATTATGGCATATATTATGCATTTATATTCAAATAACTTTTTATAGATCACTTATAAATTAATTTGTCTTTAAATATGCTTAAAAAATGAAATATTTGCAACTACTCGGTATTGGCAGAGTACTCGGCTGAAATTTGGCTGAGTACAGAGTACTCCGCAAATTGGCCGAGTAGGCCGAATACCGAGTATATACTGAGTACTCGCTACGGCTCTATATTCTAATTATATTTTCATATCTAGCAATGCATGTTAATGTATGGCCTGGTAGTAGAAAGTTCGAGACAGGCGACGGGTGTTGCAGTTTTTTTCCCCTTACTGCAGATTTCTTTTCCATGGAATTTTCTTCGGCTCTCTGTGGCAAAATTTGTCCACAAACACGTTTAAAAAAAAGTGAGTTTCGTAAATTCGCTTATCGGTTTGTGGAAAAAAGAGTCAAATTTGCCAATCGGTAATAGGAAAATATCACTAATTTCGCAAATCGATCGAAGGAGAACATTGCGAAAAAGATTGCGAAATTTGTCAGTCTGCGAAATTTGTCAGTCTGCAAAATTCGTCAATCTGCGAAAAAGATTGCGAAATTTGTCAGTCTGCGAAATTCGTCAATCTGCGAAAAAGATTGCGAAATTCGTCAGTCTGCGAAAAAGAATGCGAAATTCATCTGTGGAAAAAACTGCGACATGCGTCGGTCTGCGAAAAATAATCCTTGCTGATCAATTCATTGATTGATATACATAACTTTAATTCAGGGTTGGCAAGTTTCTTTCAAAGTGGAAAAAACCGGCCGGAAGAAATGGAAGAAACTGTTTTTCTATAAGAATTCACCATATAATTTGCTACTTTGTAAGATGCACTAAAAATAAATTCATTTTTCTAATAGATAACCTTAAGTAAATTTAATTAGACCGATAAAAATTTAAGCCAAGATCACACACCTGTCTAAAGCTTCCCAATCATTGTGTTACCTGAATAAAATAAATATTACTTTTCCATTATAGTAACACTATGCCAAAATGTATGCTAATGTGCCATTTATTTGAACCCTCAACATGCAAAGGAATTTTATTGTAAATCGTGCCAAACATTATGATTTGCTATTTATTGAACATGAATCTTTTAAATTATTATTATTACTACTTAATTGTAACCTTGTAAAAATCTTAATTTGCTATTTTTCAAATAGAAAATATTTAATATTAAGTTGTAACTGATATTTATTGCTGACACTGATAGTGATTTTACCATTTGGCAATTACCAGATGATGAGGAAGCTGCAATAAAATTGTTTCAGGATCTTCATTAAAAAAATGAAATATTTACTGCAATGCTAAGAGATATTTACAATTATTTGCCTGTACTTTAAATTGGGTTTTATTTTATCGTATAATATTTATTTGTTCTTTTTAAGTCTATATTTGTATTGTCTTAATAAAATAGTTTGTGAAAGTCTGTACTTTTCAAATATTATATTTTTAATTGCTCAATCATTTATAAGGCAGTCTCTTGAGTCATGCCAAAAGCAGGTCATGTAATTCAAGAGCCCTGTTTGTGTGTAATACTATGCAATTGATTTGTTTGTCTTTAATTCTGTTATAAGTTATTTAAACTTGTTTTTGTTTATTCTCATTGTATTTCTTTGTATTTTTAGAGAGTATTGTTTGGGATAAATCCTCATGCAGAGGAACAGAAGGAACAGAAATTGAAGATTTGGAAAGAGGGTTGATGTTCATCCGAAAGTTTTAAAACTCATTAATGAAGTAAAGGATTTTTCATCTAAGTGGAGTATTTGAATGTAATTGTTATGTAAATATTTGTACATCATTTATCATATTTGTAATATTGTAAATAAATTTTTTTGTCACTTTTCAATTATTTGTTTTTACTGTTCATATATATATATATATAAATATTACTTTTTTTTTTTCTGAAAGAATTTATTTTAAATGAAAAATACTCATCATTTTACAGAAATTTTGTCCAGATTTTAATTTGTCAGTTTTAAACAAATATGTTTATCTAGTACTTTTTTCTGATAGTTCCATATCAGAAGATTTTATTGTATTTTCTTTCACATTCCTAAATATTAATTTTCATTTTTAATAATTATATTCTGGAACATCTCTATTTCTGTCAGATTATTACACAAAAGTGAAATTGTTGAATGAATTAACAGTGAATTGTTTAAATTCAATAGTTTTTTTAAATGGGTAAATTAACAAATTAGTTTTGCAACATAAAGGATGGTTCGTATCTAGGTATTTATAACATCAAGGAGCACAATCTACTGAAAAAAAGTAGACTGCTCAGTGGATTGTGCTCCAGTAGTTTATGCTCATTATATCATTAATAAATTTAAAATACCTAGACATGAACTTCATTAGTGTTTGAACTCTTAACCCCTTGGGGACGAGCAACTGGTATACATGCTGCAAAAGATCTCGTAATTCTTGATTGCTCTCAACAGTTATCTTTTATTGTAAACTTTGGCTTATTCAATCATAGTATTTCTGCGATTCAATTTGTAGAAAATTTCTGTTTGCAAAAATCAATGGCAAAAGATTAAAAATTCTGTAAAGTGTGCTCGTTGCGAAGGGGTTAATAACCAAAAAAGGAAGTTTTTGCAATTATGTCTTGCAGGGCACAATAGATGCTGCATGCTTTAATCTTTGCAATGGATGTACAATTTGAGCTTTGTTTCACTGCAAAGACAAAAAATCCTAATAGCAAGAAGTTAAACTTGAAAAGTCTTATCACCATGGAAAGTATTTGTCCCACATTCACCTGATTTGGGAGAGAAGTTAATTAAAAATTTACAGGCACTACCATTTGTCTCCTGTTGTAAAAATTTTTTTAATTGCATTCATCTTGTCCAAATGGTAAATACGATTGAGATCTTAATAAAAGTTGTTCTACATATAAGTTAGTTAAATAACATAACAGAAAAAAAGTATTAACACTTTAAAATTGAGAAATTTAACAATATTTTTTTTCTAAAAAATTTGTTTTAAAACCAAAATTTATAAAATAGTTGTGAAGTACATGTTAAGCCTTATCTGATTCTCTTTCTTATTAATTTGGCTAAAAGAACTCCATAATTGATTCTTTCTAATTGTTGCGATATATTTTCTGCTTAAATATGCATATGGCTATAATAAAACATTTTTAAATTCTGATTCTTAAATTGAAATAATTTTTGTCGGTAAACAAATTATGTGGGAATGTAAAGAAAGGGAATTTTTGTGGTTTAATGCTATGCTTAAAATTTTTTTCTTAAGAGGGCTGCCTATAAATAAAAATTGCTCCACAAATTTTATTCCTAACCCATCATATTGGGATTCTACATGAAATTTTACCCCAGTATATCAAATTTCAAGTCATTTGATCTAAGTTGTTTATTTATGCATGTTTAATGTTCGGACCCTCTCATATTGAATTTGTTATTTATCATAGGAAAATTGATTGCAATGTGTTTTTTTTTTTTTTTTTTTTTTTTTTTTTTCCCAACATAAAACAAAAATTAATGAATATGAGTTGAAATTTTGAATTCGCATATTTAAAGCTTCTAGAAAGTTTATCGATCATTTTTATAGGTTACAATTCAAATATTTTTTTAACTATCTGCTTTTGGAAATTTTGAAATAAACATGAATTGTCACATATATTCAAATATTTTTTGAAAATATCTGCTTTTGGAAATTTTGAAATAAATATGAATTGTCACACACACACACACACACACACATATATATATATATATATATATATTGCAGAAATAGATTTCTAGAAACTTAATATGCAGATTCAAAACTACAGATTGCTGCATCCTGTAACTTTTTAGTTGTTTAAAAAACTACATGTATTGTAATCGGATTCCCAGCGATAAATAACAAATTTAACGCCATTGCTAATCTACTCATAACTGTCATATATTTATCCAATCAGAGTAGAACTGCTTGAAGTAAGCTGAGCAGAGCCCAGTTTATACCCTGTCGAAAGCAGCAGAGTCCCCAAACTACCCACCTGGGGTCTCTGAATTGCCCAGATGAAGCCCAGCTATGTAAGTCCAATGACTTACTAATTTTACGGGCAGTAATCTTAAATTAATAAGGACCATATTAATTTATGGTCAGTGGGCATAAAAAAATGAAGACAACTTTTACGAGCATAATGTTAATTTACGGTCACTGAACATTAAAAAATGAAGATATATTTTACGAGCATAATGTTAATTTACGGTCACTGGACATAAAAAAATGAAGCTATCTTTTACGGGCATAATATTAATTTACGGTCACTGGCCTTTAAAAAATGAAGCTAATTTTTACGAGCATAAAGTTAATTTACGGTCAGTGACTTTAAATTTTACGGGCAAAAGTTTACGGGTAAACTTGTTAATTTACGGTCAGTGACTTTAAATTTTACGGGCAAAAGTTTACGGGTAAACTTGTTAATTTACGGTCAGTGACTTTAAATTTTACGGGCAAAAGTTTACGGGTAAACTTGTATTTTTATGGTCATGACAGCTTTACGGTCAAAACATTATTTTTACGGTCAGTGACTGGCACACATTTTGCCAGTCACTGACCGTAATTTAGCAGTGAGATTTCTTACAGTGTAAGAAATTATCTACTTTTCAAATTTTCTTTCAAAGGTAAAATTTACACCAAGTTTAGATAGCAAAATCTTGTAAAAAATTAGAGTCTTGGTATTATAACTTGCATTATCATTAAGGAATTTTGGAATACCCAGCTCAACGTCCAGCAAGACGTCAATTTGTGTGTGCATTTGTGTGAAGGGGTGGGGGGCAGCATCCCAAGGCGCTAATATCTAGTAGAAATTATGCTAAATATGTGATTAATACTTAATAATAGTTTCTTTGGAAAATAATATTCGTTGAGGTGTTGAACTAAAATCTAGACCAGGGCGCCATTATTATCAAAACAGAAATACAAAAATATCAGGCAGCATCCCAAGGCTCTAATATCTGATAGAATATATACTAAATATGTGATTAATACTTAATATTAGTTTATTTGGAAATTATTATTCGTACAGGTGTTGAAAAAAATCTAGACCTGGGCGCCATTATTATCAAAGCAAAAATACAAAAATATCGGATAGCCAACCAGGGCGCTAAATATCTGGCAGAAAATATGCTAAATACGTGATTAATACTTAATATTAGTTTCTTTGAAAATTATTATTCGTAGAGGTGTTAAACAAAAATGTAGACCAGGGCGCCATTATTATCAAAGCAGAAATACAAAAATACCGGGTACCATCCCAAGGCACTAATATCTGTTAGAAAATATGCTAAATATGTGATTAATACTTAATATTAGTTTCTTTTTTGGAAGATATTATTTGTAGAGGCGTTGAAAAAAAAAATTGAGCCAGGGCGTCATTACTATCAAAACGGAAATACAAAAATATCGGGCAGCCATCCAGGGCGCTAAATATTTGGCAGAAAATATGCTAAAAACGTGATTAATACTTAATATTAGTTTATTTGGAAATTATTATTTTTAGAGGTGTTGAAAACAATGTACACCAGGGCGCCATTATTATCAAAGCAAAAATACAAAAATACCGGGCTGCTACCATGGGCGTTAAATATTTGGCAGAAAATATGCTAAATATGTGATTAATACTTAGTATTAGTTTCTTTTTTGGAAGATATTATTTGTAGAGGTGATGTAAAAAGAAACTGAGCCAGGGCGTCATTACTATCAAAACAGAAATACAAAAATATAGGGCAGCCATCGAGGGCGCTAAATATTTGGCAGAAAATATGCTAAAAACGTGATTAATGCTTAATATTTATTTCTTTGGAAATTATCATTTGTAGAGTTGTGGAAAATTACTATCAAAGCAGAAATACCAAAGTACCGGACAGCTACCCAGGGCGCTAAATATTTGGGCAGAAAATATGCTAACTAAGTGATTAATATTTGATATTGGTGTCTTTGGAAATTATTATTCTTAGAAGTGCTGAAAAAAAATCTGGACCAGGGCGTCATTACTATTAAAGTAGATTTACTAAAGTACCGGGCATCTACCCAGGGCGCTAAATATTTGGCAGAAAATATGCTAAATATGTGATTGATACTTAATACTAGTTTCTTTGGAAAATATTCGTAGAAGTGAGTGCTTTAAAAACATCTGGACCAAAGTATCACTACTATCAAAGTCTCTGTCAATGAGTTTAATTAAAACGAAAATCTGTTTTTCTTAAACTGTCTTAACACCATTTTTCATTGTTTATATTGCCACAAGAGGCAGAAATACGAAAATACCGATACCGGGTAATACCACGGGCGCCAATTACTAAAAGGCAGAAAACACGCTAAATAACTGAATACATAATATTAGTTTCCTTAGAATTTATTATTCTTACAGACGCTAAAACAGATATCTGGTATAGTTGTATCATGTATGCCAGTAGCATATTTGATTGTTGATAACTTACATTATCTCGAAATTGAGTTATCTGATTGTAAATAAAAAAAACGATAAAAATATACTGTTTTAATTGTCAAATGAAAATACAGTGAAATCTGTCTAAGCCGGAAATCTGTATAAGGCGGAAACATTTCAGAGTCCCACATTTTTAAACATAGATATTTCTGAGAAATCTGTCTAGGACGAAAGCAATCTGTGTAACGCGGAAACGGACATTCATTTTGGCGTCCCAGGTAGCAAATTTACTGTTTAAGACGGCAGAAAATTCCACTGCGAAATATAAATGGAAATAAACCTGATCTTTTCATAATGACATATATTGTCCAGTACCACTCCCAAAGGTCAGAAGGAGGCTCACTGATTGGGGGACAATGGGTCACCGGATTTCTGACAAGTTCAATCTTCGGTTACAGTAAAGTAAGAGGAGGCTGCACAAAAAAAGGGAGGGCTACCGCATCCTTATGGGGATTTCAGCCTTTCAGCACCCTTTCACCCTATCCCGAAATAGTTTCTACCCTGGTCAACTGCTAATTTTTGTTTGTCGTATAATACAACAAGGGCTAATTTCTTCATCAAATATCAGACAAAAGTAATATTGCCACAACTTCCCGTAATATCTACAAGCTCTTTTCAACAGATGAAGAAAATGCAGACTGCGAAAGTGTAGCTAATTATTTTGTGTTTAACCCAGTAAATGCTAGATGCAAGACGATATCGTTGTCGTATACACTCATAGATTATAAAGACGAGATTTGTTGTATAATTTAAGTCATTATTCCTAAATGGTTAATAAATCAAAAATGTCGAATACTTTATCCTTAAATGACAAAATTGAAATTATTAAACTCAAAGAACAACATATCCCAGTTAGAAACTTATGTGAAGAAGCACTTAAGAATCTAAAGCTTTTACAAAATTTTTACATAGAGCGAAACAATTATGAAATGATACCTATGTTAAATGAAATACAATGTGCTACCGAAACAGAATCGATTAAGAAATAAATAAACAAACAGCAATATTCGATTTTTTTTTTCTAAATAAGTTTAAGATAATAGAATTTTAAGACACTTATTAAGATAAATATAACCTTTTTTTTTTCACTAAAATCTGTAATTTTGATTTATACCAGTGTGTTTGTGTACTATCAATTTGTAGTGTAAATTAATATTACTATAAATATATGAAAAATATGTACAAAGATTTCATGTTTATTTAATAAAATAATAATAAAGGCTATGTTAGTTTTAATTTTTAGCCAAAGAAATGTTTAATACTCTGTTAACGGGATCTCGATAAAGTTTTTTCTGTCTAAGCCGGAAATCTGTCTAAGGCGGAATTTTATTTCAGTCCTAAGCGATTCCGCCTTAGACAGATTTCACTGTATCTGAAATTATTTTATGCCGTTCAAAATGCATAACTGTAAACGTGCTACTAAAAAAAAAAAAAAAAAAAAAAAAATCGACGGAGGGCGCACCGGGCATCTGCCGCGTTGCCCGGTGGGCCAGTACGACCCTCAAAGTACAGTGAGACTGGTCGCAGACAAATTCATCTTAGACGCAATTATCGGGGAATGAATGGATGGCACGTTATATGAGGAATAAAGAAATTTTACGTAATTTATAAAAGACCGAGGCTACCGCGGTGCATTCCGCTTATCTTTTTTTACAGACCGCTAGAGTGACGTGATGCTCTTTTCGTACACCTGCATTGGTGCATTCGAGCTTCACGTGACTCCGGCGGTCTGAAAAAAAGATATGCGTAAAGCACCGCGGTAGCCTTTCTTTTTCGTTAGCCTCGTAAAAGACGTTATGATGCTCCAAAATTCAGAGCCGGTCAAACCAAGACGGGGCACAGGGCTTGGAATTCATTCGATATATCCCTTGTGACACTGGCTTGGAACACATATATGAAAAATCTGCCATCCTTAGGCAACAGGATGGCAGATTTTTAACACTTTTCAACATATTTGAAAAGTGTTTATCGGTTCAGTTTGTCTGATCGTCTGTCTGTCTGGCCGTGTTGTAACTCGTGTAAATATACTTGGATTACCAGGAGCTTGGGTTTTTTATGTTTACCATATACGACATTCCCTACTGAAAGTGGAATGTTTAGCTTTTTATTGTTACAGGGACGTACAATGAATTCCTTTCCATTACAGTAGGGGTGAAAATTGTTTGCAGTGCATTTTAGTAAATTTACACTGTTTGAAACATAATCGAGCTGATATGCATTATTGAGGTAGAATAGAACATTCTTCATATGGAATAGTTTTTATCATTGATTTACAGGGATACACAAAATAATTCCGTTACCTTACGACCTATTAAAAAATAATCAGTAACAGTGTATTTTAATAAGAGCGTCTGCCAATTTGATACGTTTCCGAACAAAAATGAATTAAATAATCTGTCAGAAATTAACCATTTTACATTTGGAAACAGTTTTAAATAAATGAAATTTTAATAAACTTTAAATTTTTCAAAATAAGAATGTTTTTACAGTTTCGTTCTAGAGCAGAAGAATAAGTTCGTCTGAAAAATATTAGGTTCTGTTCCGGTTTTCGTTCCATATGAAACAATAGATTTCTTCCGTGTTCGATTGCAGGGGAAATAAAATTTATTTTATTCATTTAATTTTATTCAGACAAAATAAAATTAAAGTTTTAAAAGATTACAAATATGTAGCTTTTATATATGTCCTCTTAGATTGGTGACATAAATTTGCTGCCATAATTCATATTTCGCGTTTTAGAAGTTTAAGAAAAATTTCAAAGTGTTGATTTTTTATGTAATACCATTAAAGAATGTCTTTTATTACAAGATCGTTATTTCAGATTTTGCTTGGAAGAAGCGCAATTTCGTTGTTTGGGCATCTAGATTTTCTCTTCATTTTTATTGCATTAATTCTTCATGTATAGATATTTCCACAGAAATATTTTTATTGTTAAAGTTTTATTAATTGCAACTATTAGTAATATTGATGGAAACAAACGAAAACTTTCATCTAATAATGTGAAATTAAAGAAACAGATAATGATAAAAAAATGGTCTAAAACTCAGAGATAGAAGCGGGGGGAGGCGAATTGCCGTAACCTTCTCTCCTTAAGGTGGTTCTCAAATGATCTGCTCAACAACGCGAAACTTTCTGACACAATCAAAATGAGTTTTCCATTTTATGATAAATTATTTTTCGAGTTATAAGCGATTCAAGTCACGTGACGACCGGTTTTTCTCCCTTCTCCCGCTGTGACGTTTGGAAACTCGCTTCAAAACGGCAACTTTGACAGTAATTTCTGAAAAATCTTTAAAATTTTGTTATTGGACATGGAAAAGGTAAATCTAAGTTTTCTCTTGATTTTTGTTTTTTGTTGCATTATCTCTTCAAAGATATTTTCACAGAAATATTTTCATTCTTATATTTGTTTTAATTGAAATTATTAATATACCGCTTAAAAAAAAAAAAAAAAAAAAAAAAAAACCGAAAACGTTTATCTAATAATGAGCAAATAAAAAAAAGAGATAATGATTAAAAAAAATGTACTGCAGTGGGCAGAATTGCCTAGAGCCTGTAATATGATAGCCGAATTAGATCTTTTTTGTTCGTACCCTTCTGTTCCTAATTGACGCATCTGGTTGAGTACCTACCATATTTTTTGAATTGTTTCTTCTTTTTGTAATTATTTGGCCACTTTTTAAAAGTATGGTCCCGATTTACTCTTACAAAACTTTCTGCAGATGTTTCGAGATGACCGTTCACTGGAACACTTTGTAAGGAAACCCAACTTTCTCATCTTGCTATCATAAAGCTGTCAGGAAGACAGTGGGGATCTTTAGCGGTTCTTCTGATGATTTTCAAGGTCAAATCAAGTCATCAAGGACGTGCAGCTGGGGTTTGTTCCATTCTAGTCAAATTCCTTGCCAGTGGAAAGCAATTAAGACAGTGAAATACAGGGGGTTGTGTAGGACTCTCATACTGTCATCTTCCAGGTCTGAAATAGACAAATACGAGTCCCACCCTCACAGGTTTATTGCTATGGAAGGGGTTTAGAAGGTACGCGAAAGAAGCCTGCGGCGAGAGCTGTCGGTGAACTTGTTGGAGTAAAATTTATCGTTTTATTGCTTTTCTGAGCAAGGTTTAGTATTATTTGATGTTTCATGTCCACTGACCAATAAAATGGTATTAAGGCAAAAACAACTAGAAAATTCTGTGAAAAGTATCTTCCCAGGGATTTTCTTTCTTTCTTTCTTATTTTCTTTGGTCTGATTTTTGCCACAGTTCAGCTTTGTGTCAGTCACAATGGTAGTGCACTTTATAAATTCGCTAAAAAATAACAAATTTGCGATATACAACGATTATTTATTACTAAAAAATAATCAAGTATGTGCCTATGAAAGATGGTTAAATGTCTATGCATAGTTTCTGATTCTAGAAAACTTTTTTACAGATACGTTAATTTGACCCCCCCCCCACACACACACACACACTTTCGAAAATTTAAATTTCAAAGTTACCAGGAATTAGCTCTCAATTAGCTCTAATTTGTTCTCTAATATTAAAATTTCCTCTGGTTATGTACCGCGATATTCCAATTAGAATGTTGTGGGGGGGGGGGGGGGGAGGACTAAGTTAACGCTAGTCCCCCAACACTTCCGAATATCGAAATTTCAAATATGCCAAAATTTAGCTCTCAATTAGCTCTAATTTGCTCTCGAATATTAGAATTTGCTCTGCTTCTGGTATCGAGATATTTCAGTTACAAGAAGGGGCCGAGCGTTAAGGGGGCCGAGGGGAGCCCCCCCCCCTCCACTTTCGAATATTGCAATGAACAAAATCACCGTTCTTATAAAATTAACTTTAAAAATCAAATTTCCATTTGATCATTTAAAAAGAGTTCATATTCATTTGCACACAACTTGTCTACGAACACGAATTTTTGCATGGGTTTTTTTTAGTTTCGTAAGTACTTTTAGCATTCCTAGCAAATACAATCATGATAGAAATCTAGGCATTCATGCATTCAACCTCTTTTTTTGGAGCGCAAACCCAGTGACTCTAAATGCGAACCCGAGTCCGACAGTAGGCAGCAGAAAATCATTAATAAGATTTAAAATTTTTTTAAAGATTTATTTTGTTATTTAAATATATCTCGTTACATAGAAATATATATTAATCCTAAATACGCTTTCACGTTTCGTGATTTTTCATGTCCCTGAAAATCGGTTTAAAATAACAAATTTGTTATTTATACCCAACCATTGGCAGAAATCAAAATTCTTATATTATTTTTTTAATATAATTGTACAACTATGGCAAAAAGGCGTGAATTATGTTTCTCAATTATTTTGGAAAAGGGCTTCAAACAGAAAGAAAGGATAGACAAAGGATATCCCACGTCTTTTTTATGTTATTAACACTGACCATGCACAGGCTTCAAAATCAGGTAGAATATTTCTCCTTTTGTCCCATCAATAACAACTCAATTCCATTTCAAACAAATTTTTTAATTTATTTAAAACACTTTAAGAAACTTAGAGTACATTCTTGTTTCTCAAATAGCAAGTTTTTTTTTCGCTCTTATCAATTTGTGATAAAATAAATTACATTTTTTTATCTTTAATCCGCCCGAGCCTGTGGACTGGCATAAAATTTACAGACCTAACTAGTTTCGCGCTCAAACTCTGATTCGAACTGATCCCTTTTCATATCTAATGCATGGTTAATAAAAGAAAAAAGAAATTACGCACAAATTTTCAACGTTTTGTAAAATGGTAAATCAATCATTTATTCATGCATGTGTGTGTATGTTTGAAGATTTTGCTATTGATAAACTTTAGTTTAAAAATAAAATTATTAGCATTATTGCCACTTCCAATTCAGAATTAAAATAATCATAAATCAATTTGATTCATAATTGAAGAGGGTTTTAATGAAGAAAAGAACTAAAAAGTTAGTCATGATATTTAGAAATGTTTTACATACATATCATTACTTTTAGAATATTTAATCATTAAATGTATATATTTTTTGATACAATAAAAAAAATTGTAGTTAGTGAGAGTATTACAGAATGCTTTTTTTTTTTCAACATAAAATGTTTTATACTGAGTGTTATAAAAATGTGACGTCATAACAGAAGATTGTTATGGTTTGAAAATAAAATTATTTTTTAATAATTACGAGAATTATTGTTTTTTTTTACCTTCTATTTATTCTGTTAACCGATAATGGCATAAACGTTTATAAAATGTTTTTTTGTTCCCTTAAAAATATTTTTGTTAAGCCATTTCAACTTGTAAAATAGCCAAACTGCAATTAACTTGATTTCAGTAAATGATATGTTCGTTAAACTTTGGTAAAATTTAATTTTTGTCACTACTTTAAATTTTGTAAACGTAAAAGTTATTTTTCCAAAAATTAGAAAAAAAAAAAAGGAATTAAGAAAATGTTAAATAAAATAAATGTATTTATTTTGAATTTTTTTTTACATTGACAATATTTGATAAATAATGTACCTAACTTCCATATTTCCGCAAAACATTCTGTTCTGAATTGAAATGTTTGTTATTTGAAGCCCTTGCTAATGACATAAAGATATGTAAAGATTAATAATCAAAGACAAAGCTATTTCAAAATATTAAATTCCTAGGCATAAATTTTCCCTTATTATAATAGTAAATAGAAATAATAAGCAGTTATGAAATTTTAAAAACACCTTCTTAAGAATAAAGGAAAAAAGCAAAAATTCGCAAAAATGATAATATTAACTTAGTAAAATCTTAAATTTAAAGAAATTATAATTTTAGATTTATGCTAAGTTTATGAATTTAAAAAAAAAGTTAATGACAAACACATATGGATTTATCAATTGACTGAATGCTAAAAACTTATTTTATGTATATCAAAGTTGGATTTTTGAATAGATTTTAGGCATGCGACAGTCCAAAATGCATCGTCATGAGACAAAATCGTTTATGACTCAATATTTAATCCATGCATTTATCAAAAAATGAAAAATGCTATTCGATTTCAAATGTTTTCAGTAATATTTATATTTAAAACGGACTAATGTGCATGAATGTGTCAGAAAATTTTGTGTTGCATGAGCAAAATCTTCAAACATCTACACATATGTATGAATAAATGATCGATTTACCATTTTACAGAACGTTGAAAATTTGTACTTTTTTTTCCCCCTTTTATAAAGCATGCATTAGATATGAAGCGGGATCAGTTGGAATCCGAGTTTGGGCACGAAACGGGTTAGGTCTATAAATTTTATGCCAGTTTTCGGGCTCGGGTGAGTTCAAGATAAAATATTTTATTTTATTTTATCACAAATTGAAATGAGTGACAAAAAAACTTGCTATTAGAGAGACAAGAATGTACTCTAAGTTTCTTAACGTGTTTTAAATTCATTTAAAAATTTGTTTGAAATGGAATTGAGTTGTTATTGATGGGACAAAAGGGGAAATATTCTATCTGATTTTGAAGCCTATGCGTGGTCTGTGTTAATAACATAAAAAAGACGTGAGATATCTTTTGTCTATCGTCTCTTTCTGTTCGAAATCCTTTTCCAAAATTACTGGGAAACATAATTCACGCCTTTTTGCCATAGTTGTACAATTATATTAAAAATAATAATATAAGAATTTTAATTTCTGCCAGTAGTTGGGTATAAATAACAAATTTGTTATTTTAAACAGATTTTCAGGAATATGAAAAATCACGAAACGTGAAAGCGTATTTAGGATTAATATATATATATATATATATATATATATATTTAAATAACAAAATAAATCTGTAACAATTTGAAAATTTTATTAATGATTTTCTGCTGCCTACTGTCGGACTCGGGTTCGCATTTAGAGTTTGGGTTTGGGCTCCAAAAAAAGAGGTTGAATGCATGAATGCCTAGATTTCTATCATGAATGTGATTGCTAGGAATGCTAAAAGTATTTACGAAACTTAAGAACCCCCCCTGCAAAAATTCGTTTTCATAGAGAAGTTGTGTGCAAATGAATATGAACTCTTTTTAAATGATCAAGTGGAAATTTGATGTTTAAAGTTAATTTTTTAAAAACGGTGATTTTACTTATTGCGATATTCGAAAGTGAAGGGGGTGGGGGGAGCTAAATTAACGCTCGGCCCCTTCTTGTAACTGAAATATCTCGACATCGGAAGCAGAGCAAATTCTAATATTAGAGAGCAAATTAGAGCTAATTGAGAGCTAAATTTTGGCATATTTGAAATTTTGATATTCGAAAGTGGGGGGGGGGCGTTAACTTAGCCCCCCCCCCCCACCATTCTAATTGGAATATCGCGGTACCATAACCAGAGCAAATTCTAATATTAGAGAGCAAATTAGAGCTAATTGAGAGCTAATGCCTGGTATCTTTGAAATTTAAATTTTCGAAAGTGGGGGGGGGGGGGGGGGGCAAGTTAACGCATCTCTTTTTTACAGGAATTATTTTGATCGACTTCAACATTGCGCTTAAAAGAATTCTTCGATTTAAAAAATACCTGCTTCAACATTTTTATTTCTATAAAACTACCAATTTTCTTTTAGCAATCTACTAAACCTGTATATGCAATAGTTTTCTTAATATAAGCCACCTCCAATCACAAAATATTTAATTAAGGCGGCATCAGCATCAGCTGCTTTTTTTTTTTTTTTTACTATACAGAGAAAATTATTGAGATATTTTCTGCAAATTTCCACAAATATTAATAAATTTAAGAAGATTACTAATTCGGAAACCTTTTCCTATTTTATTTTCTACAATATTTATATTTACAGTATTTGTTGTAAAATGAGATATCGCCATTGATCGACCACGCAAGCACACACAGCTTACTTATTCCCAGCTTTATTAACATCCATTCATATCTTTATTTGAAACAATACATTTCTTTGGATGGTAGGTATATTTTGCGACAAACAAAAGTAAAATAAACACATTTTTGCTCGCTGAAGTTCTTTGTTTCTATACTCATTTTTTGGATAATGGTCAAAAAAGGACTATAACCTTAATTGCTACCAGACCGCTTCAGTAACCTTTTTGACCCCTGAACCCGCGAAGAGGGTTATGCACGCATGAATGGGTGTGACACTCGGGTGTGACACTCCTTATCTCGGATCCGTATTTTGATTTGTAAAAGATCCCTAAAGTCCCCTCTCTTTTTTCGGGTTGAAATTTTTTGGGGAAAAAGGAAGTCACGGCAGCTGGAGTGTTCATCATTCGGGATAACGACAATTTGACGGGGTATTATCAATCAATAGTGTGAAAGGGTTTGTCAACTACCTCTTTAACCACAAGGCTGCCAGTAACTCTAGCGGACTGAACTATTTGCATTTACGGAAATTTCTTGGTTGAGATAGTCCCTTTCAGAATCGCAGAGCAATGATAATAAATACCACATGTTCTTCATCTTTAGAAACTAAAAATGATTATTTTAACTTCCGTAAAAGGCACTTGCACACCTGCACTCTTTCTCTGTTTTGTTAAAATATTTCCTTTTTTAGAAAGCTTCTATAACGTTATCTTTTATACATGAGTACTGAAATAGGAACAAATTCTATTTGAGACGAAATTGTTAAATTTTAAACTATTATATTAAGACTATTTTTTAAACATTATTATTAAAAGTGAATGAACTTAGGATTTATTATTAAGCTTGAATGTTGGATATTGTTTCTTGAAAACACTTACACCCGAAATAGCTGATAAAATTTCAACTAAAGCGTAAATGCTTTTAAGATTTAACACCGTTTTCACACATCTATTAATGCCCAGTTTTTTTTTTTTTTTTAACTTTTATTTTATTTGCTCTTATATCTTATGTTTTTAAATAATGTAGAATGTATTTCTCACACCATCATTGAAGATTTATTAGGATAATAATAAAAACATTTTCTTTTATTATTAATTAAAGGACATGTTTTGTGCTAATACTAACCTAGAATGGATTTATGAAGACTGAATATCATTGCATCAATGAATCATTACGGATTGCATCAAAGATCTTTTTGTAAAAAAATTTCATTTTTTTTTTTTAATTTTTTTTTTTAGTCTGGTGTTCAAGTAATTCCACATGTTTTAACATTCAGAGAATTTTTCAAGAAAATAAGAAAAATAGACTTAAGGTGTTGATTTACATTATTTAGACTTTTATTTCAAACATGTATTTCATTTTATAAACAGGCACTTTTACCTTAAAACATTTGTTTGAGGGAGAAGAGTTAAGGGATAATATACTACACATGAATCTGGAAAGGTGTGAATCAATTTAAACCTATTATGCTAATAAATGGAACATTGACATAGGAATGTTGTACAAAGTCACTTCTAACATACTTGTATGATTTTATTTTGTATATTTTGGACAAATACTTTTAATGATTTAAAGAAAAAAAAAATACAGACTCTGCGTTATATTTCAGACATGCAAGATATTTGGTAAAAAATAAAAATATAATAATAATTAAAAACTAAAACTTAGAAAGCATTAAACTGTATCAACATGCGTAGTTACTTTATCAAGTTGTGAAATTTTAAGTTGAATAAAAAAAAGGTAAAGATAAAATAATTTATGATACCATGAAAATTGATTGTTGAAACTGAAATAAAATCAGTTGACTACATAGATATTCTTCAAAAATTCTCTCAACGAAGTCATCGTTAAAAATTTTCTCAGATTTTCTGTAAATTAGAGTAATATAATTATTGTAAATTATAGTAATGTTTTTATATGACAAGCAATTTCGTCTCGAAGTACCAGAAAAATGCCACTATTTACCACTTCGAATTATAATGAAAAATAGTTTCACTTCTGTTTGTCAGATTTATGTTCATTCGCACTCTGAATGTCTGAATTTCAGTAAAAATACTTGTGTAATAATGAAATTTGATTGTGTTGTAATGCTCAGATGAGCCGACATATATATGAATCCATTTTTGCTCGCAAACGCATGAGATTGGCAGATCCTGTTATTCAGAAACCATGTTGTTCGGGAACTGAATAGCTTTTCCATTCTTCGTTAAAAATAGAAGGCCTATCAGAAAAACTTGGTGAAAAATTTCGTTTTTAACAGAATTTCTGGATGCGACAGCCCGATAAAGGTCGTTGTGAGACAACAATTGCTTATAACTCAAGATATTCCTTTCTCGAAAAATGAAAAATATGTATTCGATTTCAAATCACTGAAATGTGCTAGAGTTTTGCATTATTGAATCGGGATTTTTTTCCCCCTTCAGAAGCGCCTTAAAAGCAAGGTTCGTGATTTTTTTTATTAAAAAAAATAAAATAAAAAATAAATAAATCGAATTTTTTTTAATTCGGATTTTTGTTTTATTTAGTTCAGATTATTATTATTATTATTATTATTTAAATACACATTTTAAAGTAAAATAACCTCAGAGTAAACATACCTGTATGCTTACTCTGAGAAAATAACCTTTACAAAATCATTAAAATTAAAAACTAAAATAGCTCTTTTAAATTTATTTGAAAAAAAAAATACTCATTCACTTGGTTAATTTGAAATATTTTAATCATATGAATAATTAAATATTACAGTTACAAAAAATGGAGCAATAGAAACAGATTTAATTTGAAAAGGTGAATTATCTTTTACTTTTGAAAACATGAAATAAATAAAACGAATTATTTTGTGTTATATGATCATTTGCTTAAACTGCAATTTAACAAATATACTATTCTATATAAAATATACATACCACTTTAAATTACCCATTTAATAAATTAAAAATCATATGCACCCTTTATTACTAAAAGCTAAAAATTTTTAACCAAATTTTTTATTAAAAATCTTAAAATACAAAAGATAATTATATTTATAAAACAAGAAAACAGTTATGAATGAAATTTTAAACAATATACTATTTCAGATCGGTACTGAATTCCTTCAAAAGCATCTATTTCAAATTATATACAATATTCTGGAATATATACAATATTCACTTAATGAATTTTGAGAATGTATTATACATACATAAAGATGATCTCTGATGATGATTATTTGTTACAAATTTCAATGGATCTGAAAAAAATGTATTCTTTGTTATTAAAATATTTCAAAAGAAACCAATTTTAATGCTGAGTTCCTGAGCAATTACTGAGTTTAGACTGAATCAAAGTTGGATTTATTTAATTTAAATTTAAAAAAAAAATTAAATCAGATTTTTTTAAGACTATAAAAACTTTAGTTGTTAATTAGCTCACATTTATAAGTAACTAAAATTTAAATTATTTTTAACAGGAACAAAAAATCATGCGTTAAGCATAGATTATGAAACGCCTTCCAACACAATCAGAATACTGTAACAAAACTTCATAGATTCATAAGGGAGAAATGTGATATCAAAGTAAACAATTCTCGAAAACGTATGTCATATTCGAAAACTCAGTTTCAGTAATTAAAATTAATAATTGAAAAATATCGGATTTTTTTTTTTTTTTTACATGATCAATAGATTTGTATATATGCCACACAATATGCTAAAATTTAGTTCAGTTAGGAAACGCACAGCAAAGCTCAAAAATTCCATTCTTCAATTTCGGTCAATGAAAGATAATGTACTCGACATCTTTTGCGCAGCCCTGTATATGATCTATAGAATTTATATACACCAAGCAATATGTAGAAAATTAGTTACATTTAAAAAAGCGTGCCACAACGGAAAAAACGCTTCTAGAAATTAATGTTCACAGACAGTACTGTACCGAATTATTTTGTATGTCCCTGTAAATGAACGATAAATGCTATGCTCTCTATAATCTATGATAAGCATAAAAATTGTAATATAACTCAGTGATATATATCAATTTCAATATGTTTGAGATAAATTAACATCATTAAAATACACCGCAAACGATTTTGCCTCATTCGACCCCATGCGATTTCGACCGTAATGTAAAAGAATTCTTTTGAGTGTGCCTGTAAATGAACTATAAGTGCTACATACTTCATTTTCAATACCGAACATGCCATAGTTGACCTAAATGACATATATCAGTTGCGGGGAAATCCGAGTATATTTACGAAAGTTAGAGCTCGGACGGACAGACAAACCGAATGAATAAACACTTTTCAATTTTGTTGGAAAATGTTAAAAATATACATAAAAACATTTCAGACTATTACAAGGCATGAAATCCCTTTATTTTCCAAACCTTTGCATAAATAAACTTACATCAGAATATTGAACCACTTGTTATTTACATGTGGAAGTAATGAGATATCTACATAAATTTAATTAAAAAAAACTTTTGAATTGCCTATATTTATTTATTCTAATATTTCCCATATCCTCACAGAATATCTCCATGTTTTTGTATTAAAAAAATTACATAAGATTTAGATAATAAATTTTGAAGTTCATATTGGGAAGAGAGTTCATCAATTTTAGACGATAAGATTTTAACACGTTACTGTTTATAGAGGGGAAAGAGATCAGTTATGCATATTTTAAGTTTGATTGTTATATGAATATATTTTTTAAATTAAAAAACTCCAAAAATTTTGATTTTTTTTAAACCATTGGGAAAATGGTTGTTGCTTTCGATCCAAAATGGACCAAATGATGCTCGCATTTTACTATTTTAACCGTTTTTAACGAAATTCTACAACTTTAGAAGAATTTTTTAAGCGTTTTTAACGAAATTCTGTAACTTTAGAAAAATTTATCTTTGAATAGGCAATAGAAATGCATAAAATCGTTACAAAAATGTTAAAGTTACAAAAAAGATTAGACGCAAATTATCTGATATGGAAAATAAAGTAGAAATTTGGTACTTTCGTGTTATAGCGGCTCCCAAGGATGAAATAGTTTTGTTTCTGTTTTCATTAATATATCGTAAATTTGGTACTTTCGTGTTCTGTATTTATTAATATCTTTATTTTTGAACGAATTTGTAACAACAAAAATAATCTGGCCATGAATGGGGAAATATTTTCGTCAAATATTTGAGATTTTCCATTTCATTAAAAATCATTTAATTTTGAGACGATATTATTATCAAAAATGATGAAATATAACTCAAGAATTGCTAAATCGTCAAATGTGAGAGTTTTATTTTTGACAGTGAGGAAACAGTTTCGTCAGATATCAGTCAAAAACCACTTGACTCTGTGGTGAAATGATTGTCAAAAATAACGAAATAAGGCCTAAGGATTGCCGAATCGTCAAAATTGAGTGTTTTATTTCTGAGAGTGATTATAATGGACAGTAAGTTTTTACCAGTTCCAACTGAAATTAAATATTTTATACGAAAAATAAAAAAGTCCAATAGGATGGACGGTCTCAGGAGGATATACTAATACGTAATAGGAAAAGAATATATAATACATTTACTAGTGTTCACATTTCTTTTAAAAAGGGGCAGGGTGCATTTATAGAAAAGGGCACTTTTTGTCACGTGAAAGGGCACTTTTTGTCAAGTGAAAGGGCACTTTTTGTCACGTGAAAGGGCACTTTTTGTCAAGTGAAAGGGCACTTTTTGTTAAGTGAAAGGGCACTTTGTTCAGTAAAAGGACACATTCTGTACCTTCCGCTGGATTATTTGTTAGTACTGCATACATAATCAAGATTGGCTGGAATTGAGCTATATTTTTAAGAATCTCATATAAAATAAAACTTTCCGAACATCCTACTTAAAATTTTGGCTAGGATCTGAAAAGAATACATTTCTTTTACTAGTATGAACTCTGATTGTGTATTGAATCGTAGAATCTCATTGTAAGTATACTATGTAGAGAGCGCATCCAATGAATTGTTTTCACCTACAAGAAGTAGAGCCAACATACCCGTGTGATGTGATGCATTTGGCGATGAAAGGTTACTAGCAGCAACACTAGTCTTGTCATTTTATTGCAGCTCTTGGCAAGGATGTGGTATTTTTGCATAATGCTGTTGCTGTAATAAGTTTGGATGCATATTTTTATGTAATGTTGACAAATTTTAATTAGAGATAAACTATAATCAAGAGGGAAAGTATTTTGTTCAACAAGGTAAATCATATTCAATATTCAATGTTTGGAATAGCATAGTTGAGATCTATTTTAACAAATGATCCGGACATTTTTCGCTCTGTTGGAATAAATCTCAACTCTCATTGAATTGGAGAGATAAGAGCATTCATAATTTTATAAACAAGCCAGAGAAAGAATTATTTAAACAAATTGAATTTAGCATACTTTTTAAAAATTTGTTAAGTTAAATTAATAAATGAGAATCACTTTAAGAAAAAAAAAAAGTTGAAACATAAAAAAATACACTTAAAAATAAATAGTATCATAGTTGTATTGATCTAGTCTTAAGATTTTTTAAATATTAAAAAATAATAATGCAAAATAAATACATACTGATGAAAGATATCATTTGTTTGCTTTTCCTTTACATCATAGGCAAAACAGCTTGTTACCATTATATTTTTGAGCTAAAACAATCATGATCATGAAACGGTCTAATATCGTCCATAAAAACCAATAGTACTATTATGCTGAGTGGGATGCTTTTATACTAAGTCATATGATTTTATCTTGGCTGGAGAATGTCCAGGGGTCACATTCACTCAGGAAGAATTGGAGCAGTCAAAAATGGTTTTTGGAGCAACAAAAAACGACTTGTGGAGCAGGAAATCGAGTTTTTGAGTAAGAAATCGAGTTTTTGAGTAGGAAAATGAGTTTTTGGAGCAGCAAAAGCTCTTCTTTTGAAAATAAATTGAATATCACCATTGTACCCAACACATGTTGAAATCTCATACAGTACAAAATCTATACTCCGGACCTCAGCGATTCCAAATTTCAGATCATTTGCCATAAAAAACTAAGAAATGAAAACTAATTTAACCCCTCCCTTACACCATGAAATATTTATATCAGGGATGCATTAGCAATACTAACTAGTATGGTGTGACCATCACAAAATATTCTTCTATATAAATCAAATCGTCTGCAACAAAAATTAAATGCCAATGTATTCGAGCTTGAGATATAGTAGCTATCGCAGAAATCATGAAAACAAAATATAGTAGCGACACTTGTCGGGCAATATGCACCCAAAATATCGTGGTATTACTTCTCAGTCACTTGCCGAAAATAATAGTTTTACTTCGAGGTCGCTTGCCGAAAATAGAGGTTTTATTTCGCGATCAGTGACGAGAATTGCAGTTTTATTTCGCAGTCGTTTGACAAAAATAACTGTTTTATTACATGATCGTTTGACGAAAATAACAGTCTTATTTTGCGGTCAATCGCCGAAAATCGTAGTCATATATCGCAGTTACTTGCCGAAAATCCAGGTTTTATTTCGTGATCGTCTGACGAAAATTGCAGTTTCAATTTGCGATCGCTTGATGAAAATCGCAATATTATTTCTCGGTCACTTGCCAAAAATCATGATTTTACAAGTTCACTTGCCGAAAATTGAGGTTTTATTTTGTGAGAGTCCGATGAAAATCGCCATTTTTTTCTGTGATCATTGACGAAAATCTTCATTTCAGATCGTGAATTTGATTTTTAAAAATTAAAAAAGCGGAAATTTGCCGTTCGGCAGAAAAATGGCATTCCTGGGAAGAAAATGGCGCAAAGAAATTAGATTTCACCGTAGAAAAGAAAAAACAAAATGCTCGTTTTGGAGCAGAAATAGTAAAAAAAAATGCATTTGTAGCAGATATTTTCATTTGGAGCAGTTTGGTGCAATTGGAGCAGGTCTGTGACCCCTGAATGTGTAAAGAGATTCTCTCTCAAATATATAGTTACTCTGAGCATAGAACACACAACTTATTGAAAAAAAAATACATAAAATAAAATATGCTACCTAATTATTGCTTTCTTTTACCTTTTCAAAAAAGTTTTAAACCTATTCTACACGAAATATGAACAATTACAATGTTTTATAACATATTTATAGGTTTAATACTAATAAAATAGAAAATAATTTATTTTGAACACAAATTATATGGAGGTAATTTAATGAATTAAATGGGAAAAAAAAAACTACAATATTGACAATTTAATGGAGATTTTGCAATACATTATAGAAAAAATGTACGATACTTCTTTTTAATCTGCCAATGTTTGACAGCAGATATATAATTTGGTTCTCCATTTAATTTTGTCATTAACAAATTGTCAGTATTTTCTACCTTCAGTCTGTTTCTGTGATCAGTTAAAATTAATGTCACTTGAGAAAATACTCTTTCAACCTCAGCTGTGGATAGTGGCAAAGTTATTGCTATGTTTAGCAGCCTCTGAACCAGTGGAAACCTCTGTCCAATTCGTGCCTCTGATTTATACAAGATCTTGGATAAACTTTGTATCGAAAGATTCTCAGATTTAAAGTCTGGATTTAAGTAGACTGATTTAAAATCATCCCATTCTACTAATAAGTCATCTTTATTAATATCAAAATACTCAGCCAATTCTACCATTTCGGATGCACCATAATTTGTGGAACAGTCTTCTTCTTGGGCCTGTCGGAGGTCTAATATACCAAGTGAAGAAATTATTGGTACATTTTCCATTCTTTCAGAAATATTTTGAATGAGTGTATCAATAAAATGTGTCGTTTGTTTTTTAAAACGGTTATTGGCAATCTCCCCAACAGGAGCTGGAATACCAAGTTTCCTTGCTTGTTCATCCAACTTGTTGCAAAATTCACCTCCAGGCTTTCTTTTTAATTTTTCTAATGATTTCTGAGCCACTGCCACCTTTCCCTCAATGGCAGATAAATCTACTTCTCTCCTTTCAAAAAATAAGGTCAGTTTTTTAATTACTGCCAATGTATCACACATGAAATGAACCCATTGGAAAAAATCATATGATTTTACATTTTTTAGTAAACCTTGGGGAGTAGGCCCTTTCAATTTATTGTTTGAATTTTCGGCAGCAACTGCATTTTCCAAATCAACTATTATGTTTTGAAAGTTGACTCGTATTGAATTAATGGCCTCTTCATGCGAAAGCCATCTCGTAAAACTCACCCGTTTCAGTTTGGTGAATTTTCCCTTGTTCAAAATATTTTGAACTTCAGATAAACTCGAAGATCGGACTGAGCTGTTTTTATAATATTTATAAAGTGCTTTAACAGTTTCATCGAATTTTTGTAAGGATGAATTTTCCTCATAACTATCTTTGGCTGCTAAGGCAAGGCGATGGTTATGACAGTGGATTGTTATGATTTTTGGATTTTTATCCGTGACTTTAGTTGCAACACCATTGATTTCACCTACCATTACGCGAGCACCATCACTACCAAAACCTGACATTTTGTGAAATCCACCACATTCATTAATTATTGGTGAAATAGCTACAAAAATAGTTTCTGCAGCACCATTTGGAATTTGAACATCCTTCAGAAATGATACTATAGGATTTCCATCCTTTATATATCTTGCAGAAACAGCAAGATGTTTCCTTTCAGTCTTGTCTGTTGTTTCATCTGCCATCAGTGAGAAGCATGGACTGCTCTGAATAGAATCAATTATAGACTCTCTCTGAGTTTCTGCCATGGATGATATAAATTCATTGATTGTTTCGTAACTTGTGTATGAGGCAGTTGCATCTTTTGTCTTTTTTAAAGGGGCCAATATCTGAGATTCTAGTTCCTCAATACAAAATTCAATAAATGGTCGGAATATTGTAGTATGTGGAATGTTATGATTGATTAAAAAATTTAAACATTTCATAGCAGACCCTACAGCCTTGAACATTGGAGAATCCTCGGAACATTTTGCTTGTGCTGCATTTGCCTCATTAATTAGAGTGGTTTCAATAGATATTGCATTGTTATGCATTTCTGATATAGCATGTTGTTTTATCTTGTCTAACCGTACGGTTGCAGTTCCTCGTGTTATCCAAAGGGAATTTTTATATCGGCTGTCATTTGTAAGATGGTCTTTACAAAGTTGACAGTAAAGCAACTCTTTTCCTTCACTAATATCACATCGTATCCAAGGAAATTCTGTCCTCCATTTAGTTTCAAAACCAACTTTATGCCCATGTCCTTTCTTTTTTTTTGTTGCTTCATCATTTGGAATTTGACCCTGTGAAGCAGCTCCTTCATCAGTTGAATTTGATGCACTTTTGCATAGAAATGCATCTTCTGAAGCACTTGAAACAAAGCAGTCTTCAACCATAATCAACTCTTCTGCTCCATTACCATGTAGAGTAAGTACATTTTCAGAAGAAGCAGCATTTTGTAAATTTGATGCAGTAGTACAACCTTGATCTGTTACTTTTTCAGTTCTATCACAAATAGTTAAAAGTGATTCTGACTTCTCAGCAGCATCAAAAGTGTGACCATCACCATCTCTTATAGCAGTTTCTGTAAGGACATTTGGCTTTTCTGCATCTGACTTCACTACTGCACTCTAAAACACAAAATGTAGATATATAATATTGATATTGCAAATGGTAACTTGTATTGTATAAGGCATTATAATTATATAAACATTAATAAAGAACAGACACTATTTTAAAAAATTTAATCTAATTTCAACACAAAAATTCCTCAAATTTGAAAAACATTTATTTTCTGTTTTAAATATACCATATAAAACATAACAATGGCGAATCGATGCAGGTTTTTTTTTTCTTGAGGTCCATTTTGTGAAAAAAAAAAAAGTTTTTTTTTGTGAAGTTTATCATATTTTTGGGGAAAATAACATTTTTTTAAGAAAGATTAAATCCAGCTACTCAAATTCAAATCATGCATTTAATAATAATAACTTCTTTAAATCCTTCTGCTAAAGTTTTCCTTTCTGGTGAATTGGTTTTCTTTGCAAATTACACATTTTAAAACCTAACAAAATAAAAATAATTAATGGCGAACATGTTTTTATGGAATGGAATTTTGTGAAGGGACCTATTTTATGAAGAGTAATTTTTTTAAGGAGCCTGTTTTATTAAATGGATTTTTGTGAAGGGACCCTAAATAGACCACAATTTTTTCCTCGATCGACCCTTGACAGTACATATAACACAGAGACTACCAAATCAGGTTTAAAATATTTCAGAGTGAAGATTAAAATGAGGAATTTTGCTTAGTAGCTACTGGCCAGAATGCTATTTTTTTTTTTAAGTAGCCAGTTACTGGCTAGTGAACCTTTTCAACATTTTAAAGTATGAAAATATCTCGTAATAATGTTTAAGATTAAGTTCCGAGGAGAGGGGGGGGGGGGGTTATTTTTTATCAACAAAATATCTGTTTTTTTCTGAAAAATTTTAATTAAAATTAATTTTAAAATGTGTTAATATTAAATTTTGAGTTTTTTACTTATTTTTTTTTTTTTTAATTTCTTCATAGGAAGTTGTCTACCCCCCCCCCCCCTCCCTCCCTTTTCACAAAAAAAAAATCTGGCTACATTACTGGGTAATAGTACTTTCTTTTAGCATTTTGGCTATGAAACTATTTCTTTGAAGAAAATATTATATAATAATAAAATTAAATGATGCATGAAATGTGTGTTCACATGCATGTTCTGTTCACACGTGAAACTGAAAATCAAAATAAAATGTTCATTCAAAAATTTTTATTAAATCATATTTTTATTAAAAATTAATGTTATAGAATAATTTATTTTTAAATGCTGTACAATTATTTGAAAAACGAAAGTGGATGCAGAAAGATGCAGCAATGTGAAATCAGGAACATCCGAGGTGTAAGGGAAAAAAGATTGGGGAAAGATAAAATCCAAATATCCTGCATCTGGCCAGTTCTTTCCATATTTTAAAAATCGCCAGTTTTTTAAGTTTAATCACCGGGTGGCGACAGGCGAGTGCTTATTTTCATCTTTATTTCAGAGTAGGTACAAAGAGTGGCTTTGAACCTTGGTAATAGAATTTTAAAATTTGAATTAGCTGTTTTTATTTATTCAGGTATGAAATTACAGAAAGATATAAATAAATAAATTGACCTATTTCTTTGGCTCACCAATATAGAGAACATATCATTTTACTAATATTAACAACTAATTTTTATTGACTAATATATATCAATTACCTAAGTAAATTAGGTTACTTAATATGATTATCTACAATCAAAAAATAAATAAAATTATTTAAAATAACCCCCAATAAATTCTTTTTTTTTTTTTTTTTTTTAAATATATTATATTATTATCATCACAGTTAAAAATTAAACAGGGCAACAGTTTTTATTATTATTATTATTATTATTTAATTTTAGTGTGACTTAAGAAATATATTTCACTATACTGATTATTTGTTTAAAGGAATCTACTTCACATACTTTGAAAATTTACTAAGATTTTTCCATTCATGAAAGCTGAAAAACAGACTGAATAGTTAAATTTGACGAAATTTGAGGGGGTTTTTTGGCGATTCTTTGACGAAATTTATTTTTTTCACGATCTTTTGACGAAATTTGTGCTTTTTCGCGCCTTTGTGACGAAATTTGCAGTTTTTTGACGAAATTTGAGGGGGGGTTTGGCGATTCTTTGACGAAATTTATGTTTTTCCGGGATCCTTTGACGAAATTTATGTTTTTTAGCGGTCCAATGGCGAAATTCTGACGAGATCCTGTGACGGTATCTGTTGAGATTGGAATTTTCTTTTTTCAGAAGTACGTTTCTAGGAATTTTAAAGTAGGAGTGGAAAACGGGAGAAAATCGGACTTAAACGTAAAAACGGGAGTCTCCCGCGAAAACCGGGAGAGTTGGCAGCTATGGATTTCGAAAAATTGTTAACGAGATAGAACACTACAGATTATGAGGATGTTATAAAAAGTGTTACTGTTAAAGACTGAGATTTTTTAAAGTCAGAAGTGGTTATCTTAATAAGTACGGGGTTTCAATAATATATTTTTTATTCAAGGCCGCCGTAAGCATAGGTGCAAAGGGGGGGGGGGGGGGGCGGAGGGCATAAGCATCTGTGTCCAGGGCCCCCAAATTTGTAAATCGGTCCCTGAATGTATACATACATACATATATATAAGAAATGCTAGCACGCGTTCTTTTTTAAAAGCTTTGCCTTAAATTTAAATTTAGCGATTTCCTCTCCCCCCCCCCCTCTTTCTTTTTTTTTAACCAAATGTCTCCAAATGTTTACTAAAAAAAAATTGTCAAATTACGTAGTAATAATATAATTTTCGTTTTAGCAACTCGCGCTAGGCTAATATTCAAACAAAGAGCAAACGAAAAACTTGAAATTACCACCTAATAATAAGGCTACATACTAATTTATTTTCTTTTAAGGTGGTTCTCAAATGACCTGCTCAACAAACGCGAAATTCGCCAAATAACGCGATCGTTAACCAATCAAAAACAGCAGGGTAGTTCCAAAGCTTAGCCTTTTTTTTTTTTTTTTAAATAAATAAATTACTTATCGAGTTATAAGAGATTCGTGTCAAGTGACAACACGTTTTCCCCTTAATCGCGCTGAAGGATCGATAATGTTTTCTGAAAGATAGTCTGTCTTTGCCCCAAAATGGAAAACGTGTTTCGATTACATAGTTTCTGAATAACAACACCTGCCAATTCCATGCCCTTCCGAACAAAAAAAAAAAAAAAAAAAAAGAATTAAAAAATATGTCATAAAGTTGCTAGTTTTGATTTGAGAACAGTCTTAAAAATTTAGTATACAGTCTGTTAATAAGGTTAGCAAAAAAAAAAAAAAAAAAAAAAAAAAAAACTATGTCTCCTCAGAATGTTTCCTCCCCTGAATTTGCACATTTTCTTTTCTTTTTACCTTTTTTTTAAAAAAAAACTTTGCTTAAAAGAAAGAAAAATAAAACTTAATTGCGACCACAACGGAATATTGAATATTTACTCTTAAAAGCCCGAAATTCGCAGGTATACTTTTCTTATTCAGAAACCAAGAAATCGAATAGCGTTCCCGTTTTTTCTAGAAAGACAAAGGATCTTACCGGAGTCAAAGTTCGCATATTGAACCGCTTTTCGAAGATAAGAGCACTATCGTGGGGTAATAGATTATAATTCAAGATGTAATGTATTTGTTGAGAAAAGATCACTATTCGATTTCAAATCCCTTCAATGGTCATGCCTACAAATTTAATTCTTCTACGTTTAAAAATGACCGTGATTGTATCAAAGTTTCACGCTGTTGAGCCTGGAAAAATATTTTTTTGAGAAAAGAAGCCTTAACGGCAAACAGAATGAAAATAAAACGATAATTGAAACCTTTGCTTTTCGTTACTATTAAAAAAAATATATATATATCTGTCGCTATTTGTCCAAATGCGTTCAAATTTTCAGCGAGTTCAAATAATAATAAATTAGGCCGCATAGCAAATTTCTATTAAAATATAATAAGTTTTCAGGCATTTAGAGCCCCTTAAAAAACCCCCACTATTATAGCAAATCTAATAAAAAGCTGACAACTGTAATTGGTTTATTCAGATAACAGAAGCGCTCCGTGCTCCGTTATCAGCTTGAATCTGATAATGTACTTCGCTATGCAGAAAGGATTCATTGTTATTTAGATTAATTACGTCACAATCATGATTTGTAAATATAAGTAAATAACAATTTAACTAGTTTTGGACATCATTAACGATGCTGTAAATAAACAATTTCAACTCAAATATTTTAATAAAACAAAACTGAAGAAAAATGTACTTACTTTGAACATATCCGCTAATTTTTTGCATGATTTTCCTTCTTTTTTTCTTGCATCTTCCAATAATTTCCTCTTACGGTTTGATGAAGGCATATCGAAATTTATTTAACAACCACGGAACCACGTGTACGAATGGAGCGATTTTCAAACTGCAAAGGCAAATGGCGTTTTGAAATCTGAGAATACAGTGGGATATGCCGGAATCTGGAATACACAATGAGTGGAATGGGGTTGGGCACAGAAATAAGGGTTCTATTGTCTGTGGGGTTGGGGTTGCTATACCTGTTCTTGACGCGGACGGGGCGGGTCCGATGGGGACATCACGACAGGTGACCTTGTGTCCACGTGCTTTTCTCAAAAAGGAAAGGAAAAAAAAAAAAGAAGGGCTAATTTTTTGAAAAAATTACGGAGCGCAAAGTACATGTTTCGGGAAAAGGGAGGGCGCATTTTTCACTTATAAAAAGGGCAGGGCGCATCGGCACTTAAACGAAAAAAGGGCAGGGCGCATCGTCACCTAAACAAAAAAGGGCAGGGCGCGGCGCCCTTTGAAAAACGCGTAACAGGAACACTACATTTACATCTGCTAAGAAGGCAAATTGTCTATAACTCATTTTTTTCTTCAATATGCAATTCCATCTTAGAAGATTTTACTGCATAGAATTTTTCTGATTTTTAACACTTTAATAAATGGAATATGGATTAACAATATTAATGATAACTTAAACACATACATGCAGCAAATAGAGATTTATTAAAAAAATAAATATTCCAGGTCGCGGCACCTCTATAAAAATGAAGATTATAAACATGAAAAAAAGGCTAAGATAAGAATTTTTGGTTAGATCTCCTCCAACGAGGCAAATTTTTAAACAAATAAATATTAAAATCAATGTTTTGTAGAAATTCCCCAGGGCCGAGCCGGGTTCGGGGCCGAGATTTTAACTTCTTTCCGGGCCGGGCTGGGCAGGGCTCGGGTCGAACTTTTAGCTTTGATACCGGGCCAGGCCGAATTTTTTTTGTATGGGTTGGACCGGGCCCGGGCCTGGAAATTTCAACCCGTGCAGACCTCTATCACATACTAAAAAAAATTATATACTTATTTGCTTGTTTTCAATTATCCCATTAACATGGCATCCTGAATACCAAAGTTAACCAGGCTTTCATTTCATGAAACTATTTAGAAATAAATCGCGTCAGAATTTTTTTCCCTTGACTTTCCAAAGCATCTATAGTGTACTTGTTTTATTAGTTTCTATAACCTATAGTTCAATTGCAAAGAATTGGAACACACAATGAAAACTGAAAAAGAGGGCACGTCAGGGTGTTTAAAAAACGATTTTATAGAATCAGTGACGACAAATATATTTCACGACAAACCTGTTGCTAAATGCTAACATTCTTTTCATTGAGATATAGTTTTTTTTTTTTTTTTTATGATTAGCTAAATTGCTCGAGTTAGTCAAAAACTAGTGAGAACCCCTATATATATATACAGGGTGTCCATAATTAAGCGACCCTACTTTAAAGTTGTCTGTAGACAAAACTATTGGTCAGAAAGTTGTGAAATTTTATGGAGAACATAATGAAGGGATGGGAATTTGTTTGAGCGAAAAAAAAATAGTTAAAAATTTCGCCACTAGAGGGCGTTTTTATAGATAATTTTATAGATAATTTAGCATAACATTTAGCATACATTTACGATAGTTTAAAAATTTTATTAGAACATATGTTCCACGTGACGGACATTATTTTCAGCTACCATCTGGAATCGTAAGATAGCATGTTCCACAGTCATCCGGAGTGTGTTTTGGGAAATGCTAAGAACATGTCATAAAAAAAGTTTTTTTGAACATCTTTTGCTGTAATAAAATTTGTAAACTATCGCAAATGTATGCTAAATGTGTAATTCATTAAAAAACGCCCTCTGGTGGCGAAATTTTGAACTAATTTTTTTCTTCGCCCAAACAAATTCCCATCCCTTCATGATGTTCTCCACAAAATTTCATAACTTTCTGACCAATATTTTCGTCTGTAGACAACTTTAAAGTAGGGTCGTTTAATTATGGACACCCTGTATATATAAAGATATAGCCATAGTATATATAAAAATGTATACATAATATATTCACTTATAACTGGCGAGTTCTTCTTTTCCTTACAGATTTAATTAATTTGAAATAATGAATGATTAAGTTTGGGCGACGAAAATGTATCCAAAATGTTGCTGGAAGCTCGAAAACGTATAGGTGATCTGCAGAGACAGTTTATGAGAGAGTTTGAAAACATACGCGATTTACAAACGCTAAAATTAGAAATAAGTCCGAGGCACGTGTGACTGCTCTAACTGTTCACAAGCAATGGTTATCAGCAAACCCCACAAATGAAGAGAAGTTGATACATATGTTCGGCAAGCGGCTGGCGAGGTAGGACTTTCAAAATCAAATATCCATCACGTTTTAAAGCGCCCACATTGGAAAAGGTGTATTTCAAAATTAGCCCAACTTCTCAATTGAGATTATCCGGATCGTTTTAATCTACAACGTTATAATCATTTACATTTTGTGTAACTTTTTTGAAACACCCTGTATAGACATACCTGAGTAAAAAATTTTATAAATAAAAATAATAAATATTTGTGTCCCGTACCAACTTTAATAAAAATATATCTATGTTTTTTTTACTTTGACTGTCCATCATCTCCTTAATTTCTGGTAGCCCTCGTAGATAAGAAGTCTTTGAACCCAATAATCAGTGAAGCAGAAGCATAGTTTAGCATGTTATAAAAAGTTGATGACAAGCAAGTTGATGACATAAAGATTCAGCACATATGAGACCGTTAGATTTTGGCCTCAATTTATATATATATATATATATATATATATATATATATATATATATCATTACAATAAAAGCTAGATTGTATATTCAATAAAAAAAGAAAGAAAAAAATACGAATCAAGTCTAAAATAGAAAGATTACACACTCATAGGATGTACCTACTTATACCATGATGTTACTGACAGCTTTATTGCACGGGTAATGATTTATTTATTTCCTCAGAAACATTTCTCAATGTCAGTAACAGTTCAAATTCGATTTTCATATCAACAACAGTTAGCAGGATGTTTATTTCTATTTTTTTTCTTTTCAATAGAGGATGAGAAGTTAACTGGGATTATCAGAAGATAAAAAAATATGTCTGGAAATATCCAGAACTGAAGAAAACAGGATTGATTTCTTGAAAACGAAACAAAGGGTACATTTATTTGGCCTACCACTTTATATCTTTTATTCAGATAAGAGCAAGATCTTCATGAATACAAATATCTAGTATAAACAAATAAAAATTATATCTTTTACAGATGCAATATTTCCTCAAAACTGCATGAAAACTACTTGAGTTGCTTAACCCTTTCCGGCACAGACAAATTCTGTTCATAAAATGAGAAATTACTGACTGACGCCGGAATTTACAAACGACTTTTTTAGAAAATAATAACTCCTTATTTTAAGCTTTCATTATAGAAATAAAATTTTATTAAAATATTCCTGGTGTCGTTTGCAAGTTTGGAATTAAAATTAGGTGTGCCCGGAGTGGGACCACTGTGCCGGAAAGGGTTAACTTTAGTTAATTCCTTTGCTATCTTTCTGTAATGAAGCTCAAGAAAGGCATTTGAACTTTGTTCCAGAAAATACCCGTAAATGAATTACAGGATAAAGATTTCTTACAAAAAATGTGAAATAAGGGATAGAAATAAATTCTTTCTAGGTTTTACTTAGCAATTTCAAGTTTTTTTTTTTTTTTTTTTAGTGAAATGATTAACAGCATGAAAGTGTACTCTCTAAAAAAAAAGCATAAATTTACACATAAAAACAGGTATTTCGATGATACACAAACGATTTGTGTGTATGTGTAAAGTGGTGTGTAAATTTCCAAAATACACGCCTAATGTGTAAATTTCAAAATACACAATTTAGTGTACTGTTTGATGATAACACTAAGTGTGTAAAAGTTATCTGATAACTCTTGAAAGACACAATTTAATGTGTAAATTGCACAAAAATACACATATTTATATGTAATATTCTTACACATCACATATCTGTGCAATTTTCTGTACTGACACATATTTTTGTATATTATGCCAAATACACATATTTTTCTGTAATACATAAAATACACAGTTTTTTGTGCAATACGTAAAATACGCAGATTTTTGTGTAACATTCTGTTCTTACACATATTTCTGTGTAAAATGCAAAACACAGATTATTGTGCAAAATTCAAAATAGACAGATTTTTGTATAATATATTCGAAACAGACAGATTTTGTGTTAGCTTCACCTTTATTATACTTTGGTATGTGTAAATTGTGAAGAAATCCACCTGTAACCAAGGTGCGAAACAAAAAGAAGATTGTTTTTGTCGTTTTCATTTTCTTCATGAGAACATAATTAAACTAAAAATAAATTCACAGAGTCGAAATGTTTTTACACGGTGTAAAATGGATTTATTTTCTATACTGGTTAACACCGGCATTCTCGAAGACAGCTCAGAAATGTATTATAAAATTCACCTGTTTTCGGGCTTTTTGAGCAATTTAATCCATGTTTTCTGTATACCTACCGCAGATTGTATTTTGAGGTCTAGATGCAAACTTAGACATATTTTGAGGTTTGACAGGCACGTCCCGAAAGCTTTCGCATATATTTGGTTTTAAATGATCAGATATATATTATATATTTCAGGGGAATTTTCTTTTGAGTATGTCTGCAATTAAAAGAAATGGAAAAGAAAACTACTTTTTATGCATTGTTAAAATTTAAGGTAAGTACCAACCAAGATTAAGAAGAGCAGATATCTGCAGCTCAAGAGCTAGGCAGCTCAGTGATCAAAATATCTTCTCCGATAGAAGAAAACCAGTGTTCGTATCCAGACAAAGGTAGTAACGGTAAAAGTTTTAGAGGTTTTGAAACGCTATTTTTATATTAAAATAAGATAATGTTTTAAAATCATTAATAATATAATAATATTTTTAGTTTAGCATGAAAAAGAACAAAAGAAGAAAAAATACACCTGTAAACAAGGTATCCAGCAAAAACATTATGTACCTTTGTCGTTTTCCTTTCGTTCAGGAGAACATAATTCAACTAAAAATAAACTCCACTGAGTTGAGATGCTTTTGAACGGTATAACATGGATTTATTTTCAATGCTAGTTATCTCTGACTTTCTCGATTCATCTTTGAAAATTATTATAATATTCCCCTGTTTTATGGCTTTTTGAACAGTTTAATCCTCATCATTGATAATTCATCGATTATAGAGAGGATTAAATTGTTTAAAAAGAATTTTGTAATACGAGGGTATGTCTCATTAAGTGAGTCACAAAAAAAAAATTAATAACTTACAATGATATTCACTTCAAAACTATTTTCATTTCTCAACATATTCTCCACCAATATTCATGCACTTATATCACTGTTTTATCAGTGCCCCAGCACCAGCTGCATCATATTCTTTGGGTTGCTATCTCAGCCACATTAGGACTTCAAGTTGAACACAGGAGACAATTCAAAAGTTTGGTTGGCAACTTCTTCAACATCCACCATACAGCTTCGACTTAGCCCAAAGCGAGTTTCATCTGTTTAGTCCACTAAAAAACCATCTTGGAAGCAAGATGATGTTCACAGATGATGAAAGGTCTTGAAGGAAACTGGAAGTCGTAATGGGGCTGAGACAGCAACCCAAAGAATTGTATCCAGCTGGTGTTGGGGCACTGATAAAAGAGTGATATAAGTGCATAAATATTGGTGGAGAATACACTGATAAAAATTTCACCGTTGGATTACGGGAAAAGCCTGGCAGCACAGACTCCTGCATTTTCCTGTAATATTACAGTTTGTACCGTTGTCTATTTAGACTGTATTAGACCGTAAATGGCAGTAACTTTCAAGAACGTATCTGACCGTAAACCACAGTAACTTTCAAGAACGTATCTGACCGTAAACCACAGTAACTTTCAAGAACGTATCTGACCGTAAATCACAGTAACTTTCAAGAATGTATCTGACCGTAAATAACCGTTACTTTAAAGAATGTATCTGACCGTAAACAACCGTTGCTTTCAAGAATGTATCTGACCGTAAATCACAGTAATATACAGATTATAAATTACCGTATATGACTGTAATATAAAGACTGTAAATAAGCGTAAATGCCCATAATTTTCTAGTCATTTACATATATCGCTGTAAATTGCAGTAGTTATCAGGACTGTAAATGAGCATAAAATAACTATTTCAAGAATTCGCATGATTACTTCCAACAGTAACTGTATACTTATACATGGGACGTCAAGAAATGTAACACTTTATTTCTGTATAAGAGTATAAATAGTATAAATTGCAAAAATGTCCATAAGGTAGAAAATTTGAATTCTGTACTTTTCATCTCCATGGAGATATTTCCAACAAAATTAGTTTTTATACATTCTTTGTAACCAAACAGGTGGCTTCAGTACCTCCAAAAATCAGGAATTCTCACTTTGCCATGCAATTCGAAACATAAAATCTGATCATTATTGGAGAATAATGTCTACAAATCTGATATTTAAATGTATTGATTAATAATATGTTGGGGAATTGATGGCACATTAAATCTTAGTTTGTAAACATTCTCCAAACTTGAACAGATTTCACTTTTCAAATTGCATGCAAAGTGAAGCAAGTCACAATTTTTGACTCTCTGCAACTCCATGACGTTTGGGGATGATTAAAATCCACATCCACATTTTTGCAGATTACATTATTTACCTGTCTCAAATAGATACAAAAATAAACTGTATGGCTTTTTTTGGACAGCCTGTATATTTAAAACTTGATAATATTTCTAAGATTATTCTACCACTACATATATATGGTGGTTTGTATATAATTTTTTAAAACAATTAGCAACTTTCTCAATATTACATACTTTTTCTATTTACAACACTATACAGCTTACAAAATAAAATTATATTTAGCATTGAATAATGACATGTGTATAAGTTTTATTTACCATGATTGTTTCATATTTCTGAAAACAAAAATTATATAAAACTTCATATAGAAGTGTAGTAATTTTTGCCAACATCTAAGTAAAATAAAAATTATCAGACACTTAAGCAATATTAACCAGCAGAGTAACAAACACTTATCAAATTTGTTACAAACCAAAGGCTAAATTTATCCAAACCATAACACAATATCAAATATAACTCTTAGCTCAACAATGCACACCTTTGAGAAATATAGAAAAAAAGGGATAGAAATTTTTTAGTACTTATCTCTTATTTAATATCATTCTCGGAATATTTGCGATTATGTATTCGTAACAACAAATGAATTTATTCATGATTTTTTTTTTTAGTGTAATGAGGAAGGTGATTATAATAAACTTTTGCATAATAATGTATCACAGACATAATTTAATTAATATCAAAATGTTAAAATTATTTCTATTTCTTTCAATATAACTTTCGTTTTAAGTTTTTTGCGAATCACTTTGGTATTTATCTGCTTGCACATTCTTTTGCATTTTGATGCCTGGGTTCTTTCGGTTTCTACCCAAACCCAAGTTTGGATAAATAAGTGAGATTAATGTCGTTTTAGCTAATAATGCAGGAATAGAGTATATTATTTGCCTTTTTTAAGAAATCACAAAAACACTTCAGTTTTGTGTTAAACATTTTACTTGGAGGTAATGTAAAACATTGATTTATCTGTAAAAATGTGAAATTGTTCAGGATCATTGAGCAAAAAAAATCTTGGTTGAATGTACAAGAATGTGCAAGAATAAACTATTTGTAAAAATGCAAATAACTTAATCACTTCAACGGCCGTTTAGATAGGGAAAGAGTGTTATTATCCCCGACTTGAGTCGGGGCCAGCTACTGAGGTGGTTAAATAATGAATGTTTACATACTGGGAAGTGTACAGATTTTCGTGTTTTGGAAAGGACAGAGGATAGAATGCTGAGTCATCAATTTCAGTAATACCCTGCCTTTTGTTCCATGACTAATTTATAAATGTCCAGAACATCCTGAAATAACCAACAATTTCATCAATTTTCAAACTAAAAAACTAAATCTTAATTTCAGGAAAAATTTTAATATAACAAGGAATGATCTTCTAAGAACTGTTCGAGAAAAATCTTTAAAATATATCATCACACATATTAAAAACAAACATTCTTTTAAATAATTTTAAAAAATTCACAGTCAACAAAAATAAAGAATTTAATTCAGCAACTCTGAAATTATTTATTCTGTATATATTTTTTACATAAGATAAGACAGATTTTATACAATATGCCATCTAAATGCTGCTAATTTTGTCATCAACTTCCTGACTTTATTTATAATTACACGATTTTGTAGTTTTTTTCTTTGCTTTTGAACTTTTCTCAGGATTGATGTCCAAAAAAGCTCTGAAAATAAAGAACAAAAATATTAATAGTATCACATCTTTTAAAAAATAACATTATTGCAAATACATCAAGCCATAATCGAATGAACAACTAATCTCGTAATTATCAAATTATAACAGATAGCAGATATTAAACTCCTCAATAACACATGCATAGAACGTCTACAAAATAACATTCATGAAGAAAAACTTTTTGTCCTTTATAAACCCTTTATTGTTTTTCTTATCTTTAAAGCCAAAACAAAATGGATTAATTAGCATATATGACAGAACTCAATAGTCCACTAGTGTCAATGAGTGGTAAGAAATTTCATTTGAGCTCATCATGAGCTCTTCTTTCATTACTGAATACATGTTATCTAACAGGTTTTGAGTAACATTTGTTGTAGGCAACTACACTGCACCATGAATTTCAAATTTTTGATTTGATCGCCAAGATCTGCAAAGTATGTGAAGAAAATAGTGTTGATACTAGACCAAAAGGACCAGTGGGCAGGAATTTTTAAAAACAGACACACAGTTTTTAAAAGGGGCGCTCTTGCATCCTATTCAAAAGGCATATTTTGTTGAACTGGTCTGTTTAGAGTCTCCATTAATCGGTAGAATTTTGCGATACTTTTCCTGCGACTGACTGATGAATTTTCCCACGACTGATTGACAAATTTTCCCACATTTCCCTCGACTGACAAATTTTGCGATCTTTTCTTAAGAACGATTAACAAATTTCGTGATTTTTTTTCTTTGATCAATTAACGACTTTCACTATCTTTTCTTTGGACCGATGGATGAATTTCATGTTTTTTGATGTATTTTTCTTTTGCGATTTTTCCCTTGATATACAGACGAAATTCGCAAAATCTTTGAGTTTTTCATTCGACTGACTGCTGAATTTCATGATTTTTTCTTGTGACCGATTGAAGAATTTTGGAAATATTTCTCATGATCCACTGCCGAATTTCGTATGCTTTTAACTGCAACTAATTGGCAAATTGAGATATTTTTCTTTTACCGATTGGCAAATTTTGCAGCCTTTAGGAAGAATTTTGTGATTTCTCCCCCAATCTGCAGACGACTTTCGGAACACTTTTGAGAATTTTCACTCGACTGACTGGTGAATTTCCGGATTTTTTCTTGCGACTGATTGATGAATTTCACAATTTTTTTCCTGCGACTGACTAATGAATTTTGGGAATATTTCTGGCGATCCACTGCTGAATTTCGTGTGCTTTTACACGTGACTGATTAGTGAATTGAGGCATTTTTCTTTTACCGATTACCAAACTTTGCACCCTTTCCTCTGAAACTGATCGACAAATTTTACATTTTTTTCTGAAACTGGTTAAAGGATTTCATGATTTTTTTCCACAATCAACTGCCGAATTTAGTGATTTTTCCTTGCATCCAATTGATGAATTTTGCAAAATTTTTTAGATTTTCGCCTCAATTAACTGGCCCTCCGATATTTTGTCGTGACCAATCGAGGAATTTCGGAATTTTTTTCTCCACAATCATGTATTTTTACCCTCAACCGATTGCCAAATTTTGAGATATTTTCAATCAACCGATTGACAAATTGTGGCCTTTTTCTTGCGACCAATTAGCGAAAATTGCAAATTATTTTCCAAGAGTGGTCAATGAATTTCACATTTTTCCCCGCAACTGGCAGAAGAATTAAGGGTAGTTTAAAGGATCAAAAGAAAGAAAAATTTAAAAAATCTGGTCATAAAAAAAAACAAAAATTTTTTTTGATTTGTTGGAATTTTTTTAAGTTTTTAGTTTTGTCTTTGTATCTTAAACACTATTATGCCAAATATAAAGTAATATCTCAGATCGATAGCACCTTTCTTGGAAGCACTTTTGATACCCCCCCCCCCCCCCCCACTAACTTAGTGCTTGCCTAGGAACCTGAAACTTCTAAAAGAATCATGAGACTTGGCTGCATTTTCCACATGTGATGTTTTTGATGAGTTCTGGATTACAAGACAGAATTAAAGTATCATTGCCCTTAGCAGATTTTGTACCATTTTCATGTTCACTGAATCTTGTTGGAGCTAATTCTTTATTCTGAACATACACAAGTTTTTTTTTCATCTACTCACAAATGGCAAATTTTACAGGAACTCTTGGAATCTTGTGGTGGTGGTGATACATTAAGTATTAAATCTTTATGTGGTACCAGATCGTCTGCAAAAGTAGATGCCACAAAAACCTTGCTCAACGGTTATCTGTTAATTTATCCGGGCTTACAGTGACTGATTTCTCTTCATCCAAAATATGACTGTCAGAAATTTTTCTATTAAAATCCAAAAGAAAAGAAAATCTCCCCATATTTCTTGCATATTTATTTGGGTGAAAAAATGCTAATGTAGTATTAAACCGTACAATTTGACAGGTAGTCATATTCTTTAACTCAACTATGTATGAAAATGCAATATATTTATTACAGATGAATAACGACGAGTGAAAAATAATAAAAGGAAACATGACATAGTTATAGAACACAGGTATAAATGTACAGCAGTGTTAATGAGTAGATGTGGGTGCCTGTGTGAAAGCTAAGACCAGGAGTTCTCCAATGATATGTCAGAAGAGGGGTGGGGGGATATGAAAATTTAACAAAAAGTATAAGTTAAAGGAGGGGAGACAGGAAGGTGAAGTAGGAGAAAAATAAGTAGGCAATGGCCTAAAGATCGCACCTGAATTAAAATGGTTCTACAAACAGGAAAATTTGCCAAAAACTGGACAAAAATAAATCAACTGCGTGTCCAGGGACAACAGGGGGGGGGGGGGGGAGTGAGCAAGACTAAACGGTAGAGCACTAAGGAAAAGACCTATCAAAAGATATAATACATGATGGAGTTGGAGAGTTGTTGAATACGAAAATTTGAATAATTAAATAATCTTAATAAGCATGTTAATCTAACATTCATAAAATTAATAGATAAAATGTTTGTTTATATGCTGGGAGGCAAGCAATAATTATACAATGAGCTTAGTTAAATGTGAATTAAAATAAAATTTAATTTAAAGGTATTATAACTCTGTAAATTATATCAAGGGTATTAATACTCTATATGAATGCTTACAATCCAGTGTAACAGCATGGCTGCAAGTTTGAAATGTGGCCAGGACTGAAAATATTTTGACTTGTCCCCCCCCTTCCTCCAAGCGCACACGTGTGCACACACAACGCATGTTTTGACTTTGTGATGTGGCAAAGACTGAAAATATTTTGAATTCTCCACCCAGACCTCCTCTTCAAATGCACAATGCACACACCATGTCCACGTAGACAAAACATCGAAGGATCTCGGAAAAACGGTAAAATTCGTCGAAGGATCTCAAGAAAACGGCAAAATTTGCCGAAGGATCTTGAGAAAACGACAAAATTCATCGAAGGATCTTGAAAAAAAAAATGTAAAATTCGTCGAAGAATCTCAAAAAACAACAAAATTCGTGGAAAGATCTCGAAAAAACAGCAAATTTCATCGAAGGATCTCGAAAAAACGACAAATTTCGTCAATGAATCACGGAAAACATGCGGATTTTGTCCACAAGTCAAGGAAAAAAAGGGAAATTCATTAAAGGATCGCGAAAAAATGGCTAATTTTGTTGACAGATCGCGAAAAGCAAATTTTGTCAAATGTCTGCTGACAAAACACCAATTTCGTCGAACGATCGTGGAAAAAACTGCTAATTTCGTTGAAGGATCACGGAAAAACAGGCAATTTCGTCGAAGAATCCGAAAAAACATCAAATTCTGTCAAAGGATCACAAAAAAGACGGCAAACTCTGTCAAAGGATCGCAGAAAAAACGCGAATTTCATCCGAAGGCCAAGGAAAAAACGCGAAATTCATCAAGGATCACGGAAAATGGCTAATTTCGTTGACAGATCACGAAAAAAAATTCATCAAAGGGCCGTGGAAAAATGTGAATTTTGTCAAAAGACCATAAAAAAACCCCCATGAGTTTCGTTGAAGAATCGCGGAAAAAGTGCGAAGTTCGCCGAAGGGCCACAGAAAAAAAAAAACATTCGTCAAATAGCCGCAGAAAAAAACACCAACTTCGTGAAAGGTTCGTGGAAGAAAGTTCTAATGTCTTTGACGGATTATGGAAAAACGGCGAATTTCGTCATAGGATAGCGAATTCTGTCGAAGGATCTCGAAAAAAAAAAAAAAAAACATATTTCGTTGAAGGATCTCGAAAATACGGCATATTTCGTCAAAGGATTTCGAAAATATGGCATATTTCGCCGAAGGATCTCGAAAATACGGTGAATTTTTTTTCCGTCCCGTTTCCATCCTCGGAAATTTTCAAAAGACGGAATTCCGTCTGTGGACGGAAAACTTGCACCCATGTGTAACAGATAATTAAATTATGTGCCCATAACTTTACATAAAATACATTTAATACAGGATAAACAATAAACAAAAGAAATTAAGATCTATTTAAACTGTAACTTTATTTGTGACTTATAAATAACATTCTCTTTGTTACCATGTCTACCATATACATTTAAATTTTCCATTGTCCAAGCGCTAATTGTACTAAAACTCATATTATAAATCATTACTATCAGTGGCCAATTAAAAATCAGCTTTAAAACAAAACACAAATAATAAAAAGCTGGAATACCATTGGTCGGGAAAGATTCTTAAAAGTTTTGCCCTATCTGTCAAAACTGCTTGGATTCGATACACATTGGGTTCTTTTAAATAGAACTAGGGGGCTCAGCCCCCTACTCGCTAACGCTCGCCAAACCCCTGTGAATTGCGAAGCGATTCTCATTGAGACTGCTACGCGGTCCCACCTCGCTTTGCTCGCCCCTTTTGATTTTTGCAGTAATTCTAGCCGGAATGAGTACTACCATGAATCATTTGAACATATGAAATTGACAATTTAACTCATTAAGTGAATAACTCATTAAGTAATTGACATAATTACATAAAAAAGGTCTTGGATTGCTCATTTAAATCCACGCTATCTATATTAAGGCGAGAATGCACAAATTTTAGATTTCAACTTGGGAGCGGATGGTTCAGTTGACAAAGTCTGGCTTGTTAAAGATATGAGAATCGAAAGTAGAGGATGGTTTTTGAGTCATAATTCCTGAACCACTGAACCGAATGAGATGTATGAGTACTCAAATTAAACAAAATTTAGAACAGGTTTCCAGCTTACCCCAATCCGGAGATAATAGTCTTCAATTGATGATCAAACTTTTCAGCGATGCTACGTTGTTCATGGAAAGAGTGGTTCCACCTAAAATGATACAATATATATATATATACCAGGAAATATTTATTTGAATAATGTCAATTAAAGGTTACAATTCAATATTTGCATTAGTATGCAGCGATCGGAAGAGACTGTATGTTTAGTATCCACTTCTGTTAAATTAACGGCCACTTATTACCGTGGTTTGTAGATTTAAATACTTTTATATTTATACATAAGTGTAAAAAAATTCATTTTAAATTATTATATTTTTTGTTGTTTTCTAATATTTTGTATTATTTTTAAAAAAATATTTTCTTTAACAAGAAAATATTTACAACTTTTTTTTTTTTTTTCTAAAAATTAAAGTATCAAACAATAAATGCTATTTTTCGGTTAGCCAGGCACCAGTGATATATATGCATGTATATATATACATATATGTATGTATGTATATATATATATATATATATATATATATATATATATATATATATATATATATATATATATATATATATATATATATATATTTACATAAATATATATGTATATATATATTGTGTATATACAATGTTAGCGCCCGGCTAACCGAAAAGTACCCATTAAATATTTACCTCAAAAGGACCTAACATTGCTGTACATATCAATTATTTATAGTAAAGGTATTAATACTGAACAAAAATCATTTTTAGAGTTTCTGAAGGATAAATGACGCGCAGATGTACATTAAGTAAATTTTCATTTTTCAGCAATTGTGTATTTTGTCAGGTGTTTTTTTTTGAGTATTTTAAAAACGAGTGCTTAAAAAAATGTACTGACAAAACAATATAGCAGAATAAAGGGTACTTTTCGGTTAGCCGGGCGGCAGTGATACATGTACATATATAAATACATATGTACAGGGCTTGAATTTCAGGGCGGGATTGCGGGATTCGCGCCGAAAAATTTTGAAATCCCGCCCAAAGAAGTATCGTGGGCGGGAACCTCCTGCCCAAAAAATTCAATCATTTTCAGGAGAAATTTGCGTTATTTAATTACCTGCAACCGAACGATAAATTTCGTGATTTTTTTCCCACAACCGATCGACGAACTTTCTTAAGCGATCTCTTTTTTAAGCGATAGATCGACAAACTTTCTCTTTTTTAAGCGATAGATCGACAAACTTTCTCTTTTTTAAGCGATATAGATCGACAAACTTTCTCTTTTTTAAGCAATAGATCGACAAACTTTCTCTTTTTTAAGCGATAGATCGACAAACTTTCTCTTTTTTAAGAGATAGATCGACAAACTTTCTCTTTTTTAAGAGATAGATCGACAAACTTTGCGTTTTTTTCGCGACAGATCGACAAACTTTGCGTTTTTTTCGCGACAGATCGACGAACTTTGCGTTTTTTTCGCGACAGATCGACGAACTTTGCGTTTTTTTTGCGACAGATCGACGAACTTTGCGTTTTTTTCGCGACAGATCGACGAACTTTGCGTTTTTTTCGCGACAGATCGACGAACTTTGCGTTTTTTTCGCGACAGATCGACGAACTTTGCGTTTTTTCTGCGACAGATCGACGAACTTTCTGTTTTTTCTGCGACAGATCGACCAACTTTCTGTTTTTTAAGCGACTGATCGACAAACTTTCTGTTTCTTAAGCGACAGATTGACGAACTTTCCGCTTTCTCTGCAACAGATCGACGAAATTTGCGTTTTTTCCACGTAGATCGACGAACTTTGCATTCTTTCCACGACATTTCGACGAACTTTCTGTTTTTTAAGCGACTGATCGACGAACTTTCCGCTTTTTCCGCAACAGATCGACGAACTTTGCGTTTTATCTGCGATCGATCGATGAACTTTGCGTTTTTCCGCAATCGATCGACGAACTTTGCGGTTTTTCCGCGACAGATCGACGAACTTTGCATTTTTTTCGCGACAGATCGACGAATTTTGCATTTTTTTCGCGACAGATCGACGAACTTTGCGTTTTTTTCGCGACAGATCGACAAACTTTGCGGTTTTTCCGCGACAGATCGACGAACTTTGCATTTTTTTCGCGACAGATCGACGAATTTTGCATTTTTTCTCGACAGATCGACAAACTTTGCGTTTTTTTCGCGACAGATCGACAAACTTTGCGTTTTTTTCGCGACAGATCGACAAACTTTGCGTTTTTTTCGCGACAGATCGACAAACTTTGCGTTTTTTCCGCGACAGATCGACGAACTTTCTGTTTTTTCTGCGTAGATCGACGAACTTTGTGTTTTTTCTGCGACAGATAGACAAACTTTCTGTTTTTTAAGCGACTGATCGACAAACTTTCTGTTTCTTAAGCGACAGATTGACGAACTTTCCGCTTTCTCTGCAACAGATCGACGAAATTTGTGTTTTTTCCACGTAGATCGACGAACTTTGCGTTTTTTCCGCGACAGATCGACGAACTTTCTGTTTTTTCTGCGTAGATCGACGAACTTTGTGTTTTTTCTGCGACAGATCGACAAACTTTCTGTTTTTTAAGCGACTGATCGACAAACTTTCTGTTTCTTAAGCGAAAGATCGACGAACTTTCCGCTTTCTCTGAAACAGATCGACGAAATTTGCGTTTTTTCCACGTAGATCGACGAACTTTGCATTCTTTCCACGACATTTCGACGAACTTTCTGTTTTTTAAGCGACTGATCGACGAACTTTCCGTTTTTTCCGCAACAGATCGACGAACTTTGCGTTTTATCTGCGATCGATCGATGAACTTTGCGTTTTTCCGCGATCGATTGACGAACTTTGCGGTTTTTCCGCGACAGATCGACGAACTTTGCATTTTTTTCGCGACAGATCGACGAATTTTGCATTTTTTTCGCGACAGATCGACGAATTTTGCATTTTTTTTGCGACAGATCGACGAACTTTGCGTTTTTTTCGCGACAGATCGACAAACTTTGCGTTTTTTTCGCGACAGATCGACAAACTTTGCGTTTTTTTCGCGACAGATCGACGAACTTTGCGTTTTTTTCGCGACAGATCGACGAACTTTCCGTTTTTTCCGCGACAGATCGACGAACTTTCTGTTTTTTCTGCGTAGATCGACGAACTTTGTGTTTTTTCTGCGACAGATCGACAAACTTTCTGTTTTTTAAGCGACTGATCGACAAACTTTCTGTTTCTTAAGCGACAGATTGACGAACTTTCCACTTTCTCTGCAACAGATCGACGAAATTTGCGTTTTTTCCACGTAGATCGACGAACTTTGCATTCTTTCCACGACATTTCGATGAACTTTCTGTTTTTTAAGCGACTGATCGACGAACTTTCCGCTTTTTCCGCAACAGATCGACGAACTTTGCGTTTTATCTGCGATCGATCGATGAACTTTGCGTTTTTCCGCGATCGATCGGCGAACTTTGCGTTTTTTCCGCGATCGATCGACGAAATTGGCTAATTTTTTCTTTTTTTCTTTCAACAGATTCGTGATTTTTTTTTATTGTTATATAATAGCGGTATGTATAAAAGCGGTTCTAGGCCAGCGGCGTAACCTCTGTATGACCTCTGTGCGCTGCGCAGCGTCATGAAGGCATAAAAGTGACTGTGCGGTGGAGGAGGATGATAAGGATGGTTGATTAGGGGTTTATTTTAATTAATTTTAATTGGGAAACTTAGAAAATTTCGAAGCAATTTTTTTTTTTTTTTCGCGGAGAATTGGTTAACGAGGTGAATGTCAACGGATTTATTTTAGCGAATTAGAAATTTTTTTTTTTTAATTTTAATTGAGGAATTTAGAAAATTACAAAGCCATTTTTTTTTCAACTATAGTAGGGTAGGGTGTTTGAAAATATTTTTCGAAGTCTGGTTTGTGAATTGCATTTAAAAATAATGGTCATTAAAATATTAATTAATTTTAATTGGAGAACTTAAGAAATTTTTGCAATTTTTTTTTTTTTTTTAAACTAGAGTAGGCTATTCGGTATACATGTTAGAGTATATTTGAGGTGAATTTTAAAAGTTAATAATGGTTTAATTAAAATTGGTGATTAATTTTTATTGGAGAACTTAAGAAATTTTGGCGAAATTTTTTTTTTCTTAACGAGAGTACGCAGGTTGAATCTGTAGTAGAATGGTACATGCGAATGAAAAATAGTAATTAAAATTGGTGATTAATTAATTTTAATTGGCGAACTTAAGAAATTTTTTGAAGCAATTTTTTTTTTCCACTACAGCACGCAGTTTGAATATGGGTGTATGCAGTAGAAGTGAAATAATAATTATTTAAAAATGGTAATTAAAAATGATCATTCATTAATTTTAATTGGCGGACTTAAACATTTTTGGGACAGACGGGTTTTAATGAATTCGATACAGGTTTTGGTAAAAAATATAGGGTCCTGTATGAATTATAACTGCACTCAATTATAATAGTTTCCCCCTCCCCCTCCCTTTTTTACCCTGAGGGGCCCTTCGATAGACTAACAGTACAAAAATTTGGGTCCTATTTAGGAACCCCTTCACAAAAATCAATTTAACATATGGGCCCCTTCACAAAAATAAATTTTATAAAAATTTACTATTTATTATTTTATTATTTTGTGATGTTTTAAAATGTGTAATTTGTAAACAAACAAGTTCATCAGAGAGGAAAACTTCAGCAAAAGGATTTAAAAAAGTTTTTGTTTATAAATGCCTGGTTCAAATTTGATTACCTGGATTGCAATTTTCATTACAAAATGTTATTTTTCACAAAAATATAACAAATTTCACAAAAATAACCTTTACTTTTCACTAAATAGGCCTAAGAAAAAAGAAAAAAAAAAACCCTGCATTGAACTCTGCTAACATAACAATATAGCAGAATAAAGTTTTACATATGACCTAGATGAAAATTAATCATTCATTTTTTTTTACTTATTGTAACAAGAAATTTTTCTGTTTACAATTTTTTTTACTCAAAATTACAGTATCAAACATTGAATATACTTACCTCTAAAGTATCTAAGATTATTGACATTGCAAATATTATTTATAGTAAAGGCATAATACTGAACAAAAATCATTTTTAAGAGTTTCTGTATGATAAATGAAGTGTAGTGTTACATTAAATGACATTTTCATTTTTCTGCGATAGTGAATTTTGTCGTACGTGGTGATTTTTTTGAAAATTTTAGAAATGTCTGCTTAAAATAACACATAATTTGTTATCACAGGATAAAATAAAATTTGTCAGTCAATCGAACAAAAATCAATTTGATAAAATGGGCCCCTTCAAAAATACAGTTCTATAAAAACTTACTATTTATTATTTTGTAATGTTTTAAAATGTGTAATTTGTAAACAAACAAGTTCATCAGTTAAAAAACTTTAGCAAAAGGATTTTAAAAAGTTTTTGTTTATAAATGCCTGGTTCAAATTTGATTACCTGGATTGCAATTTTCATTACAAAATGTTATTTTTCACAAAAATATAACAAATTTCACAAAAATAACCTTTACTTTTCACAAAATGGGCCTAAGGGAAAAAAAATCTGCATCGACCCCTGCTGACATAACAATATAGCAGAATAAAGTGAAAAATTTGATTAACTGGATTGCAATTTTCCTTACAAAATGTTATTTTTCACAAAAATAACCTTTACTTTTCACTAAATGGGCCTCAAGAAAAAAAACCCTGCATCGACCCCTGCTGACATAACAATATAGCAGAATAAAGTTTCACATATGACCTAGATGAAAATTAATCATTCTTTTTTTACTTATTGTAACAAGAAATTTTACAGTTTGCAATTTTTTTTACTCAAAATTACAGTATCAAACATTGATTATATTTACCTCTAAAGTATCTAAGATTATTGACATTGCAAATATTATTTATAGTAAAGGCATAATACTCAACAAAAATCATTTTTAAAAGTTTCTGTATGATAAATGAAGTGCGGTGTTACATTAAATGATATTTTCATTTTTCTGAAATAGTAAATTTTGTCGCTCGTGGTAATTTTTCTGAAAATTTTAGAAACGTGTCATTAAAATAACACATAATTTGTTATCACAGGAAAAAATAAATTTGTCAGTCAATCGAACAAAAATCAATCCCTTCACAAAAATCAATTTGATAAAATGGGCCCCTTCAAAAAATTCAGTTCTATAAAAACTTACTATTTATTATTTTGTGATGTTTTAAAATGTGTAGTAATTTGTAAACAAACAAGTTCATCAGTTAAAAAACTTTCAGCAAAAGGATTTAAAAAAGCTTTTGTTTATAAATGCCTGGTTCAAATTTGATTAACTCGATTGCAACTTACATTACAAAATGTTATTTTTCACAAAAATATAATACATTTCACAAAATGGGCCTCAAGAAAAAAAAAATCTGCATCGACCACTGCTGACATAACAATATAGCAGAATAAAGTTTCACATATGACCTAGATGAAAATTAATCATTCTTTTTTTCAGGGATGCAAAAATCTAGGCGCCAATGGATCGATTCCCACCACTAAATGTTTAGTATTCTTCGCCTAATAAGAACACTGATAAAATTTAAGCGAAGTATACTAATAAAATTTGATGTAGAATACTAATAAAATTTAGTGGTGGGAATCAGCCCATTGGCGTCTAGATTTTTGCACCCTTGCTTTTTTTACTTATTGTAACAAGAAATTTTATTGTTTACATTTTTTTTTTTTTTTTTACTCAAAATTACAGTATCAAACATTGAATATATTTACCTCAAAAGTATCTAAGAATGTTGACATTGCAAATATTATTTATAGTAAAGGCATAATACTGAACAAAAATCATTTTTAAGAGTTTCTGTATGATAAATGAAGTGCAGTGTTACATTAAATGACATTTTCATTTTTCTGCGATAGTAAATTTTGTCGTTCATGGTAATTTTTTTGAGAATTTTAGAAACGTGTGCTTAAAATAACACAAAATTTGTTATCACAGGAAAAAATAAAATTTGTCAGTCAATCGCAGGAAAAACATTGTAATCTTAGTCATCCTGTCACTTGAAAATATCTAGAAATTTGTTAAAAAATGTTATATGAAAAAAAATCCGTTAAGTTTAACAAAAATTAAGTCAGAAGTACACAAGCAAATTTGGCTATAATTATAAAATTCTTGACACCAACAGATCCTGAGATGCGAAATATGCCTTCCTCATCTCCTCCCAAGGAGTTTAAGATTGAATTTCTATTTTAAAATATATACTGATATCAGTTGATAAGATTTTTTAGTTGCTGTTTAAGAATACAAAATTATTACTACTTAAGAATAAGAATCAGCTAAGCTCAGTCCAAATATGGCCCATAAAAAACTATTTTGAATTTGCTTAGTAAATAACAAATATACACAGAGTTCAATCATAAGATAGAAAATTAAATTGCAGCATTAAAATATTTAAACTGATAGTACAGTTGGTTGGGTTATATGCGGTTTAATGGCACAAGGTGACATTAGAGACAAGCTACACCAAAGTAAATTGGTAATCCAGAGACCAGGCAAAATCAAAGATATTATAACAAAATTTGCATGTGCATTGCATTACGAGTATAAAGTACAATTTATAAAATAATGAATTTTAGTTTAGTGCTTTTTATTTTCTCATTATTTTGTTGTGCTTCATAAAATCAGTTTTCAAGCGTATATCATTACTCTTTTACTACTGTTTTATATAAAAAATGTTAATATAAAGCATTAAGGAAAATTTTAAAGCACAGAATTCATATAGCATTAAAATTTTATCTGTTAACCCCCCCCCCCCCCCCCAATTCGCAAGTCATAGTTTCTCGTCGACCAAAAATGAGACTTTTAAAAAACTGTTTTCAGTGAAAAAGCTGAAAACTTTAAGGTTTGTTTATGTAATGTTTTCTAATGCAATTTCTATCCATAAAACAAATATTTCTTGCTGTAATTTTTTTATATACATAAACATTGATATTAAAATTAATTTAGAAATTAATAAGGTTAGATAACCAGACATATAAATACCTGAATTAATCCGGTACTGGAACAGTCAGGCCAGGATCCTAATACTGTAATCACTGAATAGGCCAATCACTGTATCTTTATATTCATGGCGTCCTCGCTCATGTGATAATTAATTTGTTAATAAATTAGGAGGTATTTCCAAGAGCTACATGCCAGCATGACTGTAATTGATCCCATTTTTGTTCATACATAGAAGCAAAAAAATACGGGACATGAAAATGTTTTCTACCAAAACAGACGTCTTCAACATTCTTATTGCTTTTCCTCGTGTGCAGATAAACAAAACAAGCATCAAACATGGCGCGCGGCGTTCGTTGCCATTTTCCAAAATCAAACTACTGATATGAGCTGACTGTAATCCACTGTTGGATTACGGTTTGCGGTAGCGAATAACGGTGATTTACTAAAATTGTCCGTGATCTGCCGTACAAGACAGTAACAGCCTGTATTTCTTTCTCTCTTGGCCGTAAATGACTGTTGGACCAGGGATAATCCTGTAAAAATGATCAGTTACGGTCAATGACAGCATTTTACTGGCAATAACTGATTTTTAACGGGTAAGCGCAATATTTACAGTAATACGGTAATATACAGTAAATTATACAGTAAAGTACCGTAAAGCAACAGCTAGTTTTAACAGTGTATGTTGAGAAATAAAAATAGTTTTGAAGTGAATATCATTGTAAGTTATTATTTAATTATCTTTTGTGACTTACTTAATAACTTTCCCTCGTAATTTTGTAAGATGTAATCAAGAATGTCAGAGCATTGAAATACTAGCATTGAAAATAAATCCATTTTATACCGTAGCATTCTCGTACGCGAATATACCCACTTTTTCACACTATATTTCTAATAGCATTCACAAATATCTACAGCAAATATTCGCCTACGGGAATGATATAAATCAGACATTTGCTACCTCGCTATTTTTAACACTTATTTATCAATAAGTTCAATACTTATCAATATTTATCAATTCCTTGTCATTTTTTTAACCGGTCACTTTTCTCTCGGTTACCATTATCGGTATACCTACCGCAGTTTGAATTTTGTTTTAAGATTTGATAGTCACGTCAGAAATACTTTCGCATGTATTTTGTAGGTATTACATTATTTGTATATTAGTTGCTAAAATAATTAGTTATGAAAACGGTCTGCCAATAATTCTAATTATTAATTTCATCTATTCATTAGCATAAACATCTCTATGGAATTTATCTAACAAGTCATTATAATAAAGTCCAGAACATATTTAAAATTACTTATTTATAAAAAAAATAATAATAACCAGAACTTCATATGCTTGATGCTATTGATCAAAGTAATTTCTTAAGACTGTTTTCAAATTCAAACCGATTAATTTTGTCCCATATCCAAATTTTATTTTTATTTTTAAATGCGCGAGATTTATTGATATTCTTATTCGAATATTAAAAAATCTAATAGCGTACGTTTTTTCTTGTAAAAGCAAATAATCTTTCAGGAAATGTCGTCAAATTTGGCATTTAAGCTGTGATATTCGATATACGAAGATTCTACCCAGATTGAGCTAAAATCTCCCGTGGTCTAAATCTCTCCATCATTATCAATCAAGTACTTAATATATCCCTAAGAAACTAATTTCTTTCTATTTATTTTAGTTTTAAAAAACCAAACCGCCATTTTGATGCTTAGAATCTTTACTACTTGAAACCGGTGATCATTGAAACCGACCCCCCGTAATCATAACCGATTAGTGAATGCAAACAGGAAATGAACAGCCATTAAATAGATATTTTCTCCTTTTTTTTTGTTCTTCCTGTAAAAAGGACTTCGAATTTCTCTAACTATTTATATAAAGAATAAAAAAAAGGCTGAAACTGGTTTGTTTTGTTTTTGAAGTAAAATGCAGTTAAGAATTTTTAACATAAATATAGTCAATTACATAAAATAAAATAACGTTTTATTTATTACAAATATTTTTCCCTCTTAACAAAGCTAAATTTTCTGATTTGTTCACTGTTTTCGTTTTTATAAGTAAAAGCATGAAATTTGCGGACATAACTAATGCAAGTGATCTGGAATCCAATAGCTATTTTCTGTTATCAATAAATTTATTCCATCTTGAGTTATAATCGATCGAAAATCGACTTTCATGCTATTTTGTGAAAGGAAATTTGTCTTTATATAAAAAAGAAAAAACGGTATTAGCATATCATAACTGGGCTTTAAAACTTGGGGGAGGGGGGGGGGGGGGGGAGTCTCGAGACATTTTTGTAAAAAATTATAGCCCTCTCCTTAAATAAAAATTTGTCAAAGTCCTAGGCTTGCGAGGAATTTTTAAAATGGTGGGGAAGTGGTTGAGATAAATATGTTCAAAGCCTTCATTCAAGCCATTCAGTCAGGATGGCAACAAATGATGGAAGTTTGTAAAAAATAAAAAAACTCTAGCTAGTGTGCTGATTGGAAATGTCTCAGAAATTTTGCTGTGATTCATTTTAGGATACACAGTATAATTTTAGCTTAAGAATTTAAAAATTTATATTGTCCTTTAATTTCAAAAAAATTGAACTGTACCTCTTTACACCATTTCAAGGGAAGAAAAACTGGAGCGAAAACTCGTACATCGGTTATAGATTATGAAACATTTTCCAACATTATTTGAATACTGTTAAGAAATTTCCTTCTTTCATACAATGCAATGATACATCTAAATAAACAATTTAAAACACAGAACGCAGTTAAAAATCCATTTTTAAGAATTGTTACCCATAGCAGATAATGTATGAGAATCATTTTGTGCAACCCAGTATATAATCTATAGAGCTTTAAACATACTACATAATGAAACTAAAATTTCAATGAGCTGGAAAAAGTTTAAAACAACTAAAAAAGTTTTTTCTAGGGAAATGCTACTTATACTACATGATGACACTACATTCAGGTATCAGTATCCTTTAGAGCAACAATGTATATGAATAATGCAGCAAAATTTGGTTGAGCTAAACAACGTGCAAACCGGTTAAAAGTGCATTTTCAAGAAACCCTTCCATAGATGTTAATATGATTTTTTTTTATTATTATTATTTTGTGTGTGTGTGGGGGGGGGGGGGGGGGCGATGATGGAGTCTATATCTCATACGCTTTATACACATCACGTAGTATACTAACATTAAATTCAGCTTGAAAACTCAAAACTAAAAATGCACTTACAGCACTTACCATCCATAGGTGGCAATATATCTAAATTTCTTTTACGCAGCCATATGAATTTATTTCTATTCTACAAGAATCTCTTAGAATAATAAAATATATTTTAGCTGGAAATGCCTAACACAGTTAAAAACACGCTTTAGGAATTCACTCCCATAAACAGGTCCTTATTACCGCACAGGCCAAGTAGACCACGGCCTTGGGCCCATTGGAGACGGATGCTCCAAAATGAGTAAAATTATTTAGGAAAAAATTCTCCTAGAAGAAATTTTATTTCAATTTTCGATATCTCAGAAACAGATATACGTCTAAATAGATACAAATGCCTTGCCTGTACTTTTCTGTTCTCTACAAACAGTTTAAATAGAAATGCTGTTGACAAATATTTTTATGGGGAACTTTTTTAAAGAAATATTTAAAGTATTATAGTATCAAGCAGCAAAAGAAAATTTATATTAACCTGAGTTTCATGGCCATTTTCATAAAATGCAGAAAAATTGCAGAATATACACTACAAAAAAACATTTCTAGCTACTATTTTGGTTAGAGGGGGACCCTGAAAATCTGCTAGGCCTTGGGCAATGGACAATCTTAATCGGGCTCTGCCCATAAAGTGAAATGCTTATGATTTCTTTCGTAAAGCTCTGTATATGATCTATAGAATTCCTATATTTATCACGTAATGCGTTAAAATTTAGTTACATTTAAAAACACGTACTACAACTGAAAACGCACTTCCAGCAATTAGTGTTCATAGTTTTATAAACGAACTACATATATGCTACTTACTTCATACTCTATAGAAAGTATACTGTAGCCCACCTCAGGGACACATACCAATTCCATCATATTTGCTGTTTCATAAGGTCACTAAAATGTACTGCAAATGATTTTTTCCCCACTGACCATAATGTAAACGAAAACTTTTGTCTATCCCTGTAAACGAGCTATAACTATCTACTTCATTTTGAATATCAATAGGGAATATATAGCCTCGATAACGTATATCTAAATCGTGGAATTTCAAGTATATTTACGAAAGTTAGAGCGGGGACAAACTGTCAAAAAGACGGAGGGAGAAAGAGGAGGCACAAATACTTTTAAGCTATGTTGAAAAATGTTAAAAACTATATGGATTATATTTCTTTTTAAAACTTTATATTATTAAACATTACCTATTGGTTCTTGAAACACAATATTATGAGTTTTATCAACAAGATAAGTTAATTTTTCATAAAACAGCTTAATTTGGTTTCCAAAAACATAATAGCAAAAAAATTATAGTAATAAAAATAAATTATTTTTTTACAAATTTTCCATAAAATTTCTAAATAATTTAAAATTAATTATTATTATAAGGCGGTTCTCAAGAAAATATTTTCCCCGCTCAACAAGGAGAAACTTCTGACATACCTAATGTCTTATTTTACATACTTGCATAATGATATTTGCAAGTATGATTATTAATAAGGTTTGTAATCAAACACTTTTTTAATTTTACGAGAAATGAATTACATCTTGAGTTATAAGCTATTATTGTCTTACGACGGTAGATTTATTTTTCATTCCTGCGCTGTCACGTGCCGATATTCGATTCAAAATGACAACTTTGACAGCATTTTCTGAAAAATCTTCTTCTTTTATCGAAAAATGAAAAAAAATACAGTTCGATTACATAGTTTTTTAATAAGAGCACTTGCCAATTTGATATGTTTGCGAATAACAATAAATTTAAAAATGCTTCCGAAAGAATCTCGTTTGGATTTGAGAACAGCCTTAATAAAAACCATTCTCCTAAAAGTACACATATATATGTATTCATTTTCATTTATATCAATTATTACTTAGAATTATAGATAAGTTTTCCGTAAATTGAACAACATTTCTTGATATTTGCCCTTAATATTGCTGTGTTTCATATTCCTTGTGTTTCATATAGATACCCATTTATTAAAAAAATAATAATAATAAAAAGTTAACATATTTGAGAAATATGGAAGGGGTTGAGGGAAAAATAATCAATAAGGAACACTTTACTCATTGTTGATATTTTATAACTATATAAAATTAGTAACATTTAGTTGATAATTGGATCATATTTAAATCCTACTCATACCGGTTAAGATGAATCCAGATAATTTATGAATACAAAAAAATATAAATCAAACACTGATTTTAATTTGTTTATTTTAATGTTACACATTTTCAAGGTTGTCCCCCCCCCCTTTAAAGACCCAATAAAAATATTATTAATACTTTTGAAATATTAAATACAAATTTTTATACAATTTGTAGTATCTTGATGAAAGAATGAAGAAAAAATTGTCATGTTTCAGGTACATTTGTCTCGATTTCTCTAATATTATCGGATTCAATTTAAATAATAAAACTTCATCTGAAATTAATTTAAAGTAAATAATTGCAGTTCGTTCTGTAGAAAATTTAAATTATTTATAATTTAAGCATCATTAGTAAGAGCTATGTCTTATGTTAAAAAAAAATAAACTGCTCTACTCAATGAATTCTTGACTATCTTTATCAAGAATCTTTTAATTTACAATAATAAATAAATATTCAATGCAGTTTCATTAATATGATTTATTTTCCCACAGCTATTCAAAACATTTTTCTTGGAATCCTTAGTGTCTGCAATATTTCATTTTTCTGTCAATGCTGTAAATTAGAAATTGTGTTATTTTCCGATTAAATCGAAAATTTCAAAATAAAACTTTTTATATAGATTTTCTGGAATGATTTGACATTTGATTTTACTTTTAATATTGTTGTTTTCTATATTAACTCTCGTTCTGCATTTGTCTGTCACACATCTCCAGTATTCTGTATTTTGATACTTTCTATTAAATCGGAATAGGTAATTTTCGTAATTTAGAAGCAAAGCTCCATGCTCACTTTTAATATAATTAATTTCGGCCATTCTTGAACTAGAAACACGTACTTCACTTGAGGGTTCCAGTACAATAACTAACTGGATGGCATGCTTTATACTGTACAGAGGACATTTCAACGATTTTTATCAGTTCGCGAGCATTAAGTATAATTAATGACAAAAAAAAGCTCCTTCTTTGATCAGTTAAATGGTTTCAGAAATGCCATTATGCACCTGTTAACCATTTGTGATTATAGCGAAAACATGTTTACAGAAAAATTCTAAATACTCTGAGAGGAGAAAAATAATAAATAATATGTAAATTCTGATGCTTTTAAAATGGCTATACAGTATATGCCGTTTATAGAAATAGCTGTTAAAAACAAACACTTATACTTAAAAAAAATCCATGACGGCTCGGCCTGCAGGCACAGGTAGATTTCGAAGACGCAGACCGTGGGGCGCCTGTTTGTTGGGAATTGCGGAAGAAATGACCTTTTTGCCATGATGCGTAGTTGGAACCGCCCACTTCGAAACCTAACTTTTTTGCAGGCGGAGCCGACAGGGATTTATTTATTTATTTATTTATTTTCTATTAAAAAACTTGTCAGTATAAAAGTTTTAGATAATATTAAGAGGATTTATACTAAATTTAAGCGGATTTGATATCTTGTAAATTGACGAAGTTATGAATTTTTTTCTTCTAACCCCCCCCCCCCCCCCCCCCCTTGGGACCATTTTTGATTATATGAAAAATCTGTCATATATAAATTTTCGGCCCTTTTCCTAGAAGTAATAATAACTTTAAACGGATTCGATACGTATCATAATTAAGAAAGTATGGTTTTTGCTGTTTTCACAAAAAGCCCCCATTTCCTCCCCCCCCCTTGGTTTGATTTTGCCCATTAACGAACTTGACCGTGATTTTATGTCCCTTATTTTTATGTATCCGTTTGGAAGAGATTTGTGCAGAATTATTGACGTTATCGTGTCCATAAAAAGGTGACATAGATAGATAGATAAAGTTTTGAACTGGGAGGGGGGGGGAGGGTTCTGGCAGTCATGATCGGCGTAGATCTGCAAAATTTTTTCAAAAATTCCAACTTAGAGGAGAATGTAATAGGTAGTATTTCTTACGAAATCTACCTAAAAAGCAGAATACAATGAAAATCTTCATGCTATTTTTGATTTTAACTAAAATATTTTTAAAAAAAAATTCCTTTTCACAGAAACAGTTATTAATATACAATAAATCTATTGTATATATGAATAAATATATTTCGTAAAAGAATGAACATTAAGATCAGGCAACTGCAAAATGTTGTAACTGAAGAACAAGAAAAAAAATTCATGCTTCACGCACAGATGAAACTATTTCCAAAACTTCCAGAATATTTAAACGCAATTTCATCTTTTGATACGATGAAAGAAGAAAACTCATAATAGAGTTGAAAAAGCAATTTTAAGTTTTACCACCCATATGCGGTTTTGTATTCAAATTTATTTGTGCAACCCTTATATTTTTATACAGGACCACAATGCTAGAATTTAATTCCGAGAAAATGCATAACACTGTTTAAAATTAAATTTCAGAAATTTCCGTCCATCGACCGTAATACATTCGTATTGTTTTCTGTAGCCCTGTGTATGATCTATAAATATTTATATATACGAGACAATATGCTAAAATTTATTTCAGCTATAAGACGTATAGCATAGCTAAAAACGTACTTCCGACAATCACCATCCATAGACAGTAATATGTCCAATTTATTTAGAGCAAGCATAATATATATATGAGTTTATTTAGATTTTACAAACATTTCTTAGAATAATCTAATACAGTTTAGCAGAAAAGTAAATAACACAGTTCAAAATACCATTTAAGCAACGCACGTCCACAAACGGCAATATCTACAATTTTTTTTGTACAGCCTATATGCTGTAAGCTGCAGATTTTTTTTTTTTAACTACGTAATATACTATAATTTAGTTAAGCTTAAAAAAGCATCACACAGCTGAAAACCTATTTGCAGCAATCACCGCTCTTGGATAGTACTGTAATCGAATTATTTTCTGTCCTTTTATAAATGACCGATAAATCTTATACATACCATGTTCTTTAAGCATGCTGTAGTACGCAAATCAAATTTATTATGTTTGAAGTAGTGTAATATCATTAAGTTATACTGCAAACATTCCATAATGTTACGGAATTTGTTTGCGTGTCCCTGTTTACGATCTGTAAATGCTACAAGCTGCATTTTCAATTGAGAATGTCCCATATTAGACCTCAATATCATATACCAATTACACGAAAATACAAATAAAGTATATTTACGAATATTAGAGAACGGACGGATAATAGACAGAGATTAACTGAAATGAATGTAAAAAATGCCCTTTGCAATCGTTTTTTTCCCCTTTAAAAATTGTTTGTTTAGAACAATTTCCAGATTCAGTTTTTCTTTCTTTCTTTTTCTTTTCTTTTCTTTCCTTTTTTCTTTTTTTTTTCTTGTACTTGCTTGAACTTGAAGGTAGTTTAAATAACTTTTTTTCTCTATTCCTGCTGCTATATCTTAAAAAAAGAAAAAGAAAAAAATTATAACTTTTTTTTAATAAATTCACTAGATCGCACTTTCTGCCATGCTTAAAAAAGCTGTGAGTTTTCTATAATCGGGTTCGGTGCTCATGGCAAAGTAACGTATTGTAAAGGATTTCTTTTTTTTTGGAAAAATCATGAATTGAAGTCATGAAAACTACTTTATCGGAAATGTAGCTAACTGCAACTACAACTACTTTATTTAAAAAGTAGCGACTACAAACTACTTTTCAAAAGTAGTCACTACTTCGTTACTTTCAGATTTTGCCAAAATATTCAATACTCGAAATTAAAGACACGGATTAAATAATACAGTGACTCCTCGTTATATCGCGTCTGCCCGGTACAATTAAATAAGTGCGATATAAACGGGTCAATTAAAGTTTTAAGAAATATAACATGCAAAAAAAAATTGTGTTTGTCTCCAAAATGTTAGCTTATACACCTATTATAAAGTTCTAAGCGAAATTTTGAGAGATGCATAATACAATCAATACTTCAATACAGTTACTTAAAAAAATCCGGAGTGGTTCCACTCGACTTTTCGAATATTTTACAGAATACTGTGAGTTCAAATAAATAGTAATATAACAATAAATAAATAAAAAAAATTCCTAATTTTACAAAGGTGCGAGCTTTGGGAACCAGAAAAAGCGAGAAAATTTTAATATACACGCAATCATCCACACATACATATGAAATTTTGTGGGAAAATTTCACCTATGTTTTGCTAAAGTATCTTATTTTTTAAAAGGAACGTAACGCTTTTTTGCTGAAAAAGTACAATTTCCGGAAATAATAACAGATTGGGAGCCATAAATAACTGATAAGAAACTGTTTCTCTTTTATCAGTTAATGGTTTTAGAAATGTCAATCGGACATCGTTAAATGTAATTAACGGTCACTAAATCGTTTTTGAGGGAGAATCTTTTTTTTTTTTTTTATATATATAAACAGCTCAAAAATGGCGTAATTTTGGAGATCAGTTTTTGGGATCAATGTTTAGCGTTCACCCTACTTGTCAACCTTGTCACATTGATTATCTACCGTTGGTTAGTAGGGGTCACAGCGGGAGATTTTAGCTGAATCAGGATTCTACCATATACGAAACAGTCGGGGAAATTTCGTTATACACACATACGATCATTTATAACTGAAGATGTAATGCATTTATTGTGAAACAAAAAGTATTATTTGATATCAAAACTCTTCAATAGTCATGCTGCAAATTTCATGTTTTGTATATAAATACACTATATTGCCAAAGGTGATTGGTCACTTGCGATTTTAGACGTTTTGTTAACTATCTAGAAAAATACATGAGGAATTAACCTGAAACTGCAGGTGTGTAAACAGTATAGTATAGGTTATATATTTCCGTGAAGATTTTTTCACGAAACCCCATAGGGGACTGTCAACAAATTGAAAAAGAACGAATATCCTTTGGATAACCCTGTAAAAACTAATGTAGCAAAGGCGTTCAAACTCGAGATTATTAATAAGTCTTGAAGGAAACTGGAAGTCGTAATGGGGCTGAGACAGCAACCCAAAGAATTGTATCCAGCTGGTGTTGGGGCACTGATAAAAGAGTGATATAAGTGCATAAATATTGGTGGAGAAAATGTTGAGAAATAAAAATAGTTTTGAAGTGAATATCATTGTAAGTTATTATTTAATTATCTTTTGTGACTTACTTAATAACTTTCCCTCGTAATTTTGTAAGATGTAATCAAGAATGTCAGAGCATTGAAATACTAGCATTGAAAATAAATCCATTTTATACCGTAGCATTCTCGTACGCGAATATACCCACTTTTTCACACTATATTTCTAATAGCATTCACAAATATCTACAGCAAATATTCGCCTACGGGAATGATATAAATCAGACATTTGTTACCTCGCTATTTTTAACACTTATTTATCAATAAGTTCAATACTTATCAATATTTATCAATTCCTTGTCATTTTTTTAACCGGTCACTTTTCTCTCGGTTACCATTATCGGTATACCTACCGCAGTTTGAATTTTGTTTTAAGATTTGGTAGTCACGTCAGAAATACTTTCGCATGTATTTTGTAGGTATTACATTATTTGTATATTAGTTGCTAAAATAATTAGTTATGAAAACGGTCTGCCAATAATTCTAATTATTAATTTCATCTATTCATTAGCATAAACATCTCTATGGAATTTATCTAACAAGTCATTATAATAAAGTCCAGAACATATTTAAAATTACTTATTTATAAAAAAATAATAATAACCAGAACTTCATATGCTTGATGCTATTGATCAAAGTAATTTCTTAAGACTGTTTTCAAATTGAAACCGATTAATTTTGTCCCATATCCAAATTTTATTTTTATTTTTAAATGCGCGAGATTTATTGATATTCTTATTCGAATATTAAAAAATCTAATAGCGTACGTTTTTTCTTGTAAAAGCAAATAATATTTCAGGAAATGTCGTCAAATTTGGCATTTAAGCTGTGATATTCGATATACGAAACAGTCGGGGAAATTTCGTTATACACACATACGATCATTTATAACTGAAGATGTAATGCATTTATTGTGAAACAAAAAGTATTATTTGATATCAAAACTCTTCAATAGTCATGCTGCAAATTTCATGTTTTGTATATAAATACACTATATTGCCAAAGGTGATTGGTCACTTGCGATTTTAGACGTTTTGTTAACTATCTAGAAAAATACATGAGGAATTAACCTGAAACTGCAGGTGTGTAAACAGTATAGTATAGGTTATATATTTCCGTGAAGATTTTTTCACGAAACCCCATAGGAGACTGTCAACAAATTGAAAAAGAACGAATATCTTTTGGATAACCCTGTAAAAACTAATGTAGCAAAGGCGTTCAAACTCGAGATTATTAATAAGTGGCTTGTTTAAAAAGAATTTTGTAATACGAGGGTATGTCTCATTAAGTGAGTCACAAAAAAAATTAATAACTTACAATGATATTCACTTCAAAACTATTTTCATTTCTCAACATATTCTCCACCAATATTCATGCACTTATATCACTGTTTTATCAGTGCCCCAGCACCAGCTGCATCATATTCTTTGGGTTGCTGTCTCAGCCACATTAGGACTTCAAGTTGAACACAGGAGACAATTCAAAAGTTTGGTTGGCAAATTCTTCAACATCCACCATACAGCTTCGACTTAGCCCAAAGCGAGTTTCATCTGTTTAGTCCACTAAAAAACCATGTTGGAAGCAAGATGATGTTCACAGATGATGAAAAGGTCTTGAAGGAAACTGGAAAAGTCGTAATGGGGCTGAGACAGCAACCCAAAGAATTGTATCCAGCTGGTGTTGGGGCACTGATAAAAGAGTGATATAAGTGCATAAATATTGGTGGAGAATATGTTGAGAAATAAAAATAGTTTTGAAGTGAATATCATTGTAAGTTATTATTTAATTATCTTTTGTGACTTACTTAATAACTTTCCCTCGTAATTTTGTAAGATGTAATCAAGAATGTCAGAGCATTGAAATACTAGCATTGAAAATAAATCCATTTTATACCGTAGCATTCTCGTACGCGAATATACCCACTTTTTCACACTATATTTCTAATAGCATTCACAAATATCTACAGCAAATATTCGCCTACGGGAATGATATAAATCAGACATTTGTTACCTCGCTATTTTTAACACTTATTTATCAATAAGTTCAATACTTATCAATATTTATCAATTCCTTGTCATTTTTTTAACCGGTCACTTTTCTCTCGGTTACCATTATCGGTATATCTACCGCAGTTTGAATTTTGTTTTAAGATTTGATAGTCACGTCAGAAATACTTTCGCATGTATTTTGTAGGTATTACATTATTTGTATATTAGTTGCTAAAATAATTAGTTATGAAAACGGTCTGCCAATAATTCTAATTATTAATTTCATCTATTCATTAGCATAAACATCTCTATGGAATTTATCTAACAAGTCATTATAATAAAGTCCAGAACATATTTAAAATTACTTATTTATAAAAAAAATAATAATAATCAGAACTTCATATGCTTGATGCTATTGATCAAAGTAATTTCTTAAGACTGTTTTCAAATTCAAACCGATTAATTTTGTCCCATATCCAAATTTTATTTTTATTTTTAAATGCGCGAGATTTATTGATATTCTTATTCGAATATTAAAAAATCTAATAGCGTACGTTTTTTCTTGTAAAAGCAAATAATCTTTCAGGAAATGTCGTCAAATTTGGCATTTAAGCTGTGATATTCGATATACGAAACAGTCGGGGAAATTTTGTTATACACACATACGATCATTTATAACTGAAGATGTAATGCATTTATTGTGAAACAAAAAGTATTATTTGATATCAAAACTCTTCAATAGTCATGCTGCAAATTTCATGTTTTGTATATAAATACACTATATTGCCAAAGGTGATTGGTCACTTGCGATTTTAGACGTTTTGTTAACTATCTAGAAAAATACATGAGGAATTAACCTGAAACTGCAGGTGTGTAAACAGTATAGTATAGGTTATATATTTCCGTGAAGATTTTTTCACGAAACCCCATAGGGGACTGTCAACAAATTGAAAAAGAACGAATATCTTTTGGATAACCCTGTAAAAACTAATGTAGCAAAGGCGTTCAAACTCGAGATTATTAATAAGTGGCTTATTGTAATATACTGTGTGTTCATTTTTATTAGGATAGCATGGAAACTCGTAGAGAAATTAAGGTTTTTATAAAAACAGTCCCAAATTTCGCAGAGTTTTTTTCTCATAATTTGCAGAGTTCTTAATATAAAAAAAAGTTATTTTCAGAAAATATGACAAACAACATTGTACATAATACTCTGCAATCAGAATTAAAAAATAATGAAAGTTGGGTAAAAAATGAGCCGGTTTACTAAAAAATGTTTCATTGTGCATGCGCGAATGCAATGAAAATATATTATGCATAATGTATTAGCTAAGTATATAGAACAACTTTTGTGAAAGTCTCAAAATCATAGCTTGAAAATTCTGAAAATTATCGTCGATAGAATAAGCTCGAAATCCGTTGTTCCCAAAAGGAAGCAAAAAATATGAGGGGTTGTATCCAAATATAGTAGTACGTGAAATATTGTGTACGCTATCTTGGCACTAATCAACAGATATTTGATACAACCCCTCATCTTTTTGCTTCTTTTTGGGAACAACGGATTTCGAGCTTATTCTATCGACGATAATTTTCAGAATTTTCTAGCTACGATTTTGAAACTAGCACAAAAGTTGCTCTATATACTTAGCTAATACATTAATGCATATTATATTTTGATTGCATTCGCGCATGCGCAGTGAAACATTTTTTAGTAAACCTGCTCATTTTTCATCTAATTTTTATTATTTTTTTAATTCTGATTGCAGAGTTATATGTACAATATTATTTGTCATATTTTCTGAAAATAACTTTTTTTATGTTAAGAACTCTGCAAATTATAAGCAAAAAACTAGGCGAAATTTGGGATATTTGTTTTTATAAAAACCTTAATTTCTCTACGAGTATACATGCTATCCTCATGCAAATGAACATAGTATATTACAATAAGCCACTTATTAATAATCTCGAGTTTGAACGCCTTTGCTACATTAGTTTTTACAGGGTTATCCAAAAGATATTCGTTCTTTTTCAATTTGTTGACAGTCCCCTATGGGGTTTCGTGAAAAAATCTTCGCAAAAACGTCTAAAATCGCAAGTGACCAATCACCTTTGGCAATATAGTGTATGAATCAGTGAATATGTCAAAACGTTTCGCGTTGTTGAGCTGGGATGAGTTTTCTCTCACGCTAGTCCGAAAAAGCGTGTATTTAATTTAGAAATGACCTTCAAATTCCATTGTTTTTCTTCAGATGTAAATTATATTGCATTTCTCTTAAAGAAAGATTTTACAACTACTTTCATTACGGTGCACTACCTGTACAATGGGAGAGAAACGCTAACAAGCGTCCAGTGACGTCATTAAAAAAGACGCGACCAATGGCAGGTTAAAGAAATTTAGTAAAATATATTCTTAATTAATTATGTTTATTAACGTAAAAGAAGTAACATACAGTACAATAAATCAGGCTTCATTATATTTTGCAGCTACGAAGACAAACTTTTAAATATATAAAACCTCAATCGCTTTTTTTTTTAATAATTCGTAAAAAAAAAAAAAAAAAAAAAAAAAATCAAATCGACCTACGCTGACAAACTGGAAAATAAGGAAAATTGTTGAGGATCATTTTTCTAAAATTAAATTATTTAGTTATTATTGGCATTTATCGTTATCATTTTATAAAAATTTTCCCACTAAACATACATGCATATAAAGTTATCTCTAATATACTTTTTAGCTTTATTGCCTAATAAATAACAATGGACCAAATAATATAAAATTTAATCAGAAGAAAGGCTTTATTAATTTTCCTGATGAGGTATTGTAATTAACATAATAATAATAATAATATAATAATAATAACAATAAAGGATTTACACGATGGACTTTCCAAATAAAGGTGTAATCTTTTTAAAAATAAGAAACATGCATAGAAAATATTTTTTTTTTTTTTGGGGGGGGGGGGGCATTTATATCTTGATTTTGTTTACTAAACTTCAAATAACTTATGCTGATGAAGGTCTTATTTAATAAATACGAAGCTTTCAGGTAAACTGAATATACATAAAATAAACCCAATTTATATACTGTTAGGTTATCTTGCAATTACATCATTAAATGATTGATTTCAATTCCCAATACGTTATTTTCGGAATGTCATGAGAAATTCTCGAATTTTATTAGAATTTTAGAATAAACAGAAAAAGCACGCACTTTTACATGCTTTATCATATGCGACTTGATGACGATGCAAAAAATGTTCATAGCACATGCTTATTCTTTTTTCGATTTTGAATATAAATTTAATCACGACGTAGGTATGTTTTATCCGCCTATGTTCCACAACCTATTATAGAATCCAATAGGAGAAAACCAAGAACAACGGGATGTTTTCCCTTTTATGCCCGAGGAACGCACTAAGCTATCAGTGTTTAATATACCGTTACCCTGTCAAAATCGCCGAGAGGTCTTGTAACAAAATTTGTAAGTATCAGTTTTCGTTTACTACTGGGGGACGTCTTCAAAAGAAAAGCACGTATCACGGATATATCCGTGATACGTGCTTTTCTTTTTGGTCATCAATGGTTTTAATCAATGGTATTTCGTATACGAAATACCATTGATTAAAACATCCAAACTTTTGACGAGTCCTTATATGTTTTCCCAGCGGGAAAGCATAAGAATACTAAACAGCACATCTTTCAACTTCTGAAAGGTGTGGCTTTAGACATCATTTTCGGGTCATGTCTTATACTTGTTCGTCTGTTAACCCCTTCGGCCCTGATTTTTTTTTTTTCAATTTTGGGAAAAAATTACTGTTATGCTAACAAAATTAAAAATAGCTATCGGAATCACACAAGTTAGGGTTTAATGAAAGTTAACGAATGCATTCTTTACCAAAACCTCACAAATCTAGTTATTTTGCGTGTTTTTCATATAACAATAGTCTAAGGAAGAATTTTTGAAAACGTTTGGAAAATACCGTATTACAACTAAATTAAACAAGCATAAAAATTTAGTAATATTTTTTATCTTTTATCACAAATTACCAATTCGGAAAAGGATTCCCAAATTTTAATTTAAAGAGTGAAACGTAATGTTTTAATTAAAAGAAATGCCAACGGCTTGCTTATAATTATGAAAATTATTATTACTATTATTATTACTGAATGCTAAACATAAGTGAAGTCATAATAGGAAATGTAGAGATTCATACTATCACTATTAGGTGCTGGAATTAATAAAAATAATGTTTAAGACAAAATAATACTCAATAGAAAAAGATATGTCCTATTAGTAGGACGTCAGGGCCGAAGGGGTTAAATTCAAATAAATTCGAGACCACTTTACAAGTTGGATAAAAAAATAAAATGTTTTTTGGCCGCGTAAAGCGTGCTCTTATGCAAATGAAGTTATCAATCGGGCTTGTCAAAACCTGTAAGGTATTCGTCCGTTTCAAACGTGAAATATGCCTTCAAGAATGTCTCTGCAATTTGAAACATAAAGACATATTGATATTTCTAGATTTTGACTTTCCTTTATATGTTACGCCGCGGGAAAGCAACGAGATCTAATTTCTAATCCAACTGTTTTGAAGCAATATGGTAAATTTCATAAGCGAATTTTTCTGTTAGATCATACTTAAACCCTTCGAGGTACGGCTGATCCAGGCGGTTTGTGTGAGTGTTGTGGAAGAGCGACCTCCCCCCCCCCATTTTCTCTTCTTTATTTATATATATATTTTTTAAGCAGCCAATTCATCAAAGTTAAATATAAACCAATGAGCCAGCAAACAAAGAAACCTGTAAGCAAACCCCTAAAGAGCACTGCAGCGATGCCAACAAGCCTCTTACCAGGTGGATCACAGCCATGCAGTGATCAGGCAAATTTCGCCCCGCGTCCAGGTATTAACTCGTCAAGCAAAGCACTCATGCCCGTCAGGTAAGGGCCTGATAAATAGTGGCCTTTCGAGGTGGATAAAATCAGTATCAAGCGTTCTTGGGGAGCTTAGCGTGGAGATTCTAATTCTGCGTCAGGTCGATTACTTGACCGGAACATAAGATATGCTATAAATAAAATTTCAAAGTCGGTGGTCAAGAAAGATGGGTTAGTCACAGCAAGGCCATCGTTTATAGATTGTAGCTCCGGTAAATTTAGTTTTGGTTTCTACGCTTAAACACAAACTCTTTTCATCAGAATCATCCGATTTCCAATATTAAAGAAGAGCCAGACTCGTAAACAGAATTGATCTCTGTATTTTTTTTAAGACCTTAATAAAGGAACCAGGAGGGATACTATGCTCTACAGACTTGGTTTCCTTGTCTGAGCAGTCCCTCTTAGGCAATCAAATCAAATCATACAGAATTGATCTAAACTTTCATGCCGATCAGTTTATAGCATGCTAGCAGATAGTATGAAGCTATTTTTTCCGAAGTTCGAGTGTTATCTTTTCCGCGGTCTGATCGGGGTTTGCTGTGTTGTGTTTACAGGGATTTTCTTGGATAAAATTAACTTTTTATTGAGATGTTCTGTCTAAAGGTATTTTTCCAAGAGCAAAAATGCTTAATAAAATTCCTCCCTTTTACAATCTTACCACTGGAGCTGATTTGAAAAGTAGCAATTGTGGATTAAAACTTTTGATTTCAGACTACATTTTGTTTTTGATAAGAACTGAAATTACGGTTTAAAAATTGCTTTCCCGTAAAGAAGATACAAAATCACAAATAAAACAAAAATCAGAATACAGAATTAATTTTTCTCAAGCTTCATTCTCACAAAAGTTAACGCATAAGAAGGCGACAAAAACATTTTTTAATGAATTAGTTATTATTTTTGCTATTATCGTAAAATTAGAATCTAGCTTTGGAAAAAAAAAATAATAATTTCAACAAAATTGGAAAAATGAAAGAAAAAAAAAAATTGCGTTCTCGAAGAACAGCATGACGTAGCAATTTGATTAATAGGTCTGGTGTACTCACTAACTAGCCATAATTCAGTTTTGTTACTACATGGTGCCTTGAAGAGAAAAAAGGTTTTGCCTAAAGTGAACCATATCAAAAGTTAGATAATTTTCTGCCGATGTCTCTTTTTTGTACAAGAAGTATAATTAGACATAATCCACTGAATGAAGCTTAGTCAATTTGTTTTGGCTAGTTCATTTTGTTAAATACATCTTAAATCCTAACTAGAAGGCATTGCTTTCAGTCATAAGCGCACTGAGTCGATGTGACATCCAGCGCCGCAGCAACTCTATTTGGCACTTGGTGCGAAAAAAATGTTTGTCTTCCTACTGATTGATTATATTACGTAAACGATAAGCGTGATTTTTTCAAATACTTTTAAAGAATTTCCTCCTACTTATAAATTTAGAATTAAAAAATTAAGATAAATGTCAATCTACCATTGGTAAGTTAATTTCATTCTGCTAATTTAAAATGTAAAATTACATCTATCGTTCTGTAATAAAACAAAGAAAATTTATGACTAACCTCTTGCTTTTTCTCTTTTTTAATTTTATATAAACAAACTTGGTTACAGCGAGAACTTTATTTATAACAAACAAATGTTGTGGTTCCTTCATCCTCATTACAACCGAATTAGATTTTATTATTAAAGAGGACATTACGAATGTTATAAGAAAAGCATTTGGTAATCTGTTTTAAATGTATATGTTTGTACTGTTTCTTCTCGCACAGATGAGGAAATTGCCGAAAACCGGCAAATATGATAATGCATCCAGTTACTCATTGTATGTACTTAAAAGCATCTGTTTAATAAATAATCCAGGTTCTAAATTTCGAGAGAAAGTTAGTTAAAACTAATTAACTCTAGAGTTAATTAGACTAAAGTCACTAGGAGTAACTAGAAATAACTAATTGAAATATTACCGTATAAAATCAGCTGTATTAATTTATCATTTTATAATGGTGAAATAATTTTAAATGGATCTGTTTAATAAATAATCCAGGTTCTAAATTTCGAGAGAAAGTTAGTTAAAACTAATTAACTCTAGAGTTAATTAGACTAAAGTCACTAGGAGTAACTAGAAATAACTAATTTAAATATTACCGTATAAAATCAGCTGTATTAATTTATCATTTTATAATGGTGAAATAATTTTAAATGGATCTGTTTAATAAATAATCCAGGTTCTAAATTTCGAGAGAAAGTTAGTTAAAACTAATTAACTCTAGAGTTAATTAGACTAAAGTCACTAGGAGTAACTAGAAATAACTAATTTAAATATTACCGTATAAAATCAGCTGTATTAATTTATCATTTTATAATGGTGAAATAATTTTAAATGGATCTGTTTAATAAATAATCCAGGTTCTAAATTTCGAGAGAAAGTTAGTTAAAACTAATTAACTCTAGAGTTAATTAGACTAAAGTCACTAGGAGTAACTAGAAATAACTAATTTAAATATTACCGTATAAAATCAGCTGTATTAATTTATCATTTTATAATGGTGAAATAATTTTAAATGGATCTGTTTAATAAATAATCCAGGTTCTAAATTTCGAGAGAAAGTTAGTTAAAACTAATTAAAAAACAAAGTTTTGCCTGGTTTTGATTTGCAGATGGCATCCTAAGCAAATTTTATATAAATCATTTAAAAGTCGACTTTATTTCCAATCGTTTGCTACTAATAACTTTCTTCTATTTTAATTAGTTGCCGAGTTAGTAGGGGATGTTTACTTTTTTTTTCCACGACAGTACATACTAATTAATGTATCATCCTATATCTAAAACATTCATTTGCCACATATTTTATATTTCCAATAAATATGGCGATTAAAAACACCAAATATGGGATTTTTTTAAAAAATCCGTGTTGCAGGTGTAAATTTTTTGTTAACCATGCTGTCATAAAACATATATTAATTAAACACGTCTTGATTGAGTAAAGCACGTCGAAAAACCGAGAGGGAGAAAAAATTATTTCTTTGGAATAAACTTCGAACTCTATAGTTTGAACATATAAATTAAGAATTCACTCGTGTCATTACAAATGAAACGTCTCATCGTTAAAATACGTATTGTGTGTTGTTGTTTTTGTTATGGCCAATTATCTACACGGGGGGTGAGGAAGGGGTGTAGGCCGGCGGGGGGATCTTTCTAAGGAATCCTAACCTGTCTTTAAAACAAAATTCGAAGAAAACCGCAGAAGACTCCGAACGGTTAAGTCGACGAATTCGGCAGGTGTTTGAACCCAGCATCTGTTGCCGACCAGTTTTGACAGCAATCCTTCACAGCCGCTGAAGGGGTAAAATAATTATGAAAAAACCGAAAATTAGACCTCAAACTAGGATATAAAAAATCTGATTTTCTTTTTTTTATTATTTAAATCATTTTTTTTTTAAATCGGATTTTTATGTTTTTACCCCATTTGTTTAAATACAGAATAGCAACCAACAATTTTTCCTTTCAAAACAATTAGTTCTTTTATTACAGACAAAATCTATGTTTTTATTATGCTTTAATTAATAAAATTATAATTATTAGTTTGTAATTATAGAAATTATAAAAACTGCAAATTATTAATTTCATTAGCTAATAGCATACAATAACAAAATGTACATTAATACTTTGTAATAATAATGTAAAACTATATTAAATACTTCTAATATGAAATTTAACGTTTTCCCTTCCTGCCGGATTCAATAATCAATTATGTTTTATCAATTTCAGTATGTTTGCTAGAGTATAATTTTATTAAAATACACTGAAACTTTTTTTCACACACTTCTTACTGTAGACGACAATGTAACAGAATTCTTTTATTTTTTATGTGTCCTTGTAAATAAACTAAAATTTCAATAGGAAGAGTTCTACAGAAAACCTCAATAATACACAGCAACTTAGAAAATAGAATCATACTTAAATATTACTTAGTATATATACTAGATTTTCATACTTATATATACTATATTTAAATATATACAGTAGAAGATCTTTATACAGTCAAACCTCGTTAACACGAACATACTTAACGCGAATTACTTTTTAACACGAACTGTTTCCGATTACCCCGTCCAGTTGTATGTAATGTATTTAAGTTCGGATAACACGAACTACTTTTAACACGAGCAAAAAAAAATTCCCCTTGAGTGTTCGCATTAAACATAGGTTCGACTGTAATGCAAACCTAAAAACGCAAGGTTGTGCGTTATATGGATCACATTTTACACATCTTTAAATTTACTTTGTAAACATGGCCAAATAAGTCTGAAACATATAAAAATACATTAGAGTATCTTTATACTGCATTCCTTGTCACCTGGAATTATCCAAATTATAAATTTTTGCATTTTATATATCATTCCACATTGTTTAATTTACTGTATAAACATTGTCCAACTATACCTGTACCAAATCATTCATTATATTACTGATTTTCAAAAATGTTTATTGCGATAATAGCAATTGTATCATTGAAAAGTTCTGAATTTATGAGATAAAGTTGAACTAATGTATCAAATTCAGTTTTCTAGAGAGTAGCAATTTTTACAGTGTGGGAATTCAGGGGCTTCTTAACTGCAAAATTCATTGTTTACATCTGAGAAGTTGTGCGTTACATGGGAAATTGCATTATAAGGATCTTCTATTGTATTAACACTAGAAGGACGGTGAGCGGTCATTTTGACAGCTATCGAGTGAATATATTTCAGTTCGAACCAGAAATTTCTTTATAAAATAAGTTTAAAAGATACAAAGAAAAAAAAACAAAAGTAAAATAAATATGTTAAATAGTTTTAAATAAAAATTCTGGTCTAAAATATTTTTATAAAACTTGAGTAAAATATCCTGTCTTTCTATTGTTAACTAATAAATGTAATAAAATATTTTATTTAAATTTTTATTTTAAAAAAAAAAGTAAATCACGATTAAAAATTAAAATTTTCAACTTTTGTTGTTTTATTTTTCTAAAAAGATTCGAGTTAATTTCAATTCAGACAAGACTTGTGGAAAGAAAAAAAAAAGTGATTTAAATTTATTTAATGACGTTGTTCGAAAAAGAAAAATGTTGTTATCTATACAAATAAAAGCAAAAATGTTTGTATCTGTGTAAAGAATATTAACCTTTTTAAAAAGAAACCAAATATCTGTCTTTTAACACAACACTACAGAATATGCAAGAGCCCCTATGAGGCGCTAGTTTTTTATCTAATTTCCCCGAAAACTTTCTCAATGACCTTTGAGGACATAGAAGGACACTCGAGCGACTGGACGGCTGGACAAATGCTCCTCCTTTTGCTTCCCCCCTGTCTTCACCTTATGGGCGGAGCAATTCAACACTCAACTAAACCCCCACTAGGGGAGTTGTACGATTATGAAGCAAAACTGCGCACTTGTTTCTTGTTTATTTTCTGTGTGTAGTGTGTAGTAAGCATCTTCCCCGAGAGGAGTAAGCATCTTACCGCGGCCGGAAAACTGTAAGTCATTACGTCTAACGAAGTAAGTCTACGTCGTAATTCACTCCTATTTTTTCTAATTTTTAAAGGAACTTTAAACGAATTTGCGTTAAGCGAATATAGGTGAAATCATAATGGTTAATATTATTAAAACTTAATGGAATTTAAATATTTAGTTTTCCATTATGGATTAGCGTGTTAAAGTTATTTTCCAAATATATGCTTTTTTCTTATAGACAATCAATTTAAAAATGTATTCTATTGCAATATAAATGTTAAAAAAAATCTTACATGGCATTTTCTTTTTAAAAAAGTTTTCAATTCTGTATCATGTTTATTTATAGTATTTTATTTTTCATTATGAAGGTTTTCGAATCATGCATTAGATGTATGTTTTAAAAAATATATCCAGTAATTGGAATATGAAGGTTGTAAGAACAAATAATTTTATTTTCTTGAGATAATCTCAACCATGTGTGTTATGTAAAAATTGTTATAAAATATAGATATATTAAATGTTGGAAATTCGTCAATTTTACGAGAAAAGCACGACCGTGCATCGCCTAAAGTTCACAATTAAATGTGTTTATAAAATACGCAATTAATTACGTATAATACAAAAATGGAATTCTGAGAATTCTTACTCATAGCTGATGAATCACAATTTTCTCTTGAAGATTTCCCCATTTTTGTTGTTTTTCATAAGTAATTAATGAAAAATTTCATTTTCAAGTTGCGCATATGATGGTGTTATAAATTTCGCTCATTTATTGAAAAATATAACTGTTAAAATAAATATTTTTCATTCGAATGTTTTGTCTTTGTGCGTAAACAGTCTACAAAACTAATTTTACGTATTTATCTTTCTTAATGGTTATATTCTTCTCAGACTTGTATGTGATTTAATCGGTTTGAAAAAGGGATTTTAGAGATTTTTCTCTGGAATAAATGGGAATAATTGTCAAAACTAGAAATAATTGCATTTTCGTATATTAAGGGTCCTCTTCACGCACTTGAAAATACCCGTTCGCTAATGTTAATCCTATGGGCCATTATTTTTCTAATATCTCGTTTGTATTTGAATATTTTTAAACGATTTTTTTTTTTTTTTCATTGGATAGAAGAGATCAATCTCTATTTCCGCCGTTGATTACTTTTTTGATTTTCTTTGCAGATTATTTGTACGAAGATACTTTCACTTTCGGAACCGGTTTCGAAAGTAAAAATATCTTCCTAAAAATAATCCGCAAAGAAAATCGGAAAAGTAATCAACGGCGGAATAGTTTAGTAGTAATTAATAGTAAGTTCCTTTTACCTCGCGATAGAAATTGTTGGCATAATAAAAACACAATTATGTAATATATAATTTAATTTATGTTATAATTGACAGTTGGATCTCATCTGAGCAGTCCCTCTTAAATATACTTTTCTATTTGTTTACAATTTTTTGCAAGCTGATCGAAAATCAGAAGAGAAGGCATTTTAGCATTTTATGACCAGTTTTAAATATTATTTATGTTATAATTAAAGTTATGTTTTTAACACTTAAATTTAAGTTAAAAATTATGATCAAATATATAAAACGTAAGTATAGATATAGATCATTAATGTGGAAAAATTAATGTTTATACATATTGAGTCGTAATTATTAATAACGTAATATTACGAGATTCCAATTTCATCAGAAAACTTTTCTTGAGAATATTTATTGATTTTATGATCTTTATATATTAATTAACGTTGACTTTTCTAAATTTATGTAATTGTCAGTAATCTAAAAAAAAATATTTTTTCCATATATTATTTATCATAATGTTACTTGTACGCATTAATTAATAATCACATTAAATAAAACCGACATTCACATTTTTATTCGCGTAAGATTCCCACCAGATTTGGTGTTCTGCATTTTTGCAAATGTTAGAATTATAAAGCTCAATCTGCATAAGTTTACGTAATGATTTTTGAAATCGCTTCCCATTGTATTATGTTTAAGGTAAAATTATAAAATGATTTATGTAACCTAGACTGAAAAAAAAAAAATAATTAACTCCAATTCCTGTTAGCAGGATTTGTTGATCAACAGGTTTTAATGAGTCTGCTATCCTAATTCTACGTATATATTTACGTATTTAGAGCTTAATATGTAACCTTTTCTGGAGTTTAGATAGCTTAATACCGTTAATTAATATTTGTGTTAATTAAAACTAAATGCATGAAAATATTTTTAATTAATATCTTTAATTATATATATAATAAATAAATGTATATAATAAATGTAAATAATTATGTTAAAAGAAAAATAAAATGAATTAAACGTATTTAGTTTAAACAAATTTTTACACTACTGAATGTTTATAATTCGTTCATTGCATTTTTGGGTTGATTTTGTACTATAAGTATCTGTAAGAAAAACGAAATTATTTATATAATTGCTCGTTGCTTATTTTCTTAATCTCTCTCCTTTTTTTTTTTTTTTTTTTTTTTTTTTTTTTAAAGAGGAGAATATATATTGCGTAAATATTACGTAAAAAAAGCACATTATGTTGAGCAAATTTTATCTATTTTATCCAGTCTATCTAAATAAATAAGAACACATGCAATTTTTAGTAACTGATTTTTGCTATCCATGTTTTTCTTAAAGCAATTTTGATTCTTTTCTTGCTTGCTTGTTTTTTTTTTTCTAATTTCATCGTATTTCTATTCAACTGATATAGAATATGCCAACGAATATTTGTTGAGCAAAGTTGTAGATTAAGTGTTTTTAAATTTTTATCAAGCAAACAAATGCGATTATATTTCCTTTGCAAATAACTAGATTTCTTTAACCTGAGCCTTACTGAAAGCGTTTCTTTTTTCCCTATTTCTCTAGTTTGTTATTATATTTCATGAGAATCGAATTCAATTCAAGTGTAAAATGCTTTGACATTTTCAAAGAGATGGGTAGAGAAACAGTTTAACTTTTCTGCATAACACATTTGCCACTGATTCAAATTTTGCCTCTGAGACTTTAACTTTGATTTTTCCAGCGTATCATTGAATGGAGCAATTCAAAACAACTGTATTCCTGTAAATCTCGCAAAAAAATGAAAGTATATTTTCTGCAAATATTTAACTTACCTCTTAAAAACAATCATTGATCTCTTTTTTAAAATATTTGTTTTTCATATTTGAAGAGGATTGATGATAAGTTTATTAAATTATTTTAGCTTTTCGCAAATTAGTTTTAAGAAAAGAAACGACGTCATTAATAATAGTAATAATAATAATAATAATTTTTGTAGCAGGAAAATATTGCAGCAGTTGGATTTATTACTGAAAGTTTAAGGCCTCTATAACATAACGATTTATCAACCGCTTTACTAATAAATACAATGTTGTTCATTTTATTGGATTAGTATTTTGCAGATAGTTTTTACAAAACTTTGGCGTTCAATGTTGTGTACCAAATGTACCGTTAGTAACCTCTAGGATTTATCGAATTTAATTGCGTATTATAGTCACTGCATACAGATTACACGTACTCAATAATAAGATAGCTGAAATATTAATAATCTCTTTTTCAAAAAGAAAGAGAGGATTCTTGCTAATATTGTCTTTTCTTACTATTAATAACTTAACGAGCATTTAATACTTTATATATGAGTATGGAATGCTCGATATTTAATATGAGTTATTGTAATTAGAACCAAACTATTGAGATTTTGTTACCTTTATATAGTGTATTTTGTCACCAGAATACCAGTTTGAGTAAAAAGATGTGGCTCTTAAAACTAAAATAAAACGTATTACAGAATTTAAGACATGTTATACCGCACAACGTTCTGTCTTTAGAATATTTTATATTTTAAGCATTTTTCGAAAATATTTAAAAGATACTGCTAGACTCGCAAACACTATGTCTTTTCATCTTCTAAAACAATTTTGACAGAAAGTTATAATGTTAGCATAAAACTTACGTATTGTTTCGACACCCAGCAAATATATGTTCTTAAACTGTAATTTAGAGACAGTAAGAAAATCACCGCTCATCATCTGACTGACTGCCATTTGTGGCGCCGATGAAGAACCTCAGCATAATTTCGTGGTTCTAAATGCGAGGTTTGCTAAAATTACTAATGTTTTTCCGTTTGATTATTTTTCATACAATTAGAGAAACTGCTCTTTACTTAATAACAAAGATATATAATTTATTTCACTGAGCGATTGCTATAAATATATGCATTTGAGCTTGTAGTTAAATTTCATATTATTATCGAGATAACAAATATTTAACTATGATCTCTAACAATTGTTTTTCAGTTTATTTTTTGTCGTTTAGAATTTCAGTAGTATAATGTTGAATGTAGGATTTTTAAAAATTGTCGTTTTGTATTATAGAAATGGTTTTATCTCTAGAGCAGTTCTGATATTTACTGTTAATTATTACTTACTTTTGACAGAGTGTTTTTTTTTTTTTTTTAATTATAATTTAGAGTAAATTAGGGAAGAGTTGAGTTAAAAATATGTGCAGAGAGAAAAGTAATGTTTAAGTATTGAGCGAAAAATATATTGATATTTTTTCTATTGTCGTTATCATCATTATTATCATCACCATTATCATCATCATCATCATCATCATCGTTGTTGTTCTTGGCAGCGAAGTAGCATTAAAATGAATTATCGTAATGTTAAAAAAAAAAAAATCAAAAAGATAATACGTTAATTTTACTTTAATTTTGGTGTGAAAGTTATAAATATTAGATTATATCATGTACAGTCAATCAATTTACAGTCTATAGTTTGTACGATTATTAATTAAAGATTTCTATACAATAAGGCAGCTCGATATTAATAGAAAGCCCTTTTCTAAGCTTATATAAGATGAGTTCTCGATACGTGAACGCGGAAGCTATAATTACGTTAAAGAAAAAGAATAAGGGTCTTGGAGAATTCCAAGATTAATTGCGAATAAGGTGATATGCTAAAAGATATGCAAAAATTATGAATTTAGCTAAGAGTGCATTGTTTCTGCAATCTTTAATGACCAGGGTTTAATTTCATTCCGAATATAGCTGAGCCCCACCAGTGGCTGAGAGGTTCTGCTCTCGAAGCTGGTAGACGGGAGGTGCTGGGTTCGATCCCAATCGCGCCCGTCGGCCTAATCGTTCGGAGTTTTCGTGCTTTTCTTCGAGCCGTGGATTTATCCATGCGTAAATACGGATTAGGTTCCCTTAGAAAGACCCCCACGAAGGGCACTCCCCCTGGGCCTATATCCCAAGTGTAGATAATTGGCCGTCAATAATCAACCCAACCCAACCCAACCGAATATAGCTGATAAATTTATGACATTATTTATCTTGCAATTTTTATTTATCTTTCACAAATACTGGATTAAATTATTTATTAGATAATTACATATCATAAGATTTAACTAAAGCCAGAATTTTGTTTCCGGAACATAGCTGATAAATATACGACACTTTTTCATCATATTATTTGTAATTTTTATTTATCTTTCACAAATACTTCATTTAATTATATCTATCGGATATTACAAATCGTAAAATTTAGATACATTTAAAATTTTATGCTATGTAATTAATATCTGATAAATAATCAAACCCAGTATTTGTGAATGATAAATAAAAATAAAAAATATTATGATAAATAAAAATAGAAAATAATATGATAAATAAATATACAAAATAATATGATAAATAAAAATAGAAAATAATATGATAAATGATGACTTAAATTTATTCGTAAAAGATGAAAATGTTTTATATTTTTTGCAATATTTATGCAATATTTTTTATACAATGGTTTACAAAAACAAGATCGCATGAAAAAAAATGTAAGCAGACCCATGCACCTACTCTTGTTAAAAATGAAAATGCAACATTTTTTTCAATAGTACCAATAGTTTAAAAATTGAATATAAAATTTGAAACATGCATTTATTTTTACTGGCATAGCTGCGATTTTTCATTTAATCAGATGATAATCTCCAGAAATATTTAACGATTATTAGAAACAAATTCTTTCTTAATAACATGCAATTGAAATTATTTAGTCTTTTCAAACTTTTGTATCTTCTCTTCCTTTTATTTAAAATATCGATTCTAAGACTTATCTAACTATAGATATTTTTTTTAATTTAAATGCATACAAACAAACTTTGCAAAGAAAATGTAAATTTTCTGATAAAAATTGTTTTCAACTAAATATTTCAAAGTATTAAAAAATCCACCTGTTTTATAAATTTCATAAAAGAAATATACATACGTATATATATTACTTTGGTATTAAGAATCTAAAACTTAAACTAAAACCAAAACATATAGGGTTAGTTTAGGTTTAGACTGGAAAGCTTATACCAAAATTAAATACATGGGAAATGAAAATTCTATAATTGTAAGGAGAAAAAAAATGCAATATTGTAAATTAGTATACATTTTTAAGGAATGGAAGATAAAATGATAATATTTATAATGTCACAACTACAATAATTTGTTTCTTTCAAATGGTATCATTTATATACTTAAGCAATACTATGTTGAGGTGATATTTAATGCAATTTAAATTTTCTTTCAAACTGCAGTGTTATTGGTTGAAACTCATAAGATTTTTTGTTGTTGTTGTTGTTGTTATTTTTAAAATTTTCTCTACTGATAATTGAAGAAATGCAACTGAAAAATCATTTCAACATGGACATGATATATTACAAATAATGGTGTTAAATTAAGCAAGAAAAGCTACTGTGAAAATTCTCAGACTGAAAAACTAAACCTTTAAAAGCTGACTTTTTTTTTCTTTTTTGTAATATATTCATGTAAAGTAAAAAAAAAAAAAAATATATATTTTTTAGTATGCAGAAATTTAAAAAATGTTTATTTTATATTTTTTAAGAAAATGTAACTTATTTTTTAAAAACATTTGGAAGAGATAAATTTTTTCAGAAAAAACTGTTTTTTTTTCCGCCACTTCAAATTTTCCGGAAATTTTACATCTCTAATATGAATATAGTACATTAACATTTAAAATGCAACAAGTCTATGCAATAGTTTGATATCAATTTTAAATGTGATTGATTATTCTTTAATGACATTAAAAATATCAAAGGTCTTTACCACCTTTAACTCGTTGTTACAACAACATGAATTACTTTCAATTATTCTCAATTTCCATGCAATTAAATATATATTGCAAGCCACATCTATGCAACACATATATATATATATATATATATATATATATATTATTTTTTTTTTTTCAAACGTGAAAATAAATTTCTAATTATACAAATCTATACGTTATCTATTACGTTAGAGTAGCTGAAGCTATTTTCGATTTAGTTACTGAATTAATATATGTATATATATTTTAAATTATAAAAGTGACCGAATTAATATATGTACATATATTTTAAAATATAAAAGTTCAACTTTATAACGTAACCTATTTTCAGGGCAAATTATTTATATAGGGATGTGAGGAATAGTGATTTGGCCGAATACAGAATATTCAGTAACAATTTGAGGCCAAAAAACAACCTCCCCCCCCCCCAAAAAAAAAAAAAAAAAATTATTATACATACAATTTTAAAATAAGAAAATAATTAGACAGTTTTTTTTTTTTTTTTTTTTTTTTTAATGTGATTTAAATTTCCAATAGCTTGATGTATTTCTTGTAATACTTCAAATAGCTTGATGCTAACAATAAAACAACTTTTACCACATATAAATTATAATAGTGCAATTTTATCTACAGGAAAGAAATTCATAAACATTTTATCTGAAAAAAGAACTCATTAGTCATTTTCACTGTTAAAGCATTTTTGAATTTATATAATTTATTTTAGCACAAAAAATTAAGAAATTGCATTTTATTATTTTGTTCTTAGATAAATCAAATTGACTTACTGTAAATCAGGATGGTATGTTAAGGGTGGTTCTTAAATAACCTGCTCAACAACGCGAAACTTTCTGACACATTTTCTTACTCATTCTTAAACTCAAATTGATAAAATTGGCAGGCTTGATTATTGAAGCGATTTGGAATCGAGATGAGTTTTCCTTTTTTTGATAAATACATTACTTATCGAGTTATAAGCGATTCGCGTCACGTAACGAAATGTATTTCACCTTTCTCGAGCTGCAGCGTCGGAAATTCTGTTCAAAATGTCGACTTTGACAGTATTTGCCTTTATAGGTAAAAAAAAAAAAAAGGAAATCGTCTTCTGATCACAAAGTTTCTAAATAAGAACACCTGCCAATTTCATGCGTTTCCGAACAAAAATGAATTAAAAAATATGTCATAAAGTAGCTAGTTTGGATTTGATAACAGCTTTGTGTTATTTCCATTAAAGTATGAAGAATGAACTTCACCTTTACTATACAATGATACTTTTATCCTCTCTTAAATTCAAAATAAATGATAATATCTCTCATAATAAATAGTGAGATTTTTCCTGAAATAACCTTTAGTTCGAAATAAATTTTTTTGCGAAGATATTTGTGTCCCTATAGTGATCAACAAATTTCTAAGAATGAGTATTTTCTGAAACTAGACTTTCTATCTTAAATTACAAATTAAATTAAAGCAATAGATTTGGTTAAAGTAAGTAATATATATTTGTTTAATAAAATCTTTGACAATAGAACCAGCACATATACAATATACAACAACACAAAAGTTCTACAATTTACTCAACATGCATTAAAAGCATGCTCTCAAACTGTTGGAACAATATGAATTAAAGAAATCTAATATATATATATATATATATATATATATATACATATAATAAATGGTAGTATACGAATAACTGTAATTTTGCGCAATTAAGAAGGAATATAACTTCATAAATGTGTTAGAAAATAGACAGTTTGAATTAGAGAGACCAAATGCAAAAAAAATATTTTTATTTAAATTTTTTATCCTGAATTTATTTGGCAAAATATCTGTAATACTCGTCGAGATATCAGCAATATTCAGCGAGATATCTTACAATATTCGGCTGAAACATTCGAACAACTAGCCTTCAGTATTCGGTTAAGCGAATATTCACAAAATGGCCGAATACTGAATAGTGGCCGAATATTTGTCCCATCTCTAATGTAATATGTGTGTGTGTGTGTAAATAAATAAATAAAAGTATGTAAGCATATAACAGTTAAAAGACAATACAGAAACATCATACACAAATGGGGGAATAAAAATCAAAAATTGAAATAGGAATACATACCTGTTTGAATAACATCCAAAAGAGGGAGAAGAAAAAATAAAATTTATGACCAAGATAAGATAAATCAAATTGAAAAAAATAAGTGAATTAATGAAATATTTGTGGAACTTCGTAGCAGAATCGTCGGGCACAAATTACTATATAGATTCCACAAAAAATTTAATATTTCATTCTTGTACATGCTATAATAAGCAAAAATAATACAAGATTTGGGCAATCGCACATTTATAGACCGGAAAATGAAAGAAAATATGAAATGAAAAAGCTAGAAGTGAGGTAGATTTCCTCATAAGAAATCAGGAATACATGCATAATATATATATATTTATTTAAGCCACTTGATTTCATATGAGAAGTATCAAAATACATGTAGGGAGGAAATGTACAACTTTTTATATATTTTATAGCATAGCAATTATTTCTTTTATTTTTAAATTTTAAGTAAGACAAAAGCTAACTGGAAATATCAAGAAATTTATTATACTTGGTATGTATTCCCATTTTATATAAAAGGGTGAATAACTTGATTACTCAAAGAAAATGCTGATGTTTCAAATTATATTAGATTTAATTTAATATCATTTAAAACTGAAAAGATTTTTATGCTAGATAAAAACGTGTTATTTTAAAAACTTGCTGCACTTAGTTATTTTACAAGCCTAAGGAATTAGCTTAGATTATGTTATGTTCATCTTCGATTGTCATGCATTTTTACATAATTGTAAAATTGTAGAAAAATTATGTAAAATCCCCCCCCCCCTACCCCAACCACCACTGTAACTGGAGTTTGGAGTTGTTGAGCGGGGAAATATATATATATTACATTTTTCGATAACGGCAGAACATCTATCTGAAAATGTTGTCAAAGTTGGAGATTTCAACTGAATAACCAGGAGGCGAGTATGTGGGAGGGGAGAAAAACTGTCGTCATTCAACAATTTTCCTAACTTAAAAATTGCAATTCATTTTTTCTATGTTCAAATCAGAGCAGCAGAAAGGATCATGCGAGTGGTGCCCCCGCACCAGGCACCGTCAATTGGGGTAGGCGTAGACAGGCTTCATCGCCGCCATCAGTCAGTAATCATGGAAAGGTACAGAATTACAATTAAAAAAAAAAAAATCCACACGGGTATTACAATCAATTGGTTTTCTCGAGAAATAAATCTTCATTTCTCAAAGTAATGAACTTCGAGGAAAAATGTAAAAAAAAAAAAAAAAAAAAAAAAAACATATCTTACGGCTAGATCTTTCGTAAAATAATCCTTTGAACAAATATCTCTATTTAAAACACTCTAAAAAAACTCAAGTGATTAAATGTAAAAGTACAATAATATTAAAAGTAAAAAATAAAACGTTTTCAAGAATGTTATGTATGTAAATTCAGCTTTTTAACACTTTCCAACATAGTTGAAAAGTATTTCTGATTTCGGTTTGTCTGTCCGTGCTCTAACTCTCGTAAATATACTCGGATTTCCCTGTAATTTCTTCATGTTTATTAACATTTACTACAGAATGACCGCTATAGAAATGTAAGTGTGTTAGCATTTATAGTTTTTTTTACAGGAATAGTCAAAAGTATTCCTTTACATTACGGACAATGGGAAAAAATCGCTTCAAGTGCATTTCAATTATGTTATACCACTTCAAACATAATAAAACTGATACGTATTGATGTATACTAAAACATGTATTCTGTAGAATTTGGGGTGCAAACCATTTATTATTTATTTACAGGGCCACACAAAAGAAATCCGCTACATAATGCTGTAGGGTAATCTTTAAAATTCTCTAATTTTTTAAAAACATTTTCTGCTCTGTTACATTATTTTAACAATACATAAACGATCATAAAATTTCCCCCTCCACGCCATTCTAAATTGGCGTTTCTCCTTTGTTCTCCCCCCCCCCTTCTTACCAAGCACAAAAAAATTAAAGTCTTTAAAACCCCCTAGTTTAATTCTTTTGTCCTATTTGTAAATATTTTAGTAACGTGAAAAAACAGTCATCTAATAAACTCCACCCGCCCAATACGAAAAAAAAAAAAATAATAATAATAATAATAATAATAAAAGTAAGTTTCTCCTCTTTAACCTCTCGCCCCGCCACCCATCCCCCCCCCCCTTCAGCTCACAAAATAAAAAATCTTTAAAAGTCTGCGTTCTTTTAAAATTTTTCTGCTCTATTTGTTACTTTATTGTAACAATCAATAATTAACCATCTGAATGCCTCCCCCCCTTTCGAATCTTTCCTCTTAGCATACAAAATTTAAAGATTTTATTTTCTGTTCTATTTAATTTTTTTATTTCCACGATAAATAATAACGAATTAATCATCTAAGAAACCTCCTACCAGCCCCATACAGTTTCTGCTTCACCTCCCCCCCCTCCCCCCCGAAGCTCACAAAATTAAAAATCTTTAAGTGTCTTTAATTTTTGTAAACTCTTTTTGCACTATGTTACTTTATTTTAATAATAACAATGAATATTCATTTAAAATACTCCCCCCCCCCCCCTCAAACCACCCAAAATTGCTTCTCCACTCTGTCCTTCTATTTTCTACCACAAAATTTATTTACTCTTTAAAACTTTCATTTCTTTTTTTCTGTCCCAGTTATAAATATTTGGCAATGATAAATAACTAGGCAATCTTCTAACAAACCTCTTTCCCCCCAAAATATTTTTCCTTCTCTCATTTTGATCCCCCCCTCTCCCCTCCCCAGTTTCCCAAGTTTAAAAATCTTTAAAACTTTTTTTAAAAACTTTTCTGTTCTGTTTGTTTCTTTATTGTAACAATATAATTGCTCATTTAAATCCTCCCCCCCCCCCCCCCCCACACACACACACATTCCCGATTTTTTTTTTTTGCTTTTTCCCTTTCCCTTCCCAGTACAAAGTACACAAAGTTGAAAAATATACAAGCTCTTCAATATTTAATTATTTTCCTGCCTTACTTATAAATCTATAGTAATGATAAATAATCCTCTAATCGAACCCACAATTTATATATATAAAGCTTTTAAAGTAAATTTAAACTCATCTTCGATATTTCAAGTCACAAACAGCATGTTATTCCATATCCATCATGAGAAGTTTGTGGTGTAAATATTAATCTTTTTATGCTTGTATATCTTTTCTTCTATTTCCAACTAGACATTTAAAAAATCTACTTTATAATAAACAAGAGCGAAAACCCATGAGTCAAGCATAGATTATGAAATACTTTCCAAGATGTCCAGACTACTTTAAAAAAAAAAATCCCTTTTTAATAAGGTGAAAGATGTCTAACAATTAATTCATAAACAAGGGATTACAGTACCGGGTACATTAAATAATTAACAATGCAAGGTCAATGTCAAACCGGGCGGGGAAGTCTACCTTTCGGCTTAAGTTCAACCAGCCCCACCCAGCAGGTTTGTTTACTATGCGGCAAAGCCTTAAAATATAATTATTAAAGTTGAGAGAAAATAAATACAAAAAAATTCTAATAGCTCACTTATTGAACGATAAACAATTAATAAATCCGATAATGACAAAGAAAATAATCAAAGTTTGAACAGTAGCATATCGAGTGTATAAAAAGACATATTTGGAGGGAAACTTGAATAGTCGAAAAAATATCTGAATACTTTTGTGCAGCCCTGTTTATGATCTATAGATTTGTATATATACTATATAGTATGCTAAAATTTAGTTAATGTGGGAAATGCATAGCACAGTTGTAAATTCCCTTTCTGTAATTTCTGTCAATAAATGAAAATGAACTCTACAGCTTTTGTGTTGCCCTGCATATCATTTATAGTATTTATACACAACACATCTACGCTACACACTACATTTTCAATACCGAACATTTCATAGTATACCTCATTGGCATTTATCAATTGCATGACTATACATATATATTTACGCGAGTTAGAGCACGGACAGACAGACAGACCGAATTTATAAGCACTTTTCAACTATGTTGGAAAGTGTTAAAAACACAATTTCAAGAATTACCAACACTATTCGGAAAATTATCCGAACTCTTTTGTGCAGCCCTGAATACGATCTATAGATTTGTATATAGACTTACATAGAATTCTAAATTTTAGTTCAGCTAGGAAACGCGTAGCACAGTTTAAAATTCCCCTTCTGAAATTTCCGTCATTAAACGGAAATATATTCGAGACTTTTTGTGCTGCTCTGTATAGGATCTGTAGAACTGATACACACCAAGTAATCGCCACAAAATAAGTTCAATTTACAAACGCGTTCAGCAACTGAAAAAGCACTTTCATGCAACAATTATTGTTATTGTTAACGGACATTACCGAATTCTTTTGTGTGTCCCTGTCCATGAACGATGAATGGTATACACACACTATATTATAGTTAATCTCTTGTAATGCACCTCAGTGGTCTATATTAATTTGAAATAGGGAAACATTATTAAAATAAACACGAAACGATGTTTCTCTGTAGACCGTAATGTAATGGAATTCTTTAGATTGTCCCTGTAAAGGCTTACGCTCTTCCTCTTCAATACGGAACATGCCGTAGTAAACTTCAATGACGTATATCAATTGCATGGCAATCCGAGTCTAGTTACGCGAGTTAGCACGAACAGACAAACAAACCGATTTCATAAACACTTTTCAACGAAGTTGGACAGTCTTTATAAAATGATTTTAGCCGTATAATTAACTGCTAATTAATACTCGGTAATTAATCTGAAAACTGACTAAGTTTATCATTGTTTTTAACACTTTCCAACACTGTTGAAAAGGGTTTATGAATTCGGTTTGTCTGGCCGTCTGTCTGTTTGTTCGAGCTGTAACTTGAGTAAATATAGTCCGATTGTGTAGAAATAACAACTTTACATTTTAATTTATGATTAAACCCTCACCAACTATGTTTAAACATATCTCTGCGAATTTTTATGATAATATGCTGAAATTTTGTACATGACCTTACTAGAGTATTATTTCGGGGCACAATTTACTCACTGAAAAGTTTTTGTACGGGAGACGTATAAAAAATTTAATTTTGTATTTGTTCAAATTTAATTCCCTGAATATTTTAACCGATTTCACAAAATTCTGAAAAAAAAAAACAACAACCTAGTATCAGTAAATTAACCAATATAAGGGGGCACGAAAAATTGAAAATGCTCTGGGCACAGAAACTTGCTAGTCGTGCCCTGTATATATACAATTAGATAGATCATATATAGGGATTCACAAAAGAATATGAATTATTTTCCAACTATAGAAGGTAACTGCCGAAATTGAATTTTCGAATGTGTTTCTAAAATGTTTTCTTTGACATCATCTTTCCCCTTATTAAACATGGAAGTTTTTTGTTACAATATTCTGAATGTGTTGGAAAGTATTTCATAATTGATGCTTGATGCTTGATGCATGATTTTTCTTTCTTTTTTTCCAGTTAGGTTTTCCATTTAAACATATTCATAGGTACTTTATGCAATTAGAATTTTAATCTCAAAAAAATATATCCTATTTTACTAAAATCAGATTTTTTTTTTTTTTTTTTTTTTTTTTTTTTCCAATTCTGCTTTTTTTTTTTTTTTTTTTTTTTTTTTTTTTCCTCCTGTGTTAAAATACTGAATCAATAATTGCACATTTCTAAAACAAATAACAATCTTTGTTTCTATGCAAATACAGTTTTCAAAGATAAATATCCAGCGTAAATTAAAATGATCGTTATAATATTTTCTTCTTTCAACCCGATAAAAATTCAGCAGATAAAAGATTATCAAGGTGACCTTTTAGCGGGCGACAAGCAGTTCCACGAGGGGTGAAAAAAAACTCACGAATATAGGGCACTAACATCTAGGGTTTTGCCCCGCATCAAGTTTAAAGCTCCGCCTTGACCAATAAGATACAGAGGGAGCAGATTAGAGTGTCTGGAAGGGGGGGGGGGGCGGTGAGGGATTTGACGCTAAATGATGTAGAGGAGACATATGTGAATGAGGTGATGTCCCTAGGCTTTTAGCGACAATAGAGGAAGTAAGGGTTGTAAACTTGTTCTGTTGTTGTTTTTCTTAGAAATTCTCCAACCACATTTCCAAGAAAATAAGTAGGATTCGGACAGAAATGTATATATTTTAGAAGTTCAATGGTTTTTGATCATGCAGTAAATTGAATATTTACCCATTCATTGAGGAATTTTTTTTAAGAATTAAAAATCTTTGTTTACATTCATTTGTAAACCAAAAACTCAAATGCGGTTTCTTTTGTTTATGTTTTACTTTTTGGTATTTTTTCTTTTCCAGACCGTAAAATAGCGTTAAATGCTTCATTTAACCGATGAGTAACATTTCAAAACAGAGCGTAATGACAATATAAAATGAAAAATGGTATCTTCATAATAAATTTTCCAGAGAAAGAAAAGAAAATGTTTCAATGTGAATTGTTTTTCCAGTTAATTAAAAATATTTTACGTACAAATTAAATGTATATTTAGAATTTTCAATAATATGAGTTAGAGATGGGAATGTTCTGAAAAAAATCGGAAACTTTGGGGAAAAAAAACTTTTTATTTCCGGTTTTTTCCGAAGGTGTATTTTTCAATTTTTCCAAATTGGAAAAATTGAAATTTAATTTATAAAATAACACATTCAAAATGTTATTAGGGCTGCATTCTGATATTTTTTTATGTTCAGTGTCTCACATGAAAATGTTAACTATGAAAAATATGATCTGTAAGCAGTTTAGGAAAAACTTCAGTCCTTTAAAGGACCCTTTACAATTTTTTCATCTTAAAACATAGAAACCTTCACAAAATTCGGAAAATTTTTCAATCTTCATTCTGAATTCTGTATAAATGTAACAATTTTAGAATAACAAAACCTGTCACGTAACAGCTGAAATCATCAATGAATCTATCATCTAGTTGCATATATGTATGAAGGATCTTAATAAAAAGAACCTAAATATAATGGGAATTCGCAAAATTTTGATTTTATTTTTTATGACAATTTTGTCACATTTTTTTTTTTTTTTTAATAAGGCAATATTTTTTATACAATGGTTTACAAAAACAAGATCGCATGAAAAAAATGTAAGCAGACCCATGCAACTACTCTTGTTAAAAATGAAAATGCAACATATTTTCAATAATACCAATAGTTTAAAAATTGAATATAAAATTTGAAACATGCATTTATTTTTACTGGCATAGCTGCGATTTTTCATGTAATCAGATGATAATCTCCAGAAATATTTAACTATTATTAGAAACAAATTCTTTTTTAATAACATGCTATTGAAATTATTTAGTCTTTTCAAACTTTTGTATCTTCTCTTCCTTTTATTTAAAATATCGATTCTAAGACTTATCTAACTGTATAGATATTTTTTTAATTTAAATACATACAAACGAACTTTGCAAAGAAAATGTAAATTTTCTGATAAAAATTGTTTTCAACTAAATATTTCAAAGTATTAAAAAATCCACCTGTTTTATAAATTTCATTAAAGAAATATACATACGTATATATATATTACTTTGGTATTAAGAATCTAAAACTTAAACTAAAACCAAAACATATAGGGTTAGTTTAGGTTTAGACTGGAAAGCTTATACCAAAACCAAATACATGGGAAATGAAAATTCTATAATTGTAAGGAGAAAAAAAATGCAATATTGTAAATTAGTATACATTTTTAAGGAATGGAAGATAAAATGATAATATTTATAATGTCACAACTACAATAATTTGTTTCTTTCAAATGGTATCATTTATATACTTAAGCAATACTATGTTGAGGTGATATTTAATGCAATTTAAATTTTCTTTCAAACTGCAGTGTTATTGGTTGAAACTCATAAGATTTGTTGTTGTTGTTGTTGTTATTTTTAAAATTTTCTCTACTGATAATTGAAGAAATGCAACTGAAAAATCATTTCAACATGGACATGATATATTACAAATAATGGTGTTAAATTAAGCAAGAAAAGCTACTGTGAAAATTCTCAGACTGAAAAACTAAACTTTTAAAAGCTGACTTTTTTTTTTCTTTTTTGTAATATATTCATGTAAAGTAAAAAAAAAAATATTTTTTAGTATGCAGAAATTTAAAAAATGTTTATTATTTTATATTTTTTAAGAAAATGTAACTTATTTTTTAAAAACATTTGGAAGAAATAATTTTTTTCAGAAAAAACAGTTTTTTTTCCGCCACTTCAAAATTTCCGGAAATTTTACATCTCTAATATGAATATAATACATTAACATTTAAAATGCAACAAGTCTATGCAATAGTTTGATATCAATTTTAAATGTGATTGATTATTCTTTAATGACATTAAAAATATCAAAGGTCTTTACCACCTTTAACTCGTTGTTACATCAACATGAATTACTTTCAATTATTCTCAATTTCCATGCAATTAAATATATATATTGCAAGCCACATCTATGCAACATATATATATATATATATATAATATTCAAACGTGAAAATAAATTTCTAATTATACAAATCTATACGTTATCTATTACGTTAGAGTAGCTGAAGCTATTTTCGATTTAGTTACTGAATTAATATATGTATATATATTTTAAAATATAAAAGTGACTGAATTAATATATGTACATATTTTAAAATATAAAAGTTCAACTTTGTAACCTATTTTCAGGGCAAATTATTTATATAGGGATGTGAGGAATAGTGATTTGGCCGAATACAGAATATTCAGTAACAATTTGAGGCCAAAAAACAACCTTCCCCCCCCCCCCCCAAAAAAAAAAAAAATATTTTTTTATTATACATACAATTTTAAAATAAGAAAATAATTAAACAGAAATTTGGTTTTTTTTTTATTTATGTGATTTAAATTTCCAATAGCTTGATGTATTTCTTGTAATACTTCAAATAGCTTGATGCTAACAATAAAACAACTTTTACCACATATAAATTATAATAGTGCAATTTTATCTACAGGAAAGAAATTTATAAACATTTTATCTGAAAAAAGAACTCATTAATCATTATCACTGTTAAAGCATTTTTGAATTTAGATAATTTATTTTAGCACAAAAAATTAAGAAATAGCATTTTATTATTTTGTTCTTAGATAAATCAAATTGATTTACTGTAAATCAAGATGGTATGTTAAGGGTGGTTCTTAAATGACCTGCTCAACAACGCGAAACTTTCTGACACATTTTCTTACTCATTCTTAAACTCAAATTGATAAAATTGGCAGGCTTGATTATTGAAGCGATTTGGAATCGAGATGAGTTTTCCATTTTTTGATAAATACATTACTTATCGAGTTATAAGCGATTAGCGTCACGTAACGAAACGTTTTCCCCTTTCTCGTGCTGCAGCGTCGGAAATTCTGTTCAAAATGTCGACTTTGACAGTATTTTCAAAAAGATTTTTTGCCTTTATAGAAAAAAAAAATGGAAATCGTCTTCTGATTACAAAGTTTTTAAATAAGAACACCTGCCAATTTCATGCGTTTCCGAACAAAAATGAATTAAAAAATATGTCATAAAGTAGCTAGTTTAGATTTGATAACAGCTTTGTGTTATTTCCATTAAAATATGAAGAATGTACTTCACCTTTACTATACAATGATACTTTTATCCTCTCTTAAATTCAAAATGAATGATAATATCTCGCATAATAAATAGTGAGATTTTTCCTGAAATAACCTTTAGTTCGAAGTAAATTTTTTTGCGAAGATATTTGTGTCCTTGTAGTGATCAACAAATTTGTAAGAATGAGTATTTTCTGAAACTAGACTTTCTATCTTAAATTACAAATTAAATTAAAGCAATAGATATGGTTAAAGTAGTAATATATATTATTTGTTTAACAAAATCTTTGACAATAAACCAGCATATACAATATACAACAACACAAAAGTTCTACGATTTACTCAACATGCATTAAAAGCATGCTCACAAACTGATAGCAACAATATGAATTAAAAAAGATGTAAAAGAAATATTTACATATAATAATGGTAGTAATACGAATAACTGTAATTTTGTGCAATTAAGAAGGAATATAACTTCATGAATGTGTCAGAATGTAAATAGTTTGAATTAGAGAGAGAAAATGCAAAAAAAAAAAAAAAAAATATATATATTTTTAATTTATTCCGGAATTTATTTGGAGAGATATGTTACAATATTCGGCTGAAACATTCGGACAACTAGCCGTCAGTATTCTGCAAAAGGGCCGAATACCGAATAGTAGCCGAATATTCGTCCCATCTCTAATATATATGTGTATTTGGTCAATATCTTGTGTTTCAATGGTTTAATTGTACAGAAAGCTTTTATACATTAAACTTCCATAATGAAATGCTGCATTTACGCAATCATTAATGGATAGTATATACTTTTAATTATTATATTCATAAGAATATTTGTGTTATAGCAGCTATCGTTTAGATATACATTAAGTAATACATTATATATCGTTTAGATATACATTAAAAAAGCCCAAATTTTGGCATAATTTATATTTTTATGATTATTAAATACATTATTTATAATCTGATGTATTTCTTTTATTTCATTAACATCGTTATACTATGCTGCATTTCAATAAATTTTTGTATTTTTACTAATGAAATAACATTTGATTCTGCAATTTTGGCCATTTACATTGTTTTTCCTGTCAATCAAATATTGGCATCTTGCATTTTAAATCATTTCGATTGTTTATTCTGAAAGGGCTTTTATTGTTAAGGTATTTACTCTTGTTTTTTCATTTGAATTTTACATATTTCATTTCTTAGGACTACATAATTTTAGTTGTAAATTTGACTCTGCTATTTGATATAGCGATTTCATAATATTTGGTCAATATCTTATGTTTCAATGGTTTAATTGTACAGAAGGCTTATATATATATATATATATATATATATATATATATATATATATATATATATATATATAAAACAGATAAAAGACAACACAAATATCATACACAAATGGGGGAATAAAAATAAAAAATTGAAATTGGAACACATACTAAGTAAATTAACGTAATATTTTTTATGCAACTGAGTAGCAGAATCGTCGGGACCAAATTACCATAGATTCTACAAAATAATTACAATTTCATCCTTGTACAAGCTATAATAAGCTGAAATAAAACAAGATTTGGGCATTCGCACATTTATAGAACAGAAAATGAAAGAAAATACGAAATGAAAAAGCTAGAACTGAGGCAGATTTCCTCATAAAAAACCAGGAAAACATGGATATATATATATATTTATTTAAGCCACTTGATTTCATATAAGAAGTATCAAAATTACATTACATGTAGGGAGGAAATCTATACCTTGATATGCTACAACTTTTTATATATTTTATTGCATAACAATTACTTCTTTTATTTTTAAGTAAGTCAAAAGCTAACTGGAAATATCAAGAAATTTATTTACTTAATGCTCATTTTATATAAAAGGGTGAATAACTTGATTACTCAAAGAAAATGCTGACGTTTCAAATTATATTAGATCTAATTCAATATCATTTTACAATGAAATGATTTTTATGCTAGATAAAAACGTGTTACTTTAAAACTTGCTGCACTTAATTCTTTTACAAGCCTAAGGAATTATTTAAAGCTCTTTTTTTTTTGTGTTTTCATTAGGCAAAATACCTAAACATTTCAAATTATGTTCATCTTAGACTGTCATACTTTTTTACATAATTGTAAAATTGTAGAAAATTTATGTAAAATTCTCCCTTACCCCAACCACCATTGTTGAAATATTTATATTACATTTTTCGGTAAAGGCAGAATACCTATCTGAAAATGTTGTCAAAGTTGTCGATTTCAACCGAATAACGAGGAGGCGACTATGAAAAACCCATTCGATGACATATCACTTCAATAGTCATGCTTGCAATTTTTATAATTTTACGTTTAAAAAAAGAGTCAGAATGTTTCCCGTTGTTAAGCGTGGGGGGGGGGGATATTTTGAGAATCATCTTAATTACCTTTAGCTTTAGAGGCGGTACTTGAACTCAAAATAAACTTTGAAAAAGCACACGTAACTTATAGAGATTAAAAAGATAAATGTATTTGTCAATACAAGCAAATTATATCACACAAAAAGAAGAATTCATTGTAATTTATAGTGAAAATAAAATAAATAGCATTCTGGAAAACGTATTAATTTTTACTTTTATTTTCATTGTACATTTACATTTAATCATTTCAGTTTTTCAGAATCTTTTAAATAATAGATATTTTTTTTTCCAAGGACTATTTTACGAAGGATCTAGCCTTGATCTATGTTTGTTTTTTTATATTTTTCATAGAATTTAATAATTTTGAGAAAAGAAGATTTCTTTGATGAAAACCAATATAGATTATAATAGCCGCTGTGAATTTTTTTTTTTTTTTTTAAGTAATTTTTTATTATTCCATATCCACTTTCATTTTGAGGTGAACATGAATATTTGCTTTTTAGGATTTACCAATCTCTTTAAATTAACTTTCTTTTTCAATTTGTAAAAAAAAAAATCTGCTTCTTCTCTTTAACCCAACCCCCCACTCCTCCTTCAGTTCACAAAATTTAAAATCTTTAAAAGTCTGCATTCTTTAAAAAAATTTCTGCTCTATTTGTTACTTTATTGTAACAATCAATAATTAACCATCTAAATGCCACCCCCCTTTCGAATCTTCCCTCTTAGCATACAAAATTTAAAGATTTTATTTTGTATTCTATTCAATTTTTTTATTAACGCGAAAAATAATTAAGAATTAATCATATAATAAACCTCCTACCCTGTCCCATACAGTTCCTGCTTCATCTCACCCCCCCCCCCCCCCCAATTCCCTGAAGCTCACAAAGTTAAAAAATCTTCAAGCGTCTTTATTTTTTTTTAACTTTCTTTGCTCTATTTGTTACTTTATTTTTAAAAATAACACTGAATAATCATTTAAAATCTCCCCCCCCCCCGCACCCATCCAAAATTACCTCTCCCCTCTGTCCTCCTCTTTTCTACCACAATTTTTTTTACTCTTTAAAACTTTCATTTCTTATTCTTTTTCTGCCCCAATTATAAATCTTTATTAATGATAAATTACTAGGCAATTATCTAATATATACCTCTTTCTCCCCAAAAAATTTCTGCTTCTTTCATTTTGACACCTCCCCAGTTTTCAAGGTTAAAATCTTTAAAACTTTTTTTATTCTTAAAACTCTTCTGTTCTGTTTGTTTCTTTATTGTAACAATATATTTAAATTTCTCATCCCCCCCCCACCCGTACCGATTTTTGTTTTAGGGTTTCGTTCATCTCACCCTATTATTTGAAACCCTATTACTCCCGCTCCGTGAGTTGAAACTTTGTGTATATATAACTGAATATCTGCTATGAAGCTCAAAATATTAAAATTTGAAAAAAAAAAAATAGTATTATTTTAATAAAATAAAAAACCAAAATTCTAACAGCCTTTTCCTATTAAATTTAAACATTTTTCATTATAGCAGTTGCCAACCATTAAAAATCCACAATAAAATTCTTTCTTCAATAATTAATTTTCTATTGAAAGATTTCCAAGTGAAAAATGAAAATGAAATAAAAAGTTTCACCAATAGAGAATAGAGAATAGTCAATAAATGAGTTGGAGGAACGTATTGAATCATGATAAAAACCCGATTATGGAAATATTCGCATATTTTAACATTTTGAAAGTGTACAACATGTTTAATTTTGAAATTATTTTTTTTTTAAATATCGCATTTTGTCCATATGACAGATATTATTATGACAGAGTATAATAGCGGGCTTCGCCCGCTATCGGGCTGGTTTAGATATTCGAAAAAACGAAAAAATAGACCAGTAAATTTTTACTTTATAAAAAACACTTTTTTTTGTTGCTAATTAAATTTATTTGTATTTCTTAAAGAAAGGATAAAGTGTATTGATAGGAATATTAAACGAAACCCTTTGGGCGATCTTCGATCACACTTACCCACTTTTTTCCTTTTTCCTTCCCAGTGCAAAATACACAAAGTTGGAAAATCTTGAAGCTCTTCAATATTTAATTATTTTCCTGCCCTACTTGTAACTCTATTGTCATGATAAATAATCATCTAATCGAACCCTCTCTCCTCCCCCCGCCCCCCCCAAAAAAAATGCTTGCATATATTTTCTCCTATTTCCATTTAGACATTTAAAAGATCTACATTATAATAAACAAGAATGAAAAACCATGAGTCAAGCAAAGATTATGAAATACTTTGCAACATGTCCAGAATACTTAAAAAAAAAATTCCCGTTTTAATAAGGTGAAATGTGTAACAATTAACTAATAAAAAATGACAAGGGATGGCAAGGTATGACCGCCCCGGGAACAGTAACTAATAAACAATTTGGAAAACGCATAACGCATTTGAAAACCCAATTTCAGGAATTATCATCAATAGTCAGAAAAGTATCTGAATGCTTTTGTGCAGCCCTGTTTATGGTCTATAGATTTGTATATATACTATACATAGCATGCTAAAATTTAGTTAATGTGGGAAACGCACAGCACAGTTGTAAATTCACTTTCAGTAATTTCTGTCAATAAATGAAAATGCACTCGACAGCATTTGTGTTGCCATGTATATCATCTATAGTATTTATACACGCCACATTTACAAAAATTAGTTAAACTTAAAAAAGGCATATCAAAATTGAAAACGCACGTCCAGCATTAACCGCACATAGACAGTACTGTAACCAAATTATTTTGTGTGTCCCTGTAAATGAATAATCACTGTTATGCACACCATATTCTTACAGTAAGTATCTTGTAGTGAACCTGAGATATATATATATATATATATCAATTTAAAGATGTTTGAAATAGAGTAACATCGTTAAAATACATTGCAAAAGATTTTTCCCATAGACCCTATGGCAACGGAATTATTTTGAGTGTCCCTGTAAATGGACTGTAAACGCTACATACTTCATTTAGAGGCATACTCAAAGTAATTCCGTTACATTCCGTCTATGGAGAAAAATCGTTTGCAGTGTATTTTAATGTCACACTATTTCAAACATCTTTAAATTGATATATATATATATATATATATATCAATGCATTTTTCTTCCTTTTATTTATAATTATTTCTTTCTTTCAATTAGGTTTTACATTTAAACAGATTCATATGTACTTTATGTAATTAGACTTTTAATCTCAAGAACGCTCTAATACATCCTATTTTATTAAAATAAGATTTTTTTTATTTATTTAATTATGATAGTTATGATTTTTCCCTGTGTTAAAATACGGAATAGCTATCAGGATTTGCAAATTTTTAAAACAAATAACTTTCTAATTACTAACAATCTTTCTATGCTTTAATTATTAAAATTATGAATAAAAATCCCTTTTTCAAAGATAAGTATTCCGCGTAAATTAAAATGAACAAATACAAGGAAAAACCTTGAAATCTATCATAATATTTTCTTTTTTCATCCCAAAGAAATCTGAATAAAATGTTATCAAGGTGTCTTTGAGCTTTGCAGAAAGATCCTTCGTTTCAATTTTCCCACAAGCTAGTTTTTCTAGGAAATGGATGGTCCATGGTCAACAAAAAGTAGATAAGAGAGACAGTCGCCTAAGACAGCCACCCCCAAGTTTGTTCCCCTCACGGGGTTCGCTAGCAACACCCACAAGCTTCCTATTTATGGGGCTGGAAAAAAAGCTACCCTCCCGTAATTCGTTAGCTAACCCCCTTTAGCGGAACCGAAATACACCGAAGAGAGACAGTCGCCTAAGACAGCCACCCCCAAGTTTGTTCCCCTCACGGGGTTCGCTAGCAACACCCACAAGCTTCCTATTTATGGGGCTGGAAAAAAAGCTACCCTCCCGTAATTCGTTAGCTAACCCCCTTTAGCGGAACCGAAATACACCGTTTAGCATAATACAAACACCCCTCATTCCCACAATCTCCACAAGACAGATGTAACTTTTTCCAGGAAGTGCTGGTCAGTATACAGGCCGGCGACACTCGCCCACCCTTTCCGAAAAGGGAAGCAAGCATGTTTCCCCCCACGGTGTTCGCTAGGTAACTCCCGCACACCTCCTATTTTGGGGGCTGAAAAAGTAACCTACCCTCCCGAAATTCGTTAGCTTTCCCCCTTTAGCGCAACCGAAATACACCGGACGGTTACTGTTATTCCGTAGTTTAATTGGTCATTTTTACGCATGGAATTATCGCAGAATTATTGTTATTTTTGCCGTATAATGGAATAAAATTAAAATAATCCATTAAACGACGTTTTTTTTATTGCTTAGTCTGTCATTTTTACACGTGGAATCTTTGCAGTACTATCGTTATTTTCGTCATGTAATGGAATTTAATAAAAATGATTCATTTAAACGGCGGTTATTCTATTGCTTAGTTGAATCGGTCACTTTTACGTATGGAATATTAAGAAATAGCTTTTTTTCCGTCGTATATTGGAATTAGCTGCTACATTAAATCAAATCCCTCTAAATTATTACCTTCAAACGTCCGCGAGACGTATGGCACCGGTCGTCGCTGGACAATAGATATGAAACGAGTCTTTAAAAAATTAATTCAAGTATTTTTTAAGAATGTGTTTTGCATATTAATAAATTATTTCATTCATAAAGGTAAAAAATCAGAGTCGTTAGTCAATAATAATAATAATAATAAGAAGAAATTAAGAAATTATTTTCTACATACTATTTCTGAAGTATTTTTTAAGGACGAGTTTTGCATATTATTCCATTGATAAAAAATCAAATGTTGCTGTTAGTAGTAACTGTAGTTCAATATTTTTTTTATGGAATTTTTTGTATGGATTATTTAAAATTTTTTTCCCTAATAACATCTGTTAGATAATTAATTCTATCAAAACTGACAAAAATAATGACGTTCTCAAAAAAAAGTTTTTTAATTAATTAATGATTACTAAATTCTGAATATGCGGCAATGAAATCTGATTAAAAATTTAGATACAGATAGTTAAGGGTCCTGTCCTCTCACGCGAAAACACCCGTTCGCTAATGTTAATCCTATGAGACAATTATTTTACAATATCTCGTTTGCATTTCAATATTTTTAAACGATTTTTTTGCATTGGATAGCTGTGGTCAATCTCTACAACTTAATTTTTTACTTTTCGATTTTGTTTGTGGAATATTTTTATGGGGAATATTTTCACTTTCGAAACCGGTCCCGTTAGTAAAAGTATCCCCCCTCACCCCCTTAAAAAACGGCGGTTGTATAGAGATTAATCTCAGGTATCCTATGAATAAAAAATCGTTTAAAAATATTGAAACGCAAACGAGTTATTGTAAAATAACTGTCCCATAGGATTAACATTAACGAGTGGGTGTATCCGCGCGAGGAAACAGAGGACCCTTAAACGAAATCACTGCAACCAAAGAGATAAAAATACAATTGAATCATCCTGCCTGTCATCAGTGCTTTGCGCGCATACATGATCCATGAAACAACTTTAGATATGAGAAGTTAACGAGCTTTTCAATTATAGGGCACTACAATAAACCTTTCTGAAATGACCAGGCGTTCTCGATTTCGTCATCATTCATACTTAAAAGAAAATTGGTCTGAGATGATGAATACAATTTAATCTCTTCAACCAAAATGCTTGGAAAATCGTTTTTTCTTCAGGCGCAGAAATTGCACACAATTTATTATCTATCTGATTGATAGCTCTAATGTAGGTTCCTTTAATACCATTATTACTATTTTTTTTTCTAATAGCAATATTGATAGCACAGGCTTCTTTTGTAATTATTTTTGATTTAATTTTTTTTAAAGTAGTGTGTTTCAATATTATCGATTATACCAGTTGCTAGTTATTTGAATCAGCCGCTTTAATGGATCAATTTTTTAGAAGAAAAGTGAAATGAAATTTATTTTTGCCATTTACTGAAAAATCAGTTGCTTTAGTGAGTCAAAATTTCCGGCATAAAATTATTCGTTAAAAAAAAAAAGTTTGAAACACAGAATAGAATTTGATCAGTTCAAAGAAAATGATTGAAAAATCATTTTTTTTATAGACGCAGAAATTGCCCATGAATTATTATGTACCTGACAGTTATACTGTAGCTTCCTTTAATACCAGTAATCCTTTAATTAAGGCCAGGACTGGGACTTCGTACTAATTGCTACTTAATTGAATCAGCTGCTTTAATGGATCAAATATTCAGAAGAAAAATGAAACGAAACATATATTTTTGTCATTGATTGAAATCAGACTTTAGTGAGTCAAAAATTTCTTGCATAAAATTAAAAATGATTCAGTAGAAAAAAAAGTTTGAAATAAAAAATAAAATTTAATCAATTCAACGAAAATGCTTGAAAAATTATTTTGTTTCCACAAGCGCAGAAATTGTGCACGATTTATTATGTATCTTGATATTTATAATGTAGCTCTCTAATTCTTTGATTGCAAGCCAGACCTAATAGGGACTATTTTTATATTCAATCATACCGGCAATTTACAAAAAAAAAAAAAAAAAAAAAAAAAAAAAAAAACACATTTTCAAACATCCTTAACCCCTCATTCTGTTCACAGAAAAAGAAAAAGCAGCAGTGGGATTCTTTTTATGATTGAATTTTAACGTCCGGGGGGGGGGGGCGTTGCCCCCTTCCTCCCCTTCTCTGAAATCATCACTGCCCTGAATCTTCGTTTAAGGTACTTTTTAAACACATAAACACAAAAGAAAGACAGAACAAAAGAATAACAGTAATTGAGAATCAAGGGGGGCACTGACCCCCACCCCCCAAAAACTTATGAAAATTTTTTAGTTCCCCTTTGTCTTAGTGTTAAATTATTTTAAATTACTCGAAAATAATAAATTTTACTATGTCTTTCAAAATCTGAGAAAAAGAAAATTATTTTAATTAAATTTCAAAATCCAGTGGTTGGGGGGGGGGGGGGGGAATGTTGCCCTATGCGAAAAAGTTGTTCGTACCTCTTTCTCTTATGGTTTTAGGGTTTAATAATTTTAATTTACTCAAAAAGTATAATTTTTAGAAAGTCTTTGAAAATCGGAGGAAAATTTTTTAATTTCAAAGTCCGGCGAGGGGGGGGGGGGAGTTCCCCGCAGGCCAAATTCAATACTGCTTTGAACTAACCGTATAAACATTAAAAAAAAAACTTTAATGGGGGTAGGGGGAAGTTCACTCCCCCCACCCCTCACCCCCGAACGGAAAAATTCTCCCCCTTTACTTCCTCTTAATATTCAATTGCTTTAAGTTACTCAAAAAAAGAATAAAATTACTCTTTCAAAACTTTTCAACTACTGTTTCAAAGGTTTATAAATTGATTCTGGTCACTCATGACCTTGATTCCATGTTACAAATGTTTTTACTGGAGAAAGTAAAAGTACTTCTACTCATACTCATTCTACTACGCTACGATGTCAGCTACGTAGCGTCTATGTTTACTTGAAATGAGGGAATTAGTAATCCTGGTTTCTGTAAGCTTTTTAAATTATTTCTTATTTATCTGTAAAAGTATCTGTTTCAGACCAATTTATTGCGCTTCCGCATAATTTATGAGTTATTTTTGTTTATGTACACGAGATCTGTAAATGCTTTAATGCTCTGTAAGCCTAAATCTTAAGCCCATATCGTGTAATTGTTCTATACGCTAACTATGGGATATTAAATTTGCACTTACTAGATATGTTCTTGGCGCAAACAAACCTTTTTAGCAACTTTTATGTTAATTTAATTTTTGTTTTATCGCGCTAGGCCTTTTTTTTCCCCACATCCTAATAAACTATTAATGATAAGCCAGTATTATTGTCTTCATAAAAAAAAAAATAAAAATCCTTAAGAACAAGTCCTATAGAAGAAGATATTAAAACAAACAAAATATTATGACTTAATAACTAAACGGTATTTTTATGTTAGCAAATCTTGCCAATAAGATTTTATTTTTCACGTACCTAAATTACAAACAGTAATTGTTGTAGAAATAAAATATTTTGGATAGGGTAGATGTGCCAGTAATGGACATCCTTAAGGAATTCCTTTAAAAATTATTTTTTAATTAATAGTTATAATTGTTATATTCCACATTTTTTAATATTATATTAATTTACCAACAATATTTAACCATTCACATAGTCACATTTCCCATAATGTGAATCGAAATTTAATTGTAAATAACAGAAATAAGTCAAAACACCCTAAATTCCAGTTACTCATCAGTTTATCTACTGTTTTTGAGACAAACCATTCCTTAATATTGCGACTCTTTCCTATAAAATGCCAGTCACTCTGCTTAACAAAGAATTGGTCGTTCCGGCATAAGCGTCGCACTTAAAATATTTTTAAGCGTACTTTTCGATTAGCCGGGCACCAGTGATACATGTTCATATATAAATACATATGTATATGTAGATATGTGTATATATATATATGTATGTGTGTGTGTTTTTGTATATGCATGTATGTATATGTATCACTTGTGCCCAGCTAACCGAAAAGTACCTTTTTAAGTTTTAAACTCGTAGGGGAGACCGGTACACAGTGGACCACTTTTTCAGTTAACCTTTTTTTTTCTCTTTAACAGACTGACCAATCTGTATGAAAATATTTCTGAATATTCCTTAAACCTTCTTACATCCATCATAATTTTCTCACAACAGTTTTCAATACATTTTTCAAAAAAAAAAAAAAAAAAAAAAAAAAAAATTATATACACTGGTCCACCCACCGGGGTACAGTGGACCACTATTAGGTATTATCTAAAATACAATATAAATCTATTTTTCATTAATCTAATTCTTTTTTGTTGCCCCTTCACCTGCAAAATAACACAGTAATATAAATTTTGAAACAAAAACAAAAAATTTATTATATTTTGAAAATAATAACGGATTAATACAGGAACAATTGCAATTTAGTTGAAATTATTACATAAGTGCAAAAAAATCAGCTCACATTAAAATTTGCAAATGAAATACCAAAGTACTTATGAGTAAGATTGAGCCTTTATTTTTCAAGAAATAATTTTGGGTCTGAGAGCAACATTATGAAATCATTGACATCAACTGCAGATTCATCTACACTTTCGGGAGAAATAAACTGATTTCCATTCAATTTGCGTCTCACAAATCTTACTTGAATAGAATTATCAGTTATATTTATCAAAGGCAGTAAATACAAAACAAAATATTCCTTACTATGTTAAATAGTTATTTTTCTTTGTTTACTTTATTTTACAGTTATATCTACTTTAAAACAATCTTTCTTTATAGAAAATAAGCAATTATTAAATATTTTGAACATTTTGCATTAGAGGAGCAGAGTGGATTGTGGACCACTGTGCCCCAGGAGTGGGTGGTCCACTGTACCCCATGTTGAAGTTCAATAAATAATCATATTAATATTGTTTATAGCTTTCTTTTAAACATATTAACTTTAAAGTAAAATCAAAACAAGTATCTTAGCGTTGCAAAAAAACTGTTTTGTTTTATTTATCTACAACCTTTAATTACTAAAAAAATAAAAACATGATGATGAAAAATTTTACTTTTAGAAGCTCAAAACAACAACGCATGATAAAATAGTTCAATATGAGCTAAGCATATTTTCTGAAGGCTATAAATAATCATTGCAGTGCTGTTGTCTATTAGGATAGAAGAGAAGCTTAAAAAAAATTTTAATAAATAAAATATTAGGGGGTGGTCCACTGTGTCCATAGGTCCAGTGTGTACCAGTCTCCCCTATGCACTTTTTCCAAAAAATACTGTACCATGGTACATGGCAAATAATTTCTAGCAAACTTTTTTTTTTTCTCTAGTTGAAAAATAGTCTGCAGACCTTCTCAAGAGTATGTGACATGCGTCGCACCGATTCCCTGCCCGGGGTCTTGATAAATTTTTTTATAAAAATTATCAACATATTTTTGATACTTGATTTTTGAACAACATATTTTTTTTATAAAAAAATTTGTAAAAAACATCAAAACTGTCTGCAAACTTTGAAAATTTTCTGCGAACAGCGTTCGCGTGTTCGTCTATATTATCTGACCCTGGTGGCGAGTAAAATAGGAAAACAGGAAATAAAACTTTGTTATTTTATAACTTTGATATAAGTTATTAGAGTACTTTTATGAGGTGAGTATCATTGAATAGTTCAAAAAAATATACATGCATTTGTAGTTATGCATTATTTATATAAAAATAAAATTTTCGACCAGCAACATCATTAAATATAAAAGGTAAGTGGAAAATTTTACCGTGATTGCCATTTTCTTAAAATATGGTTATTTCTTTTTTTTTTCATTTTCTCCTCTTCTAAATACTTGATTTTATCTTAAATTGTTTGAATTTATTATTTGGCCACAATGTTTTTTTAAACTGCATTAATTTGTTTTTTCATTTTGCAAAAGAGTTTGAAATTTTGCAAAAATGTGTCTGCAAAAAGATTTTTGTTAAACAGTGGAAAACCTGATGGCCCTAATTGCCCATTTTGGCACGGCATCTCATTTTTTTTTCTTACAAAATACACAATCGGTTGAGGGAGAAAAATCATGAAATTTGACAACCGGTCCTGTGAAAAATATTACAAAATTTGTTGATCAGTTGTAATAAAAAAATCTCAGATTGCAGTCAGTTGCAGGAAAAAACAACGAATTTTTTGTCTCATGATGGGGGGGGGGGGGGGGGGAATTCAGGCATATCGTCAATTTGTCGCAGTGTGAAACTGCGAAAGTTGTCGCCACTGAGCTCCATAATAATACGGAGGGCTAACTCACCTAACTCCCCGCTGAATGTACTCCCCGCAGGAAGTAATGAATCCTGCAATTTTCTTAATACTACATGCATTTTTTAAAACTTTTCCGCATACTTTTTGTCACTTTTAGTTATTTCTACAGCTTTTTGATATTTCTATGAGGAATACTTAACATATTTTTCTATCATAGTCTGTTGAGAAAGGCAGAAAATTATTATTGAAACTTTTTTTTGACATATAACAATTAACAAAAATTTCTGTATCCGCATAGAGCAAAAATTTTGTAACCTGTCGGTGACGTTTGTGTGCTGATTACATCATGACTAATTTTTTTGCATGACTTTTTGCATGTTTTATGAAATATGCATTTTTTTTCCATAATCGTTTCATGAAATTCACTATTTTTTTTTAGAATCATTTTGAAAAATTTGCAATTTTTTTTTATGATAATATGGCAAAATTAAAGTTATTGTTCAGACCCTTTGACGAAATTAGCAAGTTATTTTCCAAGATCAATAGATGAAATTTGTATTGTTTTTCATGGTCACTTGACAGAATTCATGTTTTTTTTTTTCTGCGACTATTTATCAAAATTCGTGATATTTTTTGTATGACTAATTGAGAAAATTTGTAATATTTCTCCATGATCTATTGACAAAATTAGTGATATTCTTCTGCAATTGACAAAATTCACTTTTTGTTTCCGTAATTTTTAGATGAAGTGTAAATAAAAGGGTACAATTTAAGGATTATTTGGTATGCAAAAAAGTGCACAAAATCCGAGCGTATTTGGCACCTTTGTGCATATAAAGAGCACATTTCAGTTTACACTTTTTGTGCACTGTTCAGTTTGCACTCTTTATGCACAAGTAGAAGTGCCAACTACGCTCAGATTTTGTGCACTTTTTTTGCAAACTTTTTCTAGCTGGGAAAGCACATCTTTTATTATATACGTGAAATACCACTGCTTCGACCGATCGATGGTGTCTTATTTTCTTTTAAACATTTCAATATCAATTTTGCTTTTTTACCATAAATATAAAATAAACCTATGTGGAGAATTGATATTTTATCTTTTTTGTACTACTATTTTTTTTTTATCATTGTTCAGCACTGTATAATGCGGTTATTTTATTTTTGTGGCAACACTAATTTGAGGAAAAATCTTGCATTTCATTTATGAAAACAATGCCGATTTAATTTTTAATTAATAGCAATATTTAATCAAAAACCATATTTTAACGAAATGTGGGGGTAGTATTATGTCAGAAGCTGCTTCAAAAACTTTTAAAAAAACTAAAATACAGTAAACAATAATGTTTGATTAGATTTAAATTCATTAGCAATTAATACAGAGATCTAAAGATATAAATTTGAATTACACAGGAAAAAAATAAAAATAACGTACATCACAGGAATTATTAAAGTACTAAATACAACTTAATGTGTATTTGAAAAAGAAAGAAATAATATTAACTGATTAAGATTTTGGTTAATTACTTGCCCTTATGGGCATTTTAAAACTATCATATCTTTATAAGGCATGCAATGAAAGCAAACACGATAGTGAAAAGCTTGGAATAAAATATTTTAGTTTATTTCTGCCAGTAATCTAATTTAATTCATTATGTAACTCTAATTGAATTTTTCCTTAAGAGTTCAATTACTGTTATAAACTATGAATTAAATAAATATTGCCAATAAAGTATTTTATTCCAATCTTTACCACGCTTGTGTCTATTTTCATTGCATGCTCTAAAATATATAATAATATATAATAATAATAAAATATATAATCTAAAATATATATAATTCACTCCATAAAAAGTGAACATTCATTCCTATGAAAGAGTGGCTATTCACTCCTATCAGGGTGAAACAACCCACTCTTTTTGCAAGAGTGGATAGTCACTCCTCTGAAAGAGTGAGTATCCACCCCTGTTTAGAGTGTATATTCACTTCTCAGGAGTGAGTATTCACTCTTTCAGAGAGTGAACAATTTCACTTTTGCCTAGAGTGAATAGTCACTCTAAAGAGGTTGGGCAAATTTTGACTCTGAGATAGAGTGAATATCCACTCCTCCGGAGTGAATAGTCACTATTTCTTATTTAGAGTGCATGTGCGTTAATTTAATACGTATAAATAAAGTAGGAATGCGAAAAAAACATTGTATAATACTGTCGGAATTGCCCAAGGCGACAATAATACATACATTATATTGCCAAAGGTGATTGGTCACTTGCGATTTTAGACGTTTTGTTAACTATCTAGAAAAATACATGATGAATTAACCTGAAACTGCAGGTGTGTAAACAGTATACTATAGGTTATATATTTCCGCGAAGATTTTTTCACGAAACCCCATAGGGGACTGTCAACAAATTGAAAAAGAACGAATATCTTTTGATAATGCTGTAAAAACTAATGTAGCAAAGGCGTTCAAACTCGAGATTTTTAATAAGTGGCTTATTGTAATATACCATGTTCATTTGTATGAGGATACTTGAGGCATGCATACTTATAGAGAAATTAAGGTTTTTATAAAAACAGTCCCAAATTTCGCCTAGTTTTTTGCTTATAATTTGCAGAGTTCTTAACATAAAAAAAGGTTATTTCCAGAAAATATGACAAATAACATTGTACATATAATTCTGGAATCAAAATTAAAAAATAATAAAAATTAGATGATAAATGAGCAGGTTTACTAAAAAATGTTTCACTGCGCATGCGCAATTGCAATCAAAATATAATATGCATAATGTATTAGCTAAGTATATAAAGCAACTTTTGTGAAAGGCTCAAAATCATAGCTTGAAAATTCTGTAAATTATCGTCGATAGAATAAGCTCGAAATCCGTTGTTCCCAAAAAGAAGCAAAAAGATGAGGGGTTGTATCAAATATCTGTTGATTAGACCCAAGATAGCGTACAACTTGGGAACAACGGATTTCGAGCTTATTATATCGACGATAATTTACAGAATTTTCAAACTATGATTTTGAGACTTTCACAAAAGTTGCTCTATATACTTAGCTAATACATTATGCATATTATATTTTGATTGCAATCACGCATGCGCAGTGAAACATTTTTTAGTAAACATGCTCATTTTTCATCGAATTTTTATTATTTTTTAATTCTGATTGCAGAGTATTATGTACAATGTTGTTTGTCATATTTTCTGAAAAGAACTTTTTTTTATATTAAAAACTTTGCAAATTATAAGCAAAAAACTAGGCGAAATTTGGGACTGTTTTTATAAAAACCTTAATTTCTCTACGAGTATACATGCTATCCTCATAAAAATAAACACAGTATATTACAATAAGCCACTTATTAATATTCTCGAGTTTAAATGCCTTTGCTACTTTAGTTTTTACAGGGTTATCCAAAAGATATTCGTTTTTTTCAATTTGTTGACAGTCCCCTATGAGGTTTCATGAAAATATCTTCGCGGAAATATATATAACCTATACTGTACTGTTTACGCACCTGCAGTTTCAGGTTGATTCTTCATTATTTTTCTAAATAGTTAACAAAACGTCTAAAATCGCAAGTGACCAATCACCTTTGGCAATATAGTGTATATATATAGCAATATAGTGTATATATATATATATATATATATATAATATTTTGTCTAACAATATCTCAAAACAAAAATCTTTATGGTATATATAGATTTCTGCTAAACCTTCGAGGTAGATCATTTGTTTTTAGAAATAGTGGTATGCAAAATAATAATTAAATAAAAACAGTTGGCAGTGGCAGCTCAGAGGCGTATAAAAATTAGAATTATTTAACTTGATGTACATGTATTGTTTTTTAAAAATTGTTCTTTTTTTGCAGATTAGAATGGAACAAGAATTAAAAAAATATCAAGTAAGTATACTTTCATTTGTTTTCTCAGTTTATTTCTGAAGAATGAATTTAAAAATTCCAAAATTAAACGAATAATAGCAAATTGTGTATGTACCTTTTTTAATATATTTTTTCTCGTATAAATAAGGTTTTTGCCCGCGGTAAATTGAATAAGTCACGTAATCTAACAAAAGATAACGGATTATAACAGTATGCAATTGGCTGGACAAAGTGATTTCATGCAGTGGACAAAACCAAAGTAAAGCAAAATAGTTTAAATCTGCTGTATTAACTAGTTAACAGTTTTCCCGAACGCCGCTTGAGAAAGAAGAATTTTCTTGTTTTGTTGCTGAACATTTTTATAGGAATTTTTAACTGTAATTTTCACTTTAATAATTGGCAGGCAGTTTTCTTTTATATAAAGCAAATATTTAAGTACGTAAAAATATTTAAGTACGTTTTGTCCCTATTTTTTGTTTATTGTAAGAAATAAAAAGAAAAGTGCCCAGTTAAACTGAGGGCATTGAGCTTACAGGCTATTAACATTAATTGTATATTATACTATTATTTCAAAGAATATTGCCCCTCGAAAAATAAAGAAATCGACAGTAAATTAAGGGGGATTAGCCTCCGTTCCCTCCCTTTATACTTAACCAATGAGCCCCCAAAACTAATCAGCGAAGCGCCTTATCACAATGAACCCATATACAAAATTTGAAGCAAATCTGATAATTCTACATGAAAAACACATTTATCTAAATAAAGGGGTGTTAACACCTCGTTCTCCCCTTAATACCTAACCAATGAACCCCCAAAACTAATCAGGGAAGCGCCTTATCAGAAAGAGCCTGAAGCAAATCGGTAATTTCTATCAAGAGTTATCGCGTTACGTACATGGGCGATTCCACCGTTACGTGTTTTTTTTTTTTTTTTTTTTTTTTTTTTTTTTTTGCAAATTGAGACAAATTTGGAAGTGAAATTATTTAGATAACGTTTTACTTTTTTTGTTGTTATTACAGGACACATACAGAATCATTTTTGAGGTGACAGCTTAAGTCTAAAGTGATAATTTTTTTTTAAAATAGTAAAGTCGTTGTTACGTATGTAACTCAGAAAAATCACACACGTAACAACGACTTTACTATTTTTTTTTTTTTATTTGTTATTTATTTAGACTAAAGGTGTCATTACAAAAATGATTGTGTACGTGTCCTGTAGCAATAAAAAAAAAGTAAAACGTTATCTAAATAATTTCACTTCCAAATTTGTCTCAATTTGCAAAAAAACACTCTCTAAAAGTCACACACGTAACGGTGGAATCGCCCACATACAGAACCTGCGGGCACAATAGCTCTCAGGATTTGATAGCCTATGAGCTAAAATTGGAACTGTTAATATGCCATATCTTTTGCAGCAATATGAAGTGATTAGCTCTTCTCTGTAACCGGTAAACACCTACTGGCAATTCTTTCTCAAAGCCTGACTAATCCTATTTGGTAAATTGCCCCTGGAAAACTTACTTAAAAGCTTGAGTGCTAATATTTAAATTTCAATCTGCGTTTATATGTAAAAATATTTTCATGGAGGTATCGAAGATTTGCATTGTTTATTGCGGGAAAAATAAATTTTGGAACACTTCTAATTTCAAAATTGACCGTTCAAAAGTTATTACATTCATTATCTTTATAAAATATTATATTATATTATCAGCCAAATTATTAGTCGAATTTTCAAGAGATGGTGGTTTTAGGTTGTTTTCTCAAAAAGAAGTTTCGTTTCTGTTTGTAATAAGTGCGCGTCAAAAATTTCATCCAGAAAATATATGTTGCATCTAATTGCAAATTAAATAGCAAAAGCATTTACTGATGCCAAAAAGAAAATCTTAATGTTTGTTGAGTTTTATTTTTAAATAATTTTATTCCTTTTTGATTGATATATGTATATCTTTTTATTTCTATTTTTTTCAAATATATATGAGTTTTTAATTAGTTTCATTTTTCTTAATATGGAATTTTTTTGCGATACCTATAGTGTTCAAACTTTGGGTTTTTTTTTCTTATTTTTCTCTTCATAAAGCAACATTTTTTTTTTTTTTGAGTACAGAATAAAATTTCAGCAGTTTTGCACCTAAAATTAAAAGTAACATTTAATCAGTAGAATTTCCTTGTTATTCGATATGTTTCCTAACGAATTTGAGAGATTAATATATTTTTACTTTCAGGATCTAGCAGAAAGAATGAGAACCGGCAACCTAAGGGTAAATATTTATTTATAATTAATTATAAATAATAAATATAACAGTCATAGTAACCACTGCTTACTATTATTGATAGTAACCCATTACGCAACCCATGATGTATCCTTTAGGGGGGGGGGGGTACATACGTTCTCAACCTTCAAATCAAATTTTTTTTTTACGGAAATTAATTTTTTATAGTGTGCAAAAATTTTTAGGGATATCTCAATTATTAAGAAAGATATGAGCTAAAATGTGAGAGGGCGCACGTTGTTAAATCTTTATAAACGCAATTTTCTGGAAACTGCATTTTTTTTAACATGGACAGCACTTCAACAATGTTTAACATTTTTGGATAAAATTTGTTCTCATCTACCCGTAATTAAAATGACTAAGGGCCATCGAGCCCCCCCCCCCTATCTATTAAGTTTAAATGTCAAAATTTTAGACGAAAAAAGAAATATTTTTTTTTCAAAACAGCGCATTTTTCCTTTTTAAAAAAAGGAGTCTGCGGCCTTTAGCTACAACCTTCTCTTATAAGAAGAAACTAAGATTTTTTATTCCCCGGTGAATTTATAATAATTAAACACCAAGAAAATAAGGGACTAAGATTTTTTCGTCAGAGATGGGGTGGGGGGGGGTCTCTGTCCCCCTGAATCCACCGTAAAAGTCAATTTTTAATTTTATTTATCCTGTTTATTTGTTTGAAATTTATCTGAAACGCTCAGGAGGGGGGGGGGGGGGTTGAAACCTTCTAACGAAAAAAAAAAATCAACTATTTCAATTCTACGATTTGAAAAAAAAAAATGCTAGAAACTATTTTTGAATATGTAATGTTTCTTAATTGTTGAATTTTTGTATTTTTATATCAGTATGTTTAAACATTGTTCTACCCTAAGAGTTCTGACACAAAATTGTTAGTTTGTTTCATATTTATAAGTCAAAGATTCACTAGACAGTGAACCACAGGCATAGTTGTTCCAAAATAATTACACATTTTTCTGCCAGCACTCATATCTCTAAGTATTTCAAACTATATATCTCAAGTTTTAGGAAGGGAGAGGCAATCCTTCACTGCACCCCTCCCGTGTACATCCACCAATGTAAGTAATTTTTAGAAAATTTTATGTTTTGTGAAAGCAAATTCTTTAACTACTTAATACACTAAAAATAACCAAGTAAACAAATTTGTGCAATTTTCACATACTTTCTACACTCTAATCAAACTCTTTTTATAAAGTAATACCAAATTTAGTGCATAGGAAAGTATTTTAAACACTTTAACTGTTTGAAAACATTCTCTGATGGTGCTGACTTATATAGAGATACAATTGTAACACAGTCATTACATATATGTTACTATTATATCACTTTTCAGACACTTAAATGACTGAATTTCAGACATATCATCGTTATTCAGACATGTTTCTCAGATCGTTTATACAATGATCATAGTAAGACACTTAGGTGTCTTAAATTCAGACATCTATGATGGCTGAAATTTCACATTCAGACACTTAAATGTCTAAATTACTGTTTCAGACATACATATGTGTCTGAATTTAAGACGCCTCGATTTGCAGTGTGTGCATAGCACACAAAAATATTTTACGTTATTAGAAGTTCATTGTTATAACTACAGAGAATCCTGGTTTTTTTAATTTTTAAGACATTTGACTCATATCACTATGATTTTAAATGCCTGCTCAATTGTTAGGTAATACTATAACTACAGTAAAATCTGTGAAAATAAAATCTGTCTAAAACGGAATCCTATGAAGGAAAAATTACATGGTCCCAACAGAAAGAATATCATCAATTCTTCTTGCTAAGATGAAAACCTGAATAAACTGGAATTTCTTCTTGTTCCTTTCGATTTCGGTTTCACACTCTCTTAAAACGAAAGAGTGGATTTGGCTTCTCAAAAAAGAGTTCTAATTTATCGGATCGTGAATGAGTTGATTTTTAAACGTTTGACTCATCTTGATTTGAATTTTTATTTTTCTAATGCACTCCAGAAGAGCGAATACTAAACAACTAAACTATCGAGTTGATCGATAAAAAAAGCATTCATTGGCGAGCGGAAATCGAAATACTATAGTAGTACCAGTAAATACCAGTAAGCTGACGCATCTGACGTGACCTTCCACCGTCCCCTCTACAATACAATACATATCCGCTGAGCAGACGAGAGACGACAGGCGTGTGTATTTTACGCGGCTAACAGCACGTTGTTGACAATTTTAAAGAAGGGATACTTGAAAAGGTAAGAATTACTGCTGATTTAAATATTCTAATTATGCTTTTTATAATGATTCTGTTAAATATTAATTGTTATTTTATATATAGGGCGTGATATTTTTCAGTTTATATCAATATTTTTATTAAATATGTCTTAACCCTAACATTTAGGACTATTTATAAGAGCGAACATTTAGCGATCTTTTAAGTTGGAAGGATAAATATTAAAAAATACTCTAAAACATAATGAAATAAATCCTTTGCCTCTCCTTTATGTTTTTTTTTTTTTAATGTTGTTTCAATAAATATGATTTATATAAATAGAATTTAGTAGCAATTTAAACTTTTAAAGAAAATATCTTGGCGGTACGTTCGTTTATATAGTATATATTTTTAGCGATGTTTCAGAACTCTAATTTTTATAATACTATAAATTGAAAATTGACTTGTCCGACTTTAAAAATATTGTTTTAAAGTAAACAAATTATATTTCTTATTTTATTCTCTGTCTGAAGAAATTTTTCCTGGATGTTTTTATTGACCTGCCTTGCTTTTCGAAAGTGCATACATAAATTTCAGTCATTTTATGTTGCTCAGAGTTGGATTATTTGAAATGCATCTAAAACATATAAGAAAGGCTTTAGTGTATTTATTTCATGTTAATGAAATTTTTTGGAAAGTAGCTGTATTAGTATACACGCTGTTTTTCTAATATTTTAAAATATACTTGATTTATGAAACTGTATAAATCCCATATTTTTTATCATATGTTGTTAAAAATAAGGTAAATATCTACATTCACGGTTTGAATATTCCTAAATAGTATTAGGATTAAAACATATTTAATGATAATATTGATATAAACTGAAAAATATCATGCAATGTATCGAATAATATTGCATAGAAAACATAATCATTATAACAAAATAAAAAATAAAAAGATTAAAATATTTAAATCAGAAGAAATTCTTATCCTTTCAAATATTCCTTTTAAAATTCTCTTTTTGGGTCGGAAGGGGGGGGGGGGGGTATATATTTCAAGCAGCTCAGAAACAAAACAAAAAAAAAAAAAAAAAAAAAAAAAAAAAGATGCTTTTTACTTAATTGTTGAATATATACATATATGTACACATAAATATGTATACATTCAATATGCAAATTACTTTTTTCTTTCTAAAATAATAATCTACCTGTTCATGAAATTTATTATTTTACAATGAAATATTACATTTTACCATGAATTTTAATTCCCCTTCCCCTCCTCAAGTATGAGTTAGTTATAAATCACTCAAGTGCTACTGGATTTAACCTTCATTGATTTGATTTCACTCAAGTATGAGTAAAATAGAGATCACTCAATCATGAGTTGCTTAAAACAACTCGTTCACTCGAGTTGTTTCAACTCTTCATGAGAAGCTCACTTTCAAATCGTGAGATGAGTGGATTTCGGCTCAACTTGAGTTATTTTGGCTCTTTCGTTTTAAGAGAGCAGGTCTTACTTAATAAATATTTGACAAAGCTGATTACATATTACGTATTTTATAATTACATATTTTTAATTTTACAATGAGTCGGCTATTAGAAACTCATTAAAATTATTCTTTGTAAATTTATTTTACGGGGGGGGGGGGCAAAATCCATGCTTGCCCCCCGTGGGAAAAAAAAAAAGCTAGTTTATGCCCTGTCTATGATACTACATTCCGAAGCAAAACAATTTACTCTCAGTTTTAAAACCATAAGTGAAAGGAATGAATTCTAGAGATCCAATAGCCCTTTTAAAGTTTTTAAACTTTACATCAACTTAAAAAAATTGCGAGGTCTATAGAGGATACCTCTTCACCCATCAGCTATAGCTACCAGCCATCCCGTATTTTTAGTACCTCTATTTCCTAATAGTAATCTTCGTCATTTTGGGTCATGGTCAAGCTAATTGTATCTAAAAAACGGTTCAAACGATTTTGACGAAATTTTGTATCCGACTATTTTCGGGCACGAGAAGACTATTGGGCTGGGTCACATGTTCGAGAACTTTCGATTAGTGGGTCATTTTTGGGTCAAAGCGGGTCAAATTAATTTTATCTAAAAAACGGCTCTAACGATTTTGATTAAACTCGATTAGTGGGTCATTGTGGGTCAAGATCTAAAAAGTGGCTCAATTTACACTAAATTTTGCATCCAATGGTTTTCGAGCACGAGAAGACTGTTGGGCTGGGTCACATGTTCGAGAAAATTCAATTAGTGGATCATTTTGTCATGGGTCATTATGAGTCAAGCTATTTTATTTAAAAACGGTTCAGAGGATTTGAAATAAATTTAACACCCAACAGGTTTAGGGAATAAGAAGACTATTAGGCTAGGTCACATGTTCGAGAAATTTCGATTAGTGGGTCATTTTGGTCATGGGTCATTATGGGTCAAGCTATTTTATCTTAAAAATGGCTCAGACTATTTACACTAAATTTTGCATCCTATGGTTTTCGGGCACGAGAAGATTGTTGGGCTAAGTCACATGTTCGAGAAAATTCAATTAGTGGGTCATTTTGGTCATGGGTCATGATATTTGAACTCAAATTTAATTTTGACCGAGCATAGCTCGGTCTTCCCTTCTCGTGAGTGATGGTTTCAGAGCTGCCGTTCTCCGTCACTCACAGTATTTTTTAATACATAAGGGGTGCGACTAGTGACTATTTTTATAATTTATTTTAAACTATTTTTACGATTTTTTACAATTTTTTCGCACGTGTTGCAGAAATATACTAACGAAGATTATTGCTTGAAAGTAGTGGACAAATAAAATATTATCGCCAGAGGCATTGAAGAAATACTATGCGTTAATGAAAACGGATACAATGGATAAGATAATGCTTATGTAGTCAAGTGTGTTCGGGAATTTGGGGGATTGGGATTGTTTTTACTACGCTACAAAAAAAAAAAAAAAAAAAAGTGTTCATTTCGCAGCATAATACTGGCATCCCAGTTGCCTGTATTATACCGTAAAATTAACAGTAATAAAATAAGCAATTACGCTACCGCGCGCACGGTAGTGTATTACTGTTAATTTTACGGTATAATATGCTAGTTATTACACTATAAAATCAACACACTTTTTTTGCAGTGTAGTTTATTTTGTTAAGTTTTATCTTTAGTAGAAAATTTGAATCACTTAAGAAATTTTTCTTTATTTTATGTAAATCAGAATGTAAGCATGCATGTATTAGTAAGATTCGTATAATCTATGATGTACTTAACAATTGTTTTTCTTTTGCAGTGTTGTCGTGAAGGAATGAATGGGGAGTTTCTGGTAAGTATTAATTTAAATACAATTAAATGCGTGTTTTTTTAGCCTGAAATTAAGGGCTCATGCTCTTTTATTTTCCTACGATGTGTTAATCAAGTTATAACTGTTTTATACTTTAAAGCAGTGCATATGAGGCTAGCGCAAATTTCTGAACACTTTTTGAGATTTAAAATACCAATGATCGATACAGCAAATCGAATTGCCATTATATTTTGTTTGATTTCTCTTTGAATTTTTAACGCTTTCCAACATACTTCTTTTAATTGGTAAAATTCTTAAAATAAAAACAGTAAAATAAGTTTTATTAGACTGCTGACATGTTTCGACTGCTTCGGAGCCGTTATCAAAGCAAATGAGAATATTCTACAATTGAACGGTCTATGACGTTATTATGTGAAAGGTAGCATTAGAAAAGCTACCTATTGCATCCGCTCGGAGGAAAGCAATTCCAAAAAATGGTATATTTTCACCAATAATGAACCCCAGACCCCCAAACAAACCTTCGTTCAAATGTTGATATATCTGACTTATGTCATGCTGTAACTCTCGTATTTATGAACCGATATGAATGTGACATCATGTGTACAGAACTCGACCGAGTTCGTTGGCCAGCTTCATGCGCCATCTTATTTCAAAACGGCGTCAAGTTAAAGTTTAAAAAAATAAATAAATAAATAAATAAAAATAAAAAATTACAAATTGAAAAAGTTGTTTCCGTTAAGTGTTAGATCGATCAAATAATAGAACAAGGATTCCGGAACATTTTTTGTTTTGGCTTTATCTTAAAAAATGGCAGAGATATGGCAGTTTGAAATTCTAAGGTGGCTGACATTTTGAAACAATCTGATTTTTGTTATGCTGTAATTCTCAGGCTGAAATTCGTATTCAAATTCAGTATTAACGATAACCGGGATTAAATTTTCTATAATCTAGTTCCAAGCAATTTAGCTTCGGGTGTTTGAGTAAAATGAGTTGAATTTTTAAAAACATGGACTACTTAGGACATGGAATACTTACATACCAAATTTGTAAGAATATTACTGCATTGGTCGTAGCTCAGTTGTTATGGCTTCTGTACATTGCCCCGGGTTCGAGACCGGGACGAGCTGTGTTTTTCTCATTTTTTGTTTTATAAATATACTTGTAATTATTATTTAATAATCCTAATTAAAAATTATAATATTGTGCATTAATTATAATATTAACCTATTTATTTTTTATTTGTAAATAAATCGCTGTTTAAAACATCATTAAACAGTTATTTTTTTATCACTTTAAAATGTATTTCATATATACTTTATCGATGCAATAATACTGAACAATTTTGTCAGTTCGTGATTTTAAAACATCATTTATATATTGCTTAACAAGGGAAGTCAATGCGATTATAATACAACTCTGTTAAGATGCATAATTATATTAAAATTTAGCATGAGAATTAAATTACAGCATATTTTTTTGCATATTAAAGAGTTTTAAATTTGTAATACTTGTACTTGCGCTTTGAATTAATTTATAATTAATAAAATAAAGTACGATTTTTGTAACGATTTTGTAAATTTTACGAGTCAATAATGGATCCGTTAAAAAGAAAAATACTCTTTAATTGATGAAAAATGTTTAATAATGGCTTAAAAATCAAATAAATTAAATTTAAATATGTTAACATTATAATTAATGTACGATATTAAAATTTTTAATTTAGACTATTAAATTATAATTACAGGTATATTTATAAAACAAAAAATGAGAAAAACAAACGTAGCTCGTCCCGGTCTCGAACCCGGGTCCACAGATCAACGGGCAGACGCCGTAACAACTGAGCTACAACCAACGACGAAGTTTCGTTACAAAGTAAGTAAAGTTGTGTTAAAATATTAGATCCCCCTAATTTCTCGAGAACTAAAGAGCGTTGCATAAAATCCGTTGAACTTGAGAGTAAGGGGTTTCTACCCTACAACATATATACAAATATTCAAAATCTGTGATTACCAAGCTTGGTCCTCTCTTTATCGGTGTATGTTTTTTTTAAACATATTTAAAAGTTAATATAAAGATATACCTATCCTAAGCCTCTACTTGTAATCAGTTACTCGTCTGTGGCATGTCTTCCTTATTCTGTTCTTTGCATGCAAAGCCTGGACACAATCTTATGATCATGAACCGGCAGCTAACTTGTAAGTATGATTTTAAGCAGTTCTTTGTTCCTACGGATTAAGTCAGCTGTGTGGTTAGTTCGTAAGTATAAAATCAATATGACTATTTTTCAGACAAAAATTCATAGGACTTTCGCCTCCTCCTAAGACGGTTCAGTGTTAACCAGCACCGGGTCAACCCACACAATGAGAATCCGATTCATCATTCCACCCCAATTTCTGGGAGCAGAAAATTTTTTTTCTTTCATTTCGTCTTCAAAAAATCTGCTAAGGATGGTCCCTTTTTAAAATAAATCCCTTCGGAGAAGGAAGGGGAACAGAATGACAGTTAGACAAATGACTGCACTGGCTACAGTTGACTTTAAAAAATGCACTAGAAAGATAGTATTTATTTCAAAAACCTTCCCAATTGCAATAAAAAAACATTTTTGCTATATAACTATGATTTTTCATTATTTATAAACTATTTATTTACATATTAATAAAGAAAAACATGAAAAAATAATTGAACAATCACAATTTTCAAAAACTTAGTTTCTGAAGAATTCTCCATGAAATCAAATTAAATTTTCTTATTAAATTGAAATAAATGAAAATATCTTTATTTATGAAATATAATGAAGAATTAATTATCAAAATATATATTTAAAAAAACTAGGGGATTCAACTGAATATAGGTTAAAACCATTCTTTTAATTGAAAACTCTACAGATTTTTTACATTTAATATTTTTTTTTATATTTTTCACTAATAATGCTAATATTGGCCTTGTGCCTGGAGTTAATAGTAGAAGAAATCGCTTAGACAGCAGCCTTTTGATTCTGATAATTTCAATGGTTCGATTACATGTCTTTTGTTATATATATATTATTTTATTTATTGATGAAGTTTTAATTTTCGCTATGGAATATAAGCCGGAAACAAATGCTGAAATGTTTATATTAATTTAAGTGAAGACGCATTTATTTTTCACAATCGTCTGCAATTATTTTAACAAGAATGAAAAATCATGCGTCAAGCATAGATTATGTAACATTTTCCAACACTTCCAAAATAACTTTGTGCACATTTTTACCGTAAAGTGTAAGATGATATCTAACTAAACAATTTTGAAAACGCATAACATAGTTTAAAATCAAATTTCAGGAATTACCAACAATATTCGGAAAAATATTCGAGCTCTTTTGTACAGCCCTGTATAGGATCTATAGATTTGTATATATACTAAATGAAATGCTAAATTTTATTTCAGTTAGGAAACGCGTAGTATAGTTTAAAATCCCCTTCTGCAATTTCCGACATTAAACGGAAATGTACTCGAGAAATTTTGTGTTGCCCTATATACAACCTATACAATTTATACACACCAAGTAATAGACAAAAAATGAGTTAAATTTAAAAACGCGTTCAGCAACTAAAGAAACATTCCAAATTATTAATAAGCAGTACTTTAACCGAATTATTTTGTGTGTCCCTGTAAATGAACGATGAAAGCTATATCTACAGTATTCTATAGTAAGACTCTTGTAATCCATGTTAGTGATATATATCAATTTCAATAGGTTTGAAATAATGAAACATTATTAAAATAAACTGCAAACTATTTTCCTTCATAGACTTCATTTTTCCTTCATTTTTTTTGAGTATCCCTGTAAATTAACTATAAGTGCTATGCACACCGCATTCTATAATTAGTCTCTTGTAGTACACTTTAGTGATTTATATCAATTTCAATGTGTTTGAAATTGTATAACACCATTAAAATAAACCGCAAATAATTTTTTCCTCATAGACCGCAATGTAACAGAATTATTTTGAGTGTCCCTGTAAAAAAAACTATAAGTGCTACATATTTCATTTTCAATACCGATTATGCCACAGTAAACATCAATAACATATATCAATTGCGAGAAGATCCGAGTATATTTACCCGAGTTAGAGCACGGACAGACAGATAGACAGACAAACCGAATTCATAAACCCTTTTCAACTAATTTGGAAAGTGTTAAAAATGAGTAAATTGCAATACAGTTTTCAAGAAAATTACGATAGTTTTCAAACAAATAGCATTTGAAAGTAGATTTTTTTCAATTGGAAATGTGTGATGTTTAGAAATTAAAAAAATTGCAGTAGCAAAAGTCGCAAAACTGAAATTTCATTGTCAAGTGTTGCCATTCGCAAAATGACGTCAGCGTTACGCACGGACACGTCAGTCCTTTATATTATAGATTGTATTAGTAAAAATTCCACAGAATTTAGTTATTACGCTTTTTTTCTTTAATTAAATAAATTGCTCGGCATCGAATTATGTAGTTCTTTTATCTAATTTTTATCTAATGTCATGTATTGTAAAAAAGGGGTTTCAACCCTAATGAAATGTTCCAGGACTAAACAATCGATTTTTTTTCTGAATTTCAGCTTATGCATTTGATATTGAATTTAAATATGTACTGAACATTAAATATGAACTTTAAATATGAATCTCTCAGGGCTAATATTTGAACATTTCCATAATAAATTACCATACCATAACATAACATAAGGATAACGCATGAATGCATGAATGAAATGCATGAACAGCGCAATTTTCATTATATCTGTCACTTTTTACATACTGATTTCCAACAGGTCATCAAAAGTAATTAAATTTTGATTCATTTAAAAATATTCTTTGACACCAATTTTTAAAGTTTCTTGAAAAATTCAGTTTTTTCCCCCTCCTGTTCTTGAGTGTAAAGTAACATTTATTGTTGCATTTAACTGATGAGTAAATTAAAAAAAAAAAACTACAGAATGAAAGAAAATATCTTGATTCAAAAGAATTTTTTCAGTGAAAGATAAAACAAGAAATGTTTAAATGAGATTAATTTTTCAGTACATTAAAAATATCTTACGTACAAATTAAATAGAAGCATTTTCAATACAATCACTATATTGGCATTTAAAAAGTAACAAGTGATTAATGTTTATTTAAAGTCGTAGTTATAACAAAAACAAGAAAATCAATCTTAAGTAATCAATTATATTATAGCACAATTGAAGTTTATGATTTCTGTTTGTTACCCTTTTGGTCCGTGATTTTTTTTTTTTACATATTTAATATATTTAATAATAATATTATTTATTATAATATGTTTGGTCGTAAGAATTCGGAAATGCATTGTAGCGGAAGGCTGCAATTGATTATTGAAAATATCATTTTTAGGGTTTCGTTCATCTCACGAAACCTTATTACTCCCGCTTTCTTGTCTATCCGTCACAGAGCCGGTTCTCAGAAACTATGTAACTTACAGTCATGAAATTTTGTGTACTTCTAGCTAAATAATTATTCTGAAGGTCAAAATCATAAAATTGGAAAAAATCGTATTATTTGAGTATATAGAGATAAAAAACCAAAAATCTAACAGCCTTTTCCTATTAAATTTAAACATTTTACGTTATAGCAGTTGCCAACAATTAAAAATCCACAATAAAATTCTTTCTACAATAATTAATTTTTTATTGAAAGATTTCCACGTGAAAAATGAAAATAAAATAAAAAGTTTCACCAATTGAAAAAAAAAAAAAAAAAAAGATTAATATGACATCATATTAGTAATAAAACGGAAATTTTCAAACATTTCTCAATAACACAAGGAGTATGAGTATATGTGTAAATACAGAAAGCAGCTTAATATGACGTCATTAGAGAATTTAAAAGAAACGTAATCTGACGTCTAACATTTTGAAAGTCTCTATAACATGTTTAATTTTGAAATTGATTTTTGTTTAAAATAGCATTTAGTCCACATGACAGAGTATAATAGTAGGCTTAGCCCGCTATCGGACCGGTTCAGATTTTCGAAAAAACGAGAAAAATAGACCGGTAAATTATTGCTTTATAAAAAAACATGACTTTTTTTTAGAAAATTAAATTTATTTGGATTTATTAAAGGAAGGATAAAGTGTTTTGAAAGGAATATTAAACGAAACCCTTCATGCGATCTTCGATCACACTTACCCACTTGTTGATTATTTTACAAGACTAAAAAAGAGAAATAACAAACTTGCATTTTTATCTGAGAAAGGATGTTAAACTTTTCAAAGTCATTAAAACGCACACTACTTATAAAAATCTTTAAAATATGTTTTCGTAGAATAAGTAACTATAACCATGGTATTTACATTAATTTATATTTTTTAATTTAAAGCTTTCAAAAAGAAAAGGCTTTATTTTTAATTAAATACTTGGGGGCTCTGTTTCCCGATAGCTCGCACTTGATAAAATCCTGAAGCATGCTTTAAGCGTCGCTGTAAAACTCAAATAAATCATTTCATTGAAATCATTTTTAAACACATTACAAAAAACTTGATTTCATTAGTTTCTATATCAAACAATTTTTTTGAACATTAAACTATCAATTTTCTTTCCTCTGATTTACTAGCAAATATGCGTTTCAGTACGTACCTGTACGTACAAAAATAATATCCAATGATTACTGAAAGAATAATAATAAAGCATTTTATTTTTACGGATGAAAGGTCTTACTTTTGAGAATGGCATCATTATCACCACGCTTCTGTTTTAGATTTATTGAATACCTATTCTGATTTCAAGAAAATGATGTGTAATTTTCAGAAACATTTTATTCAATGCATATAAAATTTATTAAAATGAAAAAAAAATTAGTTGGAACTTTATGTGCAGAACTAAAGATTGGTGAATACACGAACGCAATCATACTAAATTATTTTATTTCCATATCTGAAAACTTTTGAAAAAGACAAAGTGTAAAGTGTCATGTGATCATTATTTCAGAAAAAATTTTCCTATAATATATGATCCCATTTTTTTTAAGTAACACAAAAATGTCATTTTTAAGCCCATAATATTTGGATACTTTTAAATACTCTTCTCCTTTTTTAATGAGAAAAAGTTTTAAAAACATAACATTCACTAAAGAAAATGATTTTAAAGACAAACATAGGATTTTTTTTCTTACTATTGGTTTTAAAGAAAAACTGAGCAAAACTTTATCAAAACATGACTTCATTTGACAAACAATGAAAATTGAAAGATTTCCTATGATGACTTTGGTCAATGAAATTTGAAATCATTCTTTTCAAAATACTGTCTCCTTACATTCAGCATTTATCATTATTAAAACCAGTTAGAAAGTAATTCGTAATTTAAGGAAGAAAAAATGACACGTGGATAAAAGTTTACAAAAAGTGTAAAAATAAGTATCCTAGGTGTAAAAGTGTAAAAAATTGTCAAAAAGTGTAAATTTTACACCAAAAGTGAAAAGTTGGCAAATGTGTAATTTCCATAAATGAAATTCATCTTTTCTTTTAAGAATGGTGTCAGTTTTACCATCCAAAATCCTAACCAAACTGAGAATCCAAGAATAGGTTATCCCTTAAAGGCGGTTCTAAATATATATATATATATATATATATATATATATATATATATATATATATATATATATATATATATATATATATATATATATATATATATATATATATATATATATATATATATATTTCCCTGCTCAACATTGCAAATCATTCTGTCTAATTTACGGATTCATTTTTTAACACAAAAGAAGAAATTAAAAAATAGCATTTTCAACTGCAAAATACCATTTGCAGCCCTGACTATTGAAAAGATTTGGAATCGAAATTTTTTTTTTTAGTTTTTTTTATAAAGAAATTACTTATTGAATTATAAGCAATTGTTGTCAGGTGACGACAGTTGTTTTTCTACTTTTCCGCGCTACTGCGTCTGAAAATTCGGTTCAAAACTTTGACAGTATTTTCTGAAAGACCTTCAGTCTTTATTAAAAAGTAGAAAACACCATTCGATTACTTAGTATGCAAAAGGGTCGATCCAGGCAAAATTTGAGACCTATTTAGGGACCTTCACAAAAATCAATTTGATAAAATGGGATCCTTCACAAAATTCTTTATAATAAAATAGGTATTGTCTGTTAACTATAACTCCTGGAAGTGTTTTTGAAGTTGCTGAAAGCGTTTTTAAATTTAATTCATTTATTTTCCTACTTAGTGCGTACAAATTCTATAGATCATATACAGGGCAGAACAAAAGTTCTCGAGCACATTTCCGTTTATAGTCGGAAATTTCAGAAGTGGAATTTTACACTACACTGTAAAAAATTTTCAGAAACGTTTCTGAAGGTAACGGAGACCTGTGCTGCACGATACTAACAGAAAGGTTTCTGATTCGATCAGAAAAATGTTTCAGCTAAAACACGGAACCTTTCCGATTCGTAATGAAACTTTCCTGAGTATATCTGAAACCTTCCTGAACATATCTGAAACCTTTCTGAATATATCGGAAATCTTTTATTACGAATCGAAAAAGTTTCTGAATATATCGGAAATCTTTCATAATATATCGGAAACTTTTCTGAATGTATCTAAAACCTTTCTGAATATATCTGAAGTGTTTCTGAATATATTTTTATCTTTTTTTATTATATATTATCTGAATTTTAAGAGAATACTTGAAAAGATAAGAATTTCTGTTCTTTTAAATATTCTAATCAAACTTATTTTTTATAATGATTCTTTTTTCTAGGCGAAATTATTCGGTATATTGCGTGATATTTTTCAGTTTATATCAAAATTTTATCAAATGTGTTTTAACCCTAATATTTAAGAATATTCACGAAGTGAATATTGGGGAATTGAGATATTTACCTTGCTTTTTAACAACATATCATGAAAAAAATATGGGATTCATACAGCTTCACAAATCAAGTATTTATTTTAAAAAATTTTAAAAAATAGCATATATACTTAGAAAGAAAACTTTCAAAACTTTTCATTAACATGAAATAGACAAACTAAAGCTATACTAATATATTTTAGATACATTTCAAATAATCTAACTCCCAGCAACATAAAATGATTAAAACTTATGTATGAGCTTTCCAAAAGCAATGCAGCCTCAGAGATCTGTTTATCAGTTAATTTTTTCGGTCCTTAAAAAGTAATTTTTCATATTAAAACAAGACAATTTTACAAAAATTCTCATCTTAAAACTGGACCCTTCACAAAATTTTTCGTTCCAAAACAGTATCCGTCACAAAATTCTTTGTCTTAAAAATAGGACTTTACCACCTCAAAAACTGAACTTTTCACAAATTTAATGATTTAAAAATAAAATCTGACCTATCACAAAACAATTGAACTTATCAAAGTGCATAGCTTTTTTATGTGTAAAGGATAGATACAAAGGAACCTGATATAACGATAATTTCAAATTCCGAAAATTACGACCGGAATTTTTAAAAATATTAAAAAAACTGCACAATTTCACAATAACAGGACCCTGTGAGAAAAATCTGGACATAACCCTGAGATTAATAAAAACACCTAGGAATTTTTTTTTTTCAGAATTAGAATAAAATAAATAAATATAGTTTGTTTATTTTAAAACGATATTTTTAAAGTCAGACAAGTCAATTTTCAATATATAGTATTATAAAAGTTAGAGTTCTGAAACATCGTTAAAAAATATATATAAACAAACACACAATACCGCCGGCCGATATTATTCTTTAAGAGATAAAATTGCTACTAAATGCTATTTATAAATCATATTTATTGAAGCAACATTAAAAAAACAAGAAATGAGAAGACAAAGGATTTGTATTTTTATATTTTAGAGTATATTTTAATAATTATCCTTCCAACTCAAAGTATCTAAATGCTCATGTAAATAGTCCTAAAAGTTAGGGTTAAGACATTTGTTAAAAATATTGATATAAACTGAAAAATATCACGCCATGTATGAGATAATAATGAATATAAAACAGAATCATTATAAAAAATATTATTAGAGTAAAAACAGCAGAAATTCTTACCTTTTCAAATATTCCTTTTTTTAAATTCTCTTTTTGGACCGTTCGAATAACTAACATTATATTCCACATCCAACAACCTGCTGCTTTATTTTTGCCGTTAACGGCGTACACTGTTTGAAATAGTTGAGAAGAGAAATACTTGAAATGCGGACAAACTGGTTTGCTATAGAAGAGGGTCGGTTTCAATCACCTAAACCTAAAAATTCGGAAAGGTTTCTGATGGTTTCAGAAAGTGAAAATAGCTCTCAGATATCCGATGGTATCAGAAACATTCCTGTTAGAATACTAAACGTTCCAAATATTTTTTACAGTGTACGCTACGCGTTTCCTAACAGAATAAAAATTTAGCATTCTACGTAGTATATATACAAATCTATAGATCCTATACAGGGCTGCACAAAAGAGTAATTCCTGAAATTAGGTTTTTAAATATGATATGCGTATATCGGTGATGTAATTTGTTTACTTAGATATCAACTTTCATCTGATTAAACGGTAAAGTTATGTAAAATTATTTTGGAAGAGTTGGAAAGTGTTACATAATCTATGCTTGACACATAAATTTTCGTTCGTGTTAATTTTACATTCTACAAATTATTTTAAAAATAAATTTAAACTCCTCTAGTTTAACTGAACAAGTATTGCCTCTATTTAGAAGCAATGAATTTAAAGAAGAAACATAGCTTTGAAAGTAACTATTTCCTTAAGATGGTTGTTAAGATGTATCACAAAGGCGAAAAATGCGGAACGATTAAGCGAGAATAACATTTTTTAAGCATTTAATTAAATTATAAATCTAAAAAACTTTTATGCATGTTCTTCAAGAAGGCGTCATTTTTTATTAAAATCGTGAAAATGACGTACTTTATATAACATCAGTTCCAAAATTAGCCGAATATCCCAATTACGAAATGTTTGAGAAATCAAGTCACATTGAAAACAGGCCCTTTTATACGGAACAAATTTAATCTGAATAGTAACTATGATTTCATAGTTGATACTTCATGGCATTTAAAAAAATTAATGTAATAAATATACTGGTGTCCACAGAAATTAAGGGGCAGTGACCAATTTCAGACGTTTTGTCGAATATCTTACTGAAACTCTTGAGGAAATGCCCGAAATGCCCTTGAACTTTGAGGATGTAAAGAACATGTTTGATTTCATGTATTTCAGTGACGATTTTGTCGCGAGGACAATTGCGGGGGGGGGATAATAAATTTAATAATATAATAACATTTTTGATCACCCAAATAAGAAAAAAAATGCTAAAAATGATCTGTAACTGTAGCAAATGACTATGTAGGTCCTGTTCAACATATGTGTGCATTTGTGTAAGCATAGCACGTTAAAAATGTTAAAGTTTCCGTGAAAATTTCAAAAGATTATATATATATATATATATATATATATATATATATATATATATATATATATATATATATATATATATATATATATATATATATATAACATGCAGAGTTGTCAGCCGAATTTAACACCGCTTTCCAAAAACTTACAAAAAATCGTAGAAATAGTATACTGTGATTAAAATATTAATATATTGAATATTTGATGAGATATAGGTATTTTTATGAAATAAACTTTAACTGCGCATGCGCGAACTACAGCAAAGTTTTTTTTTTTTTTTGTCATGATTGTACGATAGGGCAACTCATATAAAAAGACCAGTGAAATACCGTGAAAACTCAAACGTTACAGCAATAATTGAAAAAAATTGAGGAGGACATCCCATATAATCATATCGGATGTCCTCCTCAATTTTTTAATTATTGCTGTAACTTTTTGAGTTTTCACGATGTTTCACTGGTCTTTTTGTTTGAGTTTTTGCCCGATAGTATTGACTATTAAATCATGACAAAAAATCTTTGCTGTAGTTCGCGCATGAGCAGTTAAAATTTATTTCATACAAATACCTATATCTCATCAAATATGCAATACCAGCTAACCCGCCTGGCGTTGCCCGGGCCTGAGATAATTACAATCTCAGAGAAAGGCGTTAACCCCCTCCCTCCCCATACCCGCAAATACAACGAATATAATTTGTTCAAGAAAACCACCGTCACCTACATTAACGCTATCATTAAAAAATAATTACATTTTTCTGATAATTAGAACATAACGAAGACGCTACGCTAAAATAGCTGGCAGATGACACCCTTTCCCGACTTCAATTTCAAATCTATATCTTAATCAGTTACCTAAATTTTTGTTAATTAGTAAAAATTGGCAATTATTTCCTTTCATTTTCGCAAACTAAATGGAGGGATCTGCCAGAGAAACAGATCTCTTTGTAGTTCAGCTTTTAATGAATGCGCAGATCCCGGTCTGAAACTTGCTCGGATTATTTCACTGGCGCTGGCAGTTTTTTGCATAAATAAAGAAAAATTACAGCCGAATTTTTCAAAAATCGCATAGTCAGATGCAGAATTTTTCATCATCAAATTGATATCAGAATTAGCTTTCTTAAAATTCGCTAATTCGTAAAATAATTTCGAATTCGTTCATTTCCGCTAGCAAATCCACAACAGAAGTTCTTATCTTTAGCCATTTTGATTTAAAAGATAGCATTTTCGATGCGATGTTCAATGATATTCTAATTAATATTTTGAGTAATTATCAAAATATTAAAATTCTGAGACTCAGGTGCACAATGGTCAGACCTTGGACTATCCACACCTAAATTTTCAACTTCTAGGTGGGCTAGATTTTGCTTGCCATCGTAGACAGACAGACAGACAAACAAACACACACACACCGCAGTATACTATTTCCACGAATGTTTGTCAAGTTTTTGAAAAGTGGTGTTAATTTTGTCTGAAAACTCTGCATGTTATAAAAAAGAAAACTTTTGAAATTTTCATAGAAACGTTAACATTTTTATGAGTATACGTGCTATGCTTACACAAATGCTGAACGGGACCTACCTTGTCATTTGCTACAGTAACCGATCACTTTTAGCATTTTTTGTTACTTGAGTGATCAAAAATATTATGTTATTATTAAAATTATTATTGCCCCCCCCCCTCTAATTGTCCTCGCGACAAAATCTTCACAGAAAAACATGAAATCAAACATGTTCTGTACATCCTCAAAGTTCAAGAGCTTTCCGGGCATTTCCTCACGAGTTTCAGTAAGATATTCGACGAAACGTCTGAAATTGGACACTGCCCCTTAATTTCTGGACACTAGTGTATTATCTGAATGTATTTTTTCCATAAAGAATTGAAAAATACCATGCAATTCTAAAGCAACACATCTGGTTGCAACTCAGATAATGATAAATTTTTGTATTTTTTTCTTTCTAAGTAAGTTTGTTTTGATATTTTTTCAGCCGGTGGAGACGGCAGAAGAGAGGAGACGTCGTCGCCTGGTAAGTTTAATTACAATTTTGATTTTTCAAACATTCTTAACCCCTCATTCTGTTCACAGAAGAAGAAAAAGCAGCAGTGGGATTCTTTTCATGGTTTTTTAAAAATAAAAATCCGTGATATCTGGAATCGTAGGAAGAAAATTGAAGTATATTAGTCCAAAATTCAGTTTCAAGATTTTAAGTTGAAGTCTTTACCGAAACTTTTAAAAACTGTTCGATTATGTAGTTTTTGAATAAGAGCTCCTGCCAACCTTCTGCGTTTGCGATAAAAACGAATTCAGAAATGTGTCAAAAAGTATAGCCAGTTTGGATTTGAGAGCAGCTTTAATGAAACATTACTATAAGGCTGTTCTCAAATCCAAACTGGATACTTTATGATATAGTTTTTCATTCTTTTCTCTTCAGAAACGCATGTAATTGGCAGGTGTTCTTATTCAGAAACTGGTAAAGCGGAAGACGTTTTCCATTTTTTCCTAAAGGCAGAAGATCTTTCAGAAAATACTGACGTTTTCAATTGAATTGCCCATCCGGCAGTGTGAGAAAGGATAAAAACGCATTGTCATGTGACACAAATCGCTTTATACTCGATAAGTAATTTATTTATCAAAAAATGGAAAACTCATTTAGACTCCAAATCGCTTCAATAGTCAGCTCTGCTAATTTTATGCCTTTGGATTTAAAAATTAGTCATAAAATGTGTCAAAGTTTCGCGCTGTCGAGAGCAATGCGAATTTAACAGAAAGAAAAGAAACACCAATCGTTTATTTTTTGGCAGTCAGTCTTTTATAAGTTTATAGATCGCTCGTTTTACAATGAGGGATTTAATCTTTGCAGTGTTTTGGAATGCATTCAGACTACTGTAATCGGTAACTTTTGAGTTTATTTTTTGGCAGTCAGTCTTTTATAAGTTTATAGAATATAAAATAAATAGATATTTTTACTTATATTTACATTTTATTTTCTATTATCTTTGACATTTAGTTATTTTTTAAATACTGTAGTTCAAATTTGCTCCACACTCTAAAATTGGGAGGAGTGAGAAGTTGACTCTTTGGAAGAGTGGGAGACATTTTCACTCTTTTTGGAGTGAATTTTATAAAAATACACTCCTTAAAGAGTGGAATTTTCCACTCCCTAGAAAGGAGTGAAATATGTCACTCCTTTGTCGAGAGTGACTGTCTCACTCCTTTGACAAGAGTGAAATATTTCACTCCGTTGAAGAAAATTTCGTTGTTGATAAATTTTTGTATTTGTTTCTTTCTAAGTAAGTTTGTTTTGATATTTTTTCAGGCGGTGGATACGGCGAGAGAGAGGAGTCAGGTAAGTTTAATTACAATTTTGATTTTTCAAACATCCTTAACCCCTCATTCTGTTCACAGAAAAAGAAAAAGCAGCAGTGGGATTCTTTTTATGATTGAATTTTAACGTCCGGGGGGGGGGCGTTGCCCCCTTCCTCCCCTTCTCTGAAATCATCACTGCCCTGAATCTTCGTTTAAGGTACTTTTTAAACACATAAACACAAAAGAAAGACAGAACAAAAGAATAACAGTAATTGAGAATCAAGGGGGGCACTGACCCCCACCCCCCAAAAACTTATGAAAATTTTTTAGTTCCCCTTTGTCTTAGTGTTAAATTATTTTAAATTACTCGAAAATAATAAATTTTACTATGTCTTTCAAAATCTGAGAAAAAGAAAATTATTTTAATTAAATTTCAAAATCCAGTGGTTGGGGGGGGGGGGGAATGTTGCCCTATGCGAAAAAGTTGTTCGTACCTCTTTCTCTTATGGTTTTAGGGTTTAATAATTTTAATTTACTCAAAAAGTATAATTTTTAGAAAGTCTTTGAAAATCGGAGGAAAATTTTTTAATTTCAAAGTCCGGCGAGGGGGGGGGAGTTCCCCGCAGGCCAAATTCAATACTGCTTTGAACTAACCGTATAAACATTAAAAAAAAAACTTTAATGGGGGTAGGGGGAAGTTCACTCCCCCCACCCCTCACCCCCGAACGGAAAAATTCTCAGCCGTTACTTCCTCTTAATATTCAATTGCTTTAAGTTACTCAAAAAAAGAATAAAATTACTCTTTCAAAACTTTTCAACTACTGTTTCAAAGGTTTATAAATTGATTCTGGTCACTCATGACCTTGATTCCATGTTACAAATGTTTTTACTGGAGAAAGTAAAAGTACTTCTACTCATACTCATTCTACTACGCTACGGTGTCAGCTACGTAGCGTCTATGTTTACTTGAAATGAGGGAATTAGTAATCCTGGTTTCTGTAAGCTTTTTAAATTATTTCTTATTTATCTGTAAAAGTATCTGTTTCAGACCAATTTATTGCGCTTCCGCATAATTTATGAGTTATTTTTGTTTATGTACACGAGATCTGTAAATGCTTTAATGCTCTGTAAGCCTAAATCTTAAGCCCATATCGTGTAATTGTTCTATACGCTAACTATGGGATATTAAATTTGCACTTACTAGATATGTTCTTGGCGCAAACAAACCTTTTTAGCAACTTTTATGTTAATTTAATTTTTGTTTTATCGCGCTAGGCCTTTTTTTCCCCCACATCCTAATAAACTATTAATGATAAGCCAGTATTATTGTCTTCATAAAAAAAAAATAAAAATCCTTAAGAACAAGTCCTATAGAAGAAGATATTAAAACAAACAAAATATTATGACTTAATAACTAAACGGTATTTTTATGTTAGCAAATCTTGCCAATAACAGATTTTATTTTTCACGTACCTAAATTACAAACAGTACGTTGTTGTAGAAATAAAATATTTTGGATAGGGTAGATGTGCCAGTAATGGACATCCTTAAGGAATTCCTTTAAAAATTATTTTTTAATTAATAGTTATAATTGTTATATTCCACATTTTTTAATATTATATTAATCTACCAACAATATTTAACCATTCACATAGTCACATTTCCCAATGTGAATCGAAATTTAATTGTAAATAACAGAAATAAGTCAAAACACCCTAAATTCCAGTTACTCATCAGTTTATCTACTGTTTTTGAGACAAACCATTCCTTAATATTGCGACTCTTTCCTATAAAATGCCAGTCACTCTGCTTAACAAAGAATTGGTCGTTCCGGCATAAGCGTCGCACTTAAAATATTTTTAAGCGTACTTTTCGATTAGCCGGGCACCAGTGATACATGTTCATATATAAATACATATGTATATGTAGATATGTGTATATATATATATGTATGTGTGTGTGTTTTTGTATATGCATGTATGTATATGTATCACTTGTGCCCAGCTAACCGAAAAGTACCTTTTTAAGTTTTAAACTCGTAGGGGAGACCGGTACACAGTGGACCACTTTTTCAGTTAACCTTTTTTTTTCTCTTTAACAGACTGACCAATCTGTATGAAAATATTTCTGAATATTCCTTAAACCTTCTTACATCCATCATAATTTTCTCACAACAGTTTTCAATACATTTTTCAAAAAAAAAAAAAAAAAATTATATACACTGGTCCACCCACCGGGGTACAGTGGACCACTATTAGGTATTATCTAAAATACAATATAAATCTATTTTTCATTAATCTAATTCTTTTTTGTTGCCCCTTCACCTGCAAAATAACACAGTAATATAAATTTTGAAACAAAAACAAAAAATTTATTATATTTTGAAAATAATAACGGATTAATACAGGAACAATTGCAATTTAGTTGAAATTATTACATAAGTGCAAAAAAATCAGCTCACATTAAAATTTGCAAATGAAATACCAAAGTACTTATGAGTAAGATTGAGCCTTTATTTTTCAAGAAATAATTTTGGGTCTGAGAGCAACATTATGAAATCATTGACATCAACTGCAGATTCATCTACACTTTCGGGAGAAATAAACTGATTTCCATTCAATTTGCGTCTCACAAATCTTACTTGAATAGAATTATCAGTTATATTTATCAAAGGCAGTAAATACAAAACAAAATATTCCTTACTATGTTAAATAGTTATTTTTCTTTGTTTACTTTATTTTACAGTTATATCTACTTTAAAACAATCTTTCTTTATAGAAAATAAGCAATTATTAAATATTTTGAACATTTTGCATTAGAGGAGCAGAGTGGATTGTGGACCACTGTGCCCCAGGAGTGGGTGGTCCACTGTACCCCATGTTGAAGTTCAATAAATAATCATATTAATATTGTTTATAGCTTTCTTTTAAACATATTAACTTTAAAGTAAAATCAAAACAAGTATCTTAGCGTTGCAAAAAAACTGTTTTGTTTTATTTATCTACAACCTTTAATTACTAAAAAAATAAAAACATGATGATGAAAAATTTTACTTTTAGAAGCTCAAAACAACAACGCATGATAAAATAGTTCAATCTGAGCTAAGCATATTTTCTGAAGGCTATAAATAATCATTGCAGTGCTGTTGTCTATTAGGATAGAAGAGAAGCTTAAAAAAAATTTTAATAAATAAAATATTAGGGGGTGGTCCACTGTGTCCATAGGTCCAGTGTGTACCAGTCTCCCCTATGCACTTTTTCCAAAAAATACTGTACCATGGTACATGGCAAATAATTTCTAGCAAACTTTTTTTTTTTCTCTAGTTGAAAAATAGTCTGCAGACCTTCTCAAGAGTATGTGACATGCGTCGCACCGATTCCCTGCCCGGGGTCTTGATAAATTTTTTTATAAAAATTATCAACATATTTTTGATACTTGATTTTTGAACAACATATTTTTTTTATAAAAAAATTTGTAAAAAACATCAAAACTGTCTGCAAACTTTGAAAATTTTCTGCGAACAAAGTTCGCGTGTTCGTCTATATTATCTGACCCTGGTGGCGAGTAAAATAGGAAAACAGGAAATAAAACTTTGTTATTTTATAACTTTGATATAAGTTATTAGAGTACTTTTATGAGGTGAGTATCATTGAATAGTTCAAAAAAATATACATGCATTTGTAGTTATGCATTATTTATATAAAAATAAAATTTTCGACCAGCAACATCATTAAATATAAAAGGTAAGTGGAAAATTTTACCGTGATTGCCATTTTCTTAAAATATGGTTATTTCTTTTTTTTTTCATTTTCTCCTCTTCTAAATACTTGATTTTATCTTAAATTGTTTGAATTTATTATTTGGCCACAATGTTTTTTTAAACTGCATTAATTTGTTTTTTCATTTTGCAAAAGAGTTTGAAATTTTGCAAAAATGTGTCTGCAAAAAGATTTTTGTTAAACAGTGGAAAACCTGTCTCATGATGGAGGGGGGGGGGGGGAGAATTCAGGCATATCGTCAATTTGTCGCAGTGTGAAACTGCGAAAGTTGTCGCCACTGAGCTCCATAATAATACGGAGGGCTAACTCACCTAACTCCCCGCTGAATGTACTCCCCGCAGGAAGTAATGAATCCTGCAATTTTCTTAATACTACATGCATTTTTTAAAACTTTTCCGCATACTTTTTGTCACTTTTAGTTATTTCTACAGCTTTTTGATATTTCTATGAGGAATACTTAACATATTTTTCTATCATAGTCTGTTGAGAAAGGCAGAAAATTATTATTGAAACTTTTTTTTGACATATAACAATTAACAAAAATTTCTGTATCCGCATAGAGCAAAAATTTTGTAACCTGTCGATGACGTTTGTGTGCTGATTACATCATGACTAATTTTTTTGCATGACTTTTTGCATGTTTTATGAAATATGCATTTTTTTTCCATAATCGTTTCATGAAATTCACTATTTTTTTTTAGAATCATTTTGAAAAATTTGCAATTTTTTTTTATGATAATATGGCAAAATTAAAGTTATTGTTCAGACCCTTTGACGAAATTAGCAAGTTATTTTCCAAGATCAATAGATGAAATTTGTATTGTTTTTCATGGTCACTTGACAGAATTCATGTTTTTTTTTTTCTGCGACTATTTATCAAAATTCGTGATATTTTTTGTATGACTAATTGAGAAAATTTGTAATATTTCTCCATGATCTATTGACAAAATTAGTGATATTCTTCTGCAATTGACAAAATTCACTTTTTGTTTCCGTAATTTTTAGATGAAGTGTAAATAAAAGGGTACAATTTAAGGATTATTTGGTATGCAAAAAAGTGCACAAAATCCGAGCGTATTTGGCACCTTTGTGCATATAAAGAGCACATTTCAGTTTACACTTTTTGTGCACTGTTCAGTTTGCACTCTTTATGCACAAGTAGAAGTGCCAACTACGCTCAGATTTTGTGCACTTTTTTTGCAAACTTTTTCTAGCTGGGAAAGCACATCTTTTATTATATACGTGAAATACCACTGCTTCGACCGATCGATGGTGTCTTTTTTTCTTTTAAACATTTCAATATCAATTTTGCTTTTTTACCATAAATATAAAATAAACCTATGTGGAGAATTGATATTTTATCTTTTTTGTACTACTATTTTTTTTTTTTATCATTGTTCAGCACTATATAATGCGGTTATTTTATTTTTGTGGCAACACTAATTTGAGGAAAAATCTTGCATTTCATTTATGAAAACAATGCCGATTTAATTTTTAATTAATAGCAATATTTAATCAAAAACCATATTTTAACGAAATGTGGGGGTAGTATTATGTCAGAAGCTGCTTCAAAAACTTTTAAAAAAACTAAAATACAGTAAACAATAATGTTTGATTAGATTTAAATTCATTAGCAATTAATACAGACATCTAAAGATATAAATTTGAATTACACAGGAAAAAAATAAAAATAACGTACATCACAGGAATTATTAAAGTACTAAATACAACTTAATGTGTATTTGAAAAAGAAAGAAATAATATTAACTGATTAAGATTTTGGTTAATTACTTGCCCTTATGGGCATTTTAAAACTATCATATTTTATAAGGCATGCAATGAAAGCAAACACGATAGTGAAAAGCTTGGAATAAAATATTTTAGTTTATTTCTGCCAGTAATCTAATTTAATTCATTATGTAACTCTAATTGAATTTTTCCTTAAGAGTTCAATTACTGTTATAAACTATGAATTAAATAAATATTGCCAATAAAGTATTTTATTCCAATCTTTACCACGCTTGTGTCTATTTTCATTGCATGCTCTAAAATATATAATAATATATAATAATAATAAAATATATAATCTAAAATATATATAATTCACTCCATAAAAAGTGAACATTCATTCCTATGAAAGAGTGGCTATTCACTCCTATCAGGGTGAAACAACCCACTCTTTTTGCAAGAGTGGATAGTCACTCCTCTGAAAGAGTGAGTATCCACCCCTGTTTAGAGTGTATATTCACTTCTCAGGAGTGAGTATTCACTCTTTCAGAGAGTGAACAATTTCACTTTTGCCTAGAGTGAATAGTCACTCTAAAGAGGTTGGGCAAATTTTGACTCTGAGATAGAGTGAATATCCACTCCTCCGGAGTGAATAGTCACTATTTCTTATTTAGAGTGCATGTGCGTTAATTTAATACGTATAAATAAAGTAGGAATGCGAAAAAAACATTGTATAATACTGTCGGAATTGCCCAAGGCGACAATAATACACACATTATATTGCCAAAGGTGATTGGTCACTTGCGATTTTAGACGTTTTGTTAACTATCTAGAAAAATACATGATGAATTAACCTGAAACTGCAGGTGTGTAAACAGTATACTATAGGTTATATATTTCCGCGAAGATTTTTTCACGAAACCCCATAGGGGACTGTCAACAAATTGAAAAAGAACGAATATCTTTTGATAATGCTGTAAAAACTAATGTAGCAAAGGCGTTCAAACTCGAGATTTTTAATAAGTGGCTTATTGTAATATACCATGTTCATTTGTATGAGGATACTTGAGGCATGTATACTTATAGAGAAATTAAGGTTTTTATAAAAACAGTCCCAAATTTCGCCTAGTTTTTTGCTTATAATTTGCAGAGTTCTTAACATAAAAAAAGGTTATTTCCAGAAAATATGACAAATAACATTGTACATATAATTCTGGAATCAAAATTAAAAAATAGTAAAAATTAGATGATAAATGAGCAGGTTTACTAAAAAATGTTTCACTGCGCATGCGCAATTGCAATCAAAATATAATATGCATAATGTATTAGCTAAGTATATAAAGCAACTTTTGTGAAAGGCTCAAAATCATAGCTTGAAAATTCTGTAAATTATCGTCGATAGAATAAGCTCGAAATCCGTTGTTCCCAAAAAGAAGCAAAAAGATGAGGGGTTGTATCAAATATCTGTTGATTAGACCCAAGATAGCGTACAACTTGGGAACAACGGATTTCGAGCTTATTATATCGACGATAATTTACAGAATTTTCAAACTATGATTTTGAGACTTTCACAAAAGTTGCTCTATATACTTAGCTAATACATTATGCATATTATATTTTGATTGCAATCACGCATGCGCAGTGAAACATTTTTTAGTAAACATGCTCATTTTTCATCGAATTTTTATTATTTTTTAATTCTGATTGCAGAGTATTATGTACAATGTTGTTTGTCATATTTTCTGAAAAGAACTTTTTTTTATATTAAAAACTTTGCAAATTATAAGCAAAAAACTAGGCGAAATTTGGGACTGTTTTTATAAAAACCTTAATTTCTCTACGAGTATACATGCTATCCTCATAAAAATAAACACAGTATATTACAATAAGCCACTTATTAATATTCTCGAGTTTAAATGCCTTTGCTACTTTAGTTTTTACAGGGTTATCCAAAAGATATTCGTTTTTTTCAATTTGTTGACAGTCCCCTATGAGGTTTCATGAAAATATCTTCGCGGAAATATATATAACCTATACTGTACTGTTTACGCACCTGCAGTTTCAGGTTGATTCTTCATTATTTTTCTAAATAGTTAACAAAACGTCTAAAATCGCAAGTGACCAATCACCTTTGGCAATATAGTGTATATATATAGCAATATAGTGTATATATATATATATATATATATAATATTTTGTCTAACAATATCTCAAAACAAAAATCTTTATGGTATATATAGATTTCTGCTAAACCTTCGAGGTAGATCATTTGTTTTTAGAAATAGTGGTATGCAAAATAATAATTAAATAAAAACAGTTGGCAGTGGCAGCTCAGAGGCGTATAAAAATTAGAATTATTTAACTTGATGTACATGTATTGTTTTTTAAAAATTGTTCTTTTTTTGCAGATTAGAATGGAACGAGAATTAAAAAAATATCAAGTAAGTATACTTTCATTTGTTTTCTCAGTTTATTTCTGAAGAATGAATTTAAAAATTCCAAAATTAAACGAATAATAGCAAATTGTGTATGTACCTTTTTTAATATATTTTTTCTCGTATAAATAAGGTTTTTGCCCGCGGTAAATTGAATAAGTCACGTAATCTAACAAAAGATAACGGATTATAACAGTATGCAATTGGCTGGACAAAGTGATTTCATGCAGTGGACAAAACCAAAGTAAAGCAAAATAGTTTAAATCTGCTGTATTAACTAGTTAACAGTTTTCCCGAACGCCGCTTGAGAAAGAAGAATTTTCTTGTTTTGTTGCTGAACATTTTTATAGGAATTTTTAACTGTAATTTTCACTTTAATAATTGGCAGGCAGTTTTCTTTTATATAAAGCAAATATTTAAGTACGTAAAAATATTTAAGTACGTTTTGTCCCTATTTTTTGTTTATTGTAAGAAATAAAAAGAAAAGTGCCCAGTTAAACTGAGGGCATTGAGCTTACAGGCTATTAACATTAATTGTATATTATACTATTATTTCAAAGAATATTGCCCCTCGAAAAATAAAGAAATCGACAGTAAATTAAGGGGGATTAGCCTCCGTTCCCTCCCTTTATACTTAACCAATGAGCCCCCAAAACTAATCAGCGAAGCGCCTTATCACAATGAACCCATATACAAAATTTGAAGCAAATCTGATAATTCTACATGAAAAACACATTTATCTAAATAAAGGGGTGTTAACACCTCGTTCTCCCCTTAATACCTAACCAATGAACCCCCAAAACTAATCAGGGAAGCGCCTTATCAGAAAGAGCATGAAGCAAATCGGTAATTTCTATCAAGAGTTATCGCGTTACGTACATGGGCGATTCCACCGTTACGTGTTTTTTTTTTTTTTTTTTTTTTTTTTTTTTGCAAATTGAGACAAATTTGGAAGTGAAATTATTTAGATAACGTTTTACTTTTTTTGTTGTTATTACAGGACACATACAGAATCATTTTTGAGGTGACAGCTTAAGTCTAAAGTGATAATTTTTTTTTAAAATAGTAAAGTCGTTGTTACGTATGTAACTCAGAAAAATCACACACGTAACAACGACTTTACTATTTTTTTTTTTTAATTTGTTATTTATTTAGACTAAAGGTGTCATTACAAAAATGATTGTGTACGTGTCCTGTAGCAATAAAAAAAAAGTAAAACGTTATCTAAATAATTTCACTTCCAAATTTGTCTCAATTTGCAAAAAAACACTCTCTAAAAGTCACACACGTAACGGTGGAATCGCCCACATACAGAACCTGCGGGCACAATAGCTCTCAGGATTTGATAGCCTATGAGCTAAAATTGGAACTGTTAATATGCCATATCTTTTGCAGCAATATGAAGTGATTAGCTCTTCTCTGTAACCGGTAAACACCTACTGGCAATTCTTTCTCAAAGCCTGACTAATCCTATTTGGTAAATTGCCCCTGGAAAACTTACTTAAAAGCTTGAGTGCTAATATTTAAATTTCAATCTGCGTTTATATGTAAAAATATTTTCATGGAGGTATCGAAGATTTGCATTGTTTATTGCGGGAAAAATAAATTTTGGAACACTTCTAATTTCAAAATTGACCGTTCAAAAGTTATTACATTCATTATCTTTATAAAATATTATATTATATTATCAGCCAAATTATTAGTCGAATTTTCAAGAGATGGTGGTTTTAGGTTGTTTTCTCAAAAAGAAGTTTCGTTTCTGTTTGTAATAAGTGCGCGTCAAAAATTTCATCCAGAAAATATATGTTGCATCTAATTGCAAATTAAATAGCAAAAGCATTTACTGATGCCAAAAAGAAAATCTTAATGTTTGTTGAGTTTTATTTTTAAATAATTTTATTCCTTTTTGATTGATATATGTATATCTTTTTATTTCTATTTTTTTCAAATATATATGAGTTTTTAATTAGTTTAATTTTTCTTAATATGGAATTTTTTTGCGATACCTATAGTGTTCAAACTTTGGGTTTTTTTTTCTTATTTTTCTCTTCATAAAGCAACTTTTTTTTTTTTTTTTGAGTACAGAATAAAATTTCAGCAGTTTTGCACCTAAAATTAAAAGTAACATTTAATCAGTAGAATTTCCTTGTTATTCGATATGTTTCCTAACGAATTTGAGAGATTAATATATTTTTACTTTCAGGATCTAGCAGAAAGAATGAGAACCGGCAACCTAAGGGTAAATATTTATTTATAATTAATTATAAATAATAAATATAACAGTCATAGTAACCACTGCTTACTATTATTGATAGTAATCCATTACGCAACCCATGATGTATCCTTTAGGGGGGGGGGGGTACATACGTTCTCAACCTTCAAATCAAATTTTTTTTTTACGGAAATTAATTTTTTATAGTGTGCAAAAATTTTTAGGGATATCTCAATTATTAAGAAAGATATGAGCTAAAATGTGAGAGGGCGCACGTTGTTAAATCTTTATAAACGCAATTTTCTGGAAACTGCATTTTTTTTAACATGGACAGCACTTCAACAATGTTTAACATTTTTGGATAAAATTTGTTCTCATCTACCCGTAATTAAAATGACTAAGGGCCATCGAGCCCACCCCCCCCCCCTATCTATTAAGTTTAAATGTCAAAATTTTATAGACGAAAAAAGAAATATTTTTTTTTCAAAACAGCGCATTTTTCCTTTTTAAAAAAAGGAGTCTGCGGCCTTTAGCTACAACCTTCTCTTATAAGAAGAAACTAAGATTTTTTATTCCCCGGTGAATTTATAATAATTAAACACCAAAAAAATAAGGGACTAAGATTTTTTCGTCAGAGATGGGGTGGGGGGGGGGTCTCTGTCCCCCTGAATCCACCGTAAAAGTCAATTTTTAATTTTATTTATCCTGTTTATTTGTTTGAAATTTATCTGAAACGCTCAGGAGGGGGGGGGGGGTTGAAATCTTCTAACGAAAAAAAAAAATCAACTATTTCAATTCTACGATTTGAAAAAAAAAAATGCTAGAAACTATTTTTGAATATGTAATGTTTCTTAATTGTTGAATTTTTGTATTTTTATATCAGTATGTTTAAACATTGTTCTACCCTAAGAGTTCTGACACAAAATTGTTAGTTTGTTTCATATTTATAAGTCAAAGATTCACTAGACAGTGAACCACAGGCATAGTTGTTCCAAAATAATTACACATTTTTCTGCCAGCACTCATATCTCTAAGTATTTCAAACTATATATCTCAAGTTTTAGGAAGGGAGAGGCAATCCTTCACTGCACCCCTCCCGTGTACATCCACCAATGTAAGTAATTTTTAGAAAATTTTATGTTTTGTGAAAGCAAATTCTTTAACTACTTAATACACTAAAAATAACCAAGTAAACAAATTTGTGCAATTTTCACATACTTTCTACACTCTAATCAAACTCTTTTTATAAAGTAATACCAAATTTAGTGCATAGGAAAGTATTTTAAACACTTTAACTGTTTGAAAATATTCTCTGATGGTGCTGACTTATATAGAGATACAATTGTAACACAGTCATTACATATATGTTACTATTATATCACTTTTCAGACACTTAAATGACTGAATTTCAGACATATCATCGTTATTCAGACATGTTTCTCAGATCGTTTATACAATGATCATAGTAAGACACTTAGGTGTCTTAAATTCAGACATCTATGATGGCTGAAATTTCACATTCAGACACTTAAATGTCTAAATTACTGTTTCAGACATACATATGTGTCTGAATTTAAGACGCCTCGATTTGCAGTGTGTGCATAGCACACAAAAATATTTTACGTTATTAGAAGTTCATTGTTATAACTACAGAGAATCCTGGTTTTTTTAATTTTTAAGACATTTGACTCATATCACTATGATTTTAAATGCCTGCTCAATTGTTAGGTAATACTATAACTACAGTAAAATCTGTGAAAATAAAATCTGATGGATAAAATCAGAATCCTATGAAGGAAAAATTACATGGTCCCAACAGAAAGAATATCATCAATTCTTCTTGCTAAGATGAAAACCTGAATAAACTGGAATTTCTTCTTGTTCCTTTCGATTTCGGTTTCACACTCTCTTAAAACGAAAGAGTGGATTTGGCTTCTCAAAAAAGAGTTCTAATTTATCGGATCGTGAATGAGTTGATTTTTAAACGTTTGACTCATCTTGATTTGAATTTTTATTTTTCTAATGCACTCCAGAAGAGCGAATACTAAACAACTAAACTATCGAGTTGATCGATAAAAAAAGCATTCATTGGCGAGCGGAAATCGAAATACTATAGTAGTACCAGTAAATACCAGTAAGCTGACGCATCTGACGTGACCTTCCACCGTCCCCTCTACAATACAATACATATCCGCTGAGCAGACGAGAGACGACAGGCGTGTGTATTTTACGCGGCTAACAGCACGTTGTTGACAATTTTAAAGAAGGGATACTTGAAAAGGTAAGAATTACTGCTGATTTAAATATTCTAATTATGCTTTTTATAATGATTCTGTTAAATATTAATTGTTATTTTATATATAGGGCGTGATATTTTTCAGTTTATATCAATATTTTTATTAAATATGTCTTAACCCTAACATTTAGGACTATTTATAAGAGCGAACATTTAGCGATCTTTTAAGTTGGAAGGATAAATATTAAAAAATACTCTAAAACATAATGAAATAAATCCTTTGCCTCTCCTTTATGTTTTTTTTTTTAATGTTGTTTCAATAAATATGATTTATATAAATAGAATTTAGTAGCAATTTAAACTTTTAAAGAAAATATCTTGGCGGTACGTTCGTTTATATAGTATATATTTTTAGCGATGTTTCAGAACTCTAATTTTTATAATACTATAAATTGAAAATTGACTTGTCCGACTTTAAAAATATTGTTTTAAAGTAAACAAATTATATTTCTTATTTTATTCTCTGTCTGAAGAAATTTTTCCTGGATGTTTTTATTGACCTGCCTTGCTTTTCGAAAGTGCATACATAAATTTCAGTCATTTTATGTTGCTCAGAGTTGGATTATTTGAAATGCATCTAAAACATATAAGAAAGGCTTTAGTATATTTATTTCATGTTAATGAAATTTTTTGGAAAGTAGCTGTATTAGTATACACGCTGTTTTTCTAATATTTTAAAATATACTTGATTTATGAAACTGTATAAATCCCATATTTTTTATCATATGTTGTTAAAAATAAGGTAAATATCTACATTCACGGTTTGAATATTCCTAAATAGTATTAGGATTAAAACATATTTAATGATAATATTGATATAAACTGAAAAATATCATGCAATGTATCGAATAATATTGCATAGAAAACATAATCATTATAACAAAATAAAAAAAAAAAAGATTAAAATATTTAAATCAGCAGAAATTCTTATCCTTTCAAATATTCCTTTTAAAATTCTCTTTTTGGGTCGGAAGGGGGGGGGGGGGGTATATATTTCAAGCAGCTCAGAAACAAAACAAAAAAAAAAAAAAAAAAAAAAAAAGATGCTTTTTACTTAATTGTTGAATATATACATATATGTACACATAAATATGTATACATTCAATATGCAAATTACTTTTTTCTTTCTAAAATAATAATCTACCTGTTCATGAAATTTATTATTTTACAATGAAATATTACATTTTACCATGAATTTTAATTCCCCTTCCCCTCCTCAAGTATGAGTTAGTTATAAATCACTCAAGTGCTACTGGATTTAACCTTCATTGATTTGATTTCACTCAAGTATGAGTAAAATAGAGATCACTCAATCATGAGTTGCTTAAAACAACTCGTTCACTCGAGTTGTTTCAACTCTTCATGAGAAGCTCACTTTCAAATCGTGAGATGAGTGGATTTCGGCTCAACTTGAGTTATTTTGGCTCTTTCGTTTTAAGAGAGCAGGTCTTACTTAATAAATATTTGACAAAGCTGATTACATATTACGTATTTTATAATTACATATTTTTAATTTTACAATGAGTCGGCTATTAGAAACTCATTAAAATTATTCTTTGTAAATTTATTTTACGGGGGGGGGGGCAAAATCCATGCTTGCCCCCCGTGGGAAAAAAAAAAGCTAGTTTATGCCCTGTCTATGATACTACTTTCCGAAGCAAAACAATTTACTCTCAGTTTTAAAACCATAAGTGAAAGGAATGAATTCTAGAGATCCAATAGCCCTTTTAAAGTTTTTAAACTTTACATCAACTTAAAAAAATTGCGAGGTCTATAGAGGATACCTCTTCACCCATCAGCTATAGCTACCAGCCATCCCGTATTTTTAGTACCTCTATTTCCTAATAGTAATCTTCGTCATTTTGGGTCATGGTCAAGCTAATTGTATCTAAAAAACGGTTCAAACGATTTTGACGAAATTTTGTATCCGACTATTTTCGGGCACGAGAAGACTATTGGGCTGGGTCACATGTTCGAGAACTTTCGATTAGTGGGTCATTTTTGGGTCAAAGCGGGTCAAATTAATTTTATCTAAAAAACGGCTCTAACGATTTTGATTAAACTCGATTAGTGGGTCATTGTGGGTCAAGATCTAAAAAGTGGCTCAATTTACACTAAATTTTGCATCCAATGGTTTTCGAGCACGAGAAGACTGTTGGGCTGGGTCACATGTTCGAGAAAATTCAATTAGTGGATCATTTTGTCATGGGTCATTATGGGTCAAGCTATTTTATCTTAAAAATGGCTCAGACTATTTACACTAAATTTTGCATCCTATGGTTTTCGGGCACGAGAAGATTGTTGGGCTAAGTCACATGTTCGAGAAAATTCAATTAGTGGGTCATTTTGGTTATGGGTCATGATATTTGAACTCAAATTTAATTTTGACCGAGCATAGCTCGGTCTTCCCTTTTCGTGAGTGATGGTTTCAGAGCTGCCGTTCTCCGTCACTCACAGTATTTTTTAATACATAAGGGGTGCGACTAGTGACTATTTTTATAATTTATTTTAAACTATTTTTACGATTTTTTACAATTTTTTCGCACGTGTTGCAGAAATATACTAACGAAGATTATTGCTTGAAAGTAGTGGACAAATAAAATATTATCGCCAGAGGCATTGAAGAAATACTATGCGTTAATGAAAACGGATACAATGGATAAGATAATGCTTATGTAGTCAAGTGTGTTCGGGAATTTGGGGGATTGGGATTGTTTTTACTACGCTACAAAAAAAAAAAAAAAGTGTTCATTTCGCAGCATAATACTGGCATCCCAGTTGCCTGTATTATACCGTAAAATTAACAGTAATAAAATAAGCAATTACGCTACCGCGCGCACGGTAGTGTATTACTGTTAATTTTACGGTATAATATGCTAGTTATTACACTATAAAATCAACACACTTTTTTTGCAGTGTAGTTTATTTTGTTAAGTTTTATCTTTAGTAGAAAATTTGAATCACTTAAGAAATTTTTCTTTATTTTATGTAAATCAGAATGTAAGCATGCATGTATTAGTAAGATTCGTATAATCTATGATGTACTTAACAATTGTTTTTCTTTTGCAGTGTTGTCGTGAAGGAATGAATGGGGAGTTTCTGGTAAGTATTAATTTAAATACAATTAAATGCGTGTTTTTTTAGCCTGAAATTAAGGGCTCATGCTGTTTTATTTTCCACTATGTGTTAATCAAGTTATAACTGTTTTATACTTTAAAGCAGTGCATTTGAGTGCAAAGCAGTGCTGTTGACATGTTTCGACTCCTTTGGAGCCGTTATCAAAACAAATGAGAATATTCTTCAATTGAACGGTCTATGAAGTTATTATGTGAAATGCCATCATTTAATTTTCACGCACTTCTAGGTAGCATTACAAAAGCTACCTATTGCATCCGCTCAGAGAAAAGCAATTCCAAAAAATGGTATATTTTCACCAATAAAGAACCCCAGACCCCCAAACAAACCTTCGTTCTAATGTTGATATATCTGACTTATGTCATGCTGTAACTCTCGTATTTATGAACCGATATGAATGTGGCATCATGTGTACAGAACTGGGCCGAGTTCGTTGGCCAGCTTCATGCGCCATCTTATTTTAAAACGGCGGCAAGTTAAAGTTAAAAAAAATTAAAAAGAAAATTATAAAAAATTACAAATTGAAAAAGTTGTTTCCGTTAAGTGTTAGATCGATCAAATAATAGAACAAGAATTCCGGAACATTTTTTGTTTTGGCTTTATCTTAAAAAATGGCAGAGATATGGCAGTTTGAAATTCTAGGGTGGCTGACATTTTGAAATAATCTGATTTTTGTTATGCTGTAATTCTCAGGCTGAAATTCGTATTCAAATTCAGTATAAACGAAAACCGGGATTAAATTTTCTATAATCTAGTTCCAAGCAATTTAGCTTGGGGTGTTTGAGTAAAATGAGTTGAATTTTCAAAAACATGGACTATGAAACCTATCTTTTCCTCCCGGTATAGGCCGGAAGGACTTTTTCAAATTATGCACGATGTTTTTTATTTTTACTTGGATTTTCATTTACACATTTGTAACCATGGAATAACTCGAGCTACAATTTCGGTTAGTTAAATGATGCCGCATCGTAGAATATTCTTATTCGTTTTGATAATGGCTCCGATGAAGTCGAAACATGTCTGCAGTCTAATAAAACTTATTTTACTGTTTATAAAGTTTTTATTATATGCCTTTTTAGCAATTAAGAGAAGTATATTATTACAAGGTGTTATAATTTGTTATAATGCTTCACTCTAAAAAAATCCGTGAAAATACAAGAGATTTTCCCTAAAATTTCACGGAGAAGTTTCATTTTTCCAAAACAACAGTACAATTTCCGTAAATGGCATTAGTTCCATAAAGGAGATTTCAAATCCGTAAATATGCAGAAAGTTTTCCGTAAATTTAATGGATTTTGTCCGTATTTCTTTCAAAAATGTACAATGTCCGTATTTCTTCCACAACAGTGCAATTTCCGTAAATAACTTAGATTAATGTATTTACTACAGTTCTTCAAGGATCCAGGCATGACCCGGCTCGACATGCTGGCCCGTTCTAACCAGGCCCATGTCTGGACGGTAATTTTTTGTGAAAATAATAGTAATATTTATATTTTTTAATGAAATATTTAGAAATTGGTTGTTTTTATAAGTTACAGAAAAATATTTTTTTAATCTATTTTTTTATTTTTATTGATAGTGCTTCAAAATTAAAACTTTTTTCACTATTTTTTTTTTTAAATTTTTAAATGAAATATTTAGAAATTGGTTGTTTTTATAAGTTACAGAAAAATACTTTTTTAATCTATTTTTTATTTTTATTGATAGTGCTTCAAAATTAAGACTTTTTTTTTTCACTTTTTTTTTTAATTTTAAATGAAATATTTAGAAATTGGTTGTTTTTATAAGTTACAGAAAAATATTTTTTTTTAATCTATTTTTTATTTTTATTGATAGTGCTTCAAAATTAAGACTTTTTTTCACTTTTTTTTTTTAATTTTAAATGAAATACTTAGAAATTGATTGTTTTTATAAGTTACAGAAAAATATTTTTTATCCATTTTTCATTTTTATTGATAGTGCTTCAAAATTAGGACTTTTTTCACTATTTTTTTTTTAAATTTAATTTTAACTTTTCTAACGTGAGGCAATATTGGGTTATTTAAAGATTTCATAATATAATATCTCTGCCAGTTATCACTATGTAAATTGTATTAAACTAAACTGATTTGGCTTATAAATTTATTATTTTATAAATTATAATTTTACAACGTTTATAATTTTTTCCTTAAACTTATAAAATAGTTAATATTTTTTCCTTACCTTTATAAATGAAGTTTATAATTTTATTAACTTTATAATTTATTTCTTTAGCTTATAATTTTATAAATTAAACTAAATTAATTTAAACTAAGTCAATAAGTCGAAATTTAAACTTACCTATCACAAGATCATTAATTTCGAAATTGTCTTTAAAAATCAATTTTTTGTTTTAATATTAAAACTATTCAGTTTGACAGAACCGTACACAAAAGTTCTCAGAATAGCTCAAATATAATAACTTAATTTATTATAAAAATGTTTATTTACGTAAGTTTTTTAAAATAAGAGAAAACGAAAAGTTATTTTAATAGCATGTAATAAATACGTCTCCTTCAGATAACACTGATAAACAAAAATTGACTTTTTTTCTTAAATTTAAAGCTAATAATCCAATTATATACACTCTTGAGTAAATAAAAATGATACTAGAAATTTTTACTTGTTTCTTATTTTTTTTTTAAACGAAGGATATGTATTTATATGTTATTACGATATATCACAATTTAAGGGATTGTAAAATAATGCATAATAATAATACATAAATGTTCAATTTACCAGCAGTATGCTTGTACAAGTTTATACACATTTTCCACATATTTTACAGACATATTACGCAGCTGAACACAATTTGAATGTATTAATTTGAGTACATTAGTACCTATTTTTGCGTTTATATTTATGTTCAGTATCTTCTCTCTTGATGAACCAACAGTAATAGGCAAGCATTGCTGCAATACATTGCAATCGGTAACGAAAATCCATAGCAGAAATTTGTTGGTGAAATCGTTCACCGTACTCGTCGCTAATTGCTTCCATATTATCTAGGAAAATGTCAATGTGAGAGTGCAAGAAATGAAGCTTTAATAACAGGTGGCAATTTAGCTTTTTAAAATTGTTTACCATATTTTGAACTATACACCTGTAATTTGTAGCTTTGTTATTCTCTAAGAAATTACGTACAACGTCCTTGAATGAAAGTCATGCGTCTTTTTCTACCGTCATAAGAATACTTTCAAACTGGACATTTTTCATAATTTTCCGAATGTCTGGACCTACAAATACGCATTCCTTTATTTTGGCATCTGATATTGATGGGAACAAGTTTCGGATAAATGCAAGTGCTTTACCGTCCCGATTATGAGCTTTCACAAAAACCTTTATCAATCCCAACTTGATATGGAGTGATGGGAGTAATATGTCCACTGATGCTACAAGAGGTTGGTTAATTACATTTTATTACCAGGTTCTAGACACTTTCGAGAAGGCCACGTTTGTACACAATAATGTTTGTCTTTTGCACAACTGTCCCATTCGTAGAAAAAGCATGAATATTTCGTGTAACCTTGTTGCATTCCCAGCAGAATAGAAATGACTTTCAAGTCAGCAAAAATTTTTCACTTAAAATAATTGTACTTCAACACAAGTAATAGTTTCTGTTCCCCCCTGAATAATATCCTATACAGGAATGGAGTTATATTTATTTCCAATGTGAAGGACTACTGCTTTTAGACTCACCTTAGACGCATCAATAAAATGTCGCCATTTCTCTGGTTTATGGCATAGATCTAAAGATGCCGTAAGGCTTGGAATGTCGTTGCAAAAGTATATTTCACCATCTTTTTCATAAAAACGTATGAAGTACAAGGTGTTTTTTTTTTAACTGACGCTATTCAGAGCCGCTTGTAGCTCGTTCTAATAACTGGATTGATACAAAATTTTGTGAATGGACTAAGAAAACCATGGGAAAAAAGATTCCAAAAATAAAAAAATGAGTTCCAATCACCACCGATAGGGGAAAATGTGGCGCTGTGGTAATTTATGCAACTGAGAATTAGCATAAAATACGGGCAATAAATGAAAATGCAAATTTTTACTTACGCAAGCGACAGTAGCGCCAATAGTTTAAGTTATAAATGCATACGAAAACCACCGAGAAACAATTTCAGCTCAGGTTGAAAATGAATCTCACTTTACCGCAGCGCGCGTTACTTGTGAAGTTCTATTATTGTAACCAGTGCAATGCACCAGCCGCTCTTCGTTTACTTAGAACACGCCATAAACTGCGCAAAGGAGCTTTATTCGTTAATGTATTGAAAGCAATGATTCTGAAATTCGAAGAAACAGGCTCGCTAGCAGTTCGGTCAGGCAGAGGACGTAAACCGGTGGCAGAAAAAGTGATAATGGATGTTTCAACTGCAATCAACGAAAGGGAAAGTTTAAATGATGAATAAAACATGGCATTTTATCCAAATTATTAATTTTGTCTGTTTCTGATGTTTTTTTTTCAATGTACAGCGCCACATTTCCCCCCTATCGGTGGTGATTGGAACTAATTTTTTTTTTGTTGGAATCTTTTTTCCTATGGTTTTCTTAGTCCATTCACAAAATTTTGTATCAATCCAGTTATTAGAACGAGCTACAGGCGGCTCTGAATAGCGTCAGTTTAAAAAAAAACACCCTGTATTTACGCCTGTCACCGTATATAGAAATACGTACATTACCAACCAACACATTCCACTCGTAAAGTTTTGATCCTACACTGTTGAAAATATACAGCAAACTGTCCAGTCATTCGACCGTTTTTATAGAAAACGGTTACATAACCGTAATTTAACACTATTCTGACAATATTATTGTCCAGATTAGGGTGACCGGACAGTTTGCTGCAAATTTTTAACAGTGTAGAAATTCTGCTGTATTCTTGCTTAACCCCAAATCACGCACAAAAAGTCATTTAATTCTACTTGCGTTATCATATGAGGCTTCAAATATTTCTGTGGTGGAATGTAATCTATTTCTGTTTCACTTTCATGACTACACGATGGTATGCATTCTTCATCAACTGAAAGACTGTACAGTGACGTGCATTCCTGTGCCACAGGAATGCACGTCACTGTGAGGTATTGGCCTCATAGCAGAATCGATGTTAGGATACTGAATATGCTTTTGCTTCTTAAAATTAATTCCGTTTGCTGTTGGAGTCATACAGAAATATTAATCTCCTAAATAATCTCTAGGTTCTCTTCAGATCATTGGTATAGCGAAAGGCATTGAAGTCATTTTTTCCTTAATCCACTCTCAAAGACGGGTAAAACAGCGCAAACAACAAAAGTGTGGTGCCCATATGGCTTATCCTGATCGCCAATTTCGCATAAAAAAAAATGTTTATAGGCAGTTTTAATTAAAGTTGTTTCTTCTGCGAGTAGTGCTCATAAATTTGCCACAAATATAGCAAAACCTATCACTGGCATTAACACACTTATCAGGGGCATTTTAAAAGCACCCGTTCGTCAGCTAATTAAATGATACAATGATCAATTTTTTATAAAGGACAAAGAAAAATCTTCGTGCCACCACAATGTCTGACGAAAACATCACATTGGCGCTTAGATGCATTATAAGTAGCAGATATTTGTTCACTTTCAGGGTCATTAGACTGTAGAAACAAAGTACTTTAAAAAGCAATAAAATAACATAATGAGATATATTTAAACACAAATATCTCCGAAACGGAAACCAACTTCACCTTTTTGTGAATATTTCCTAAATTCCCAAGAGTATGGTTACTTAAATCTGTTAAATTTTTCCAAGAAAAAATTACTTGTTTATCAGTGTAATTATTGTTTTTATTAGAATTGATAAATAGATCATCAGATAAATTATTTAAAAAGTATATGTTCAAAAAAAGAAAATGTTGTACTATTACAAAAGGATGCAATCATTAGAATGACTCTTAATACAATGTTTTACGCATATAATACATAATAAGTTAAACATTTATCTGGTTTATCTGTTATAAGGCATTAAATAATAAAGAAAATATTGAAAATTATGAAAAGAAAATATTAAAAAACTTGGAACACTTGAAAAAAATCCATGGAACCTTCAAGTTTTTCCATCATAAAAAGCAACGTAAATATGTAGCAACATTTGAGAAACTTGCATGTCATGTCTTAGCGTAGCGGTTGAGACCTCCGGTTCTGTAAGCGGGTTCGATTCTCGTCGAGGCAAGGGTTACACAAAACTTACTCAAAAATGAAGAAAGAAAAATGAAAAAGCAGTATATCTGCACTTTATAAGGTTGTTCTTGAAAGAGTAACATTTTTTTTTGGGTCCTATAATGTTTTATTTTAACATTATAAAAATTTCTAAAAAGTACGGAAGATGTCTGTTATAAAACGGAAATTCAAAAACGGATATTTCAGAAATCGCGGAAAATTTCCTGGAATTTACGGATTTTCATACGGAAATAGTACTGGCGTCTCGATTACCAGTACAGTTTCCGTTTTTTTTTTTTTCAGGAAATTTTTTTTACCGTGTTTCCAACATTGTTTAAATGTCTGTCTGGCCGTGTTCTAACTCCGCGTAATTATATTTCAATTACCATGAGCTTAGTACATATTATTGAGGTTAACCATAGGACATTTCATATTGATAATGGAATGCGTAGCACTTGTAGTTTATTTACAGGGACACACAAAAAAATCCATTACAGTATGGTGTATTGATGTATATTGCTGAGGTGCACTGCAAGATTCTTATTGTAAAATAAGAAGTGCATAGCATTTATATATTCAATTACAGGGGCACAAAAATAATTTCGTTACTGTGCGATTAGTGATAATCTCTGGATCTGGAAGTACGTTTTCCGATGTGGTATGAGTTTTAAAGCTTAACTGAATATTAGAGCATTATATACGGGGATGCGCAAAAATTTCGTCAGCATTAGTCTATGGGTGGGAATTGCCTAGAGGTGTTTTTTTAATTGTATTATACATTTTTTAGCTTAACTATATTTAGTTAATATATAACAATGTTTTTTATATAAATAAATTCATATACAAGGCGATGCAAAAATCTGAATATATTATCGTCTGTAGATGGCAATTCCTGAAAGAATGATTTTAGTTGCGTTATGCGTTTCTTATCTGGAATAAATTTGAGCTTAATATATGGTGTATATAAAACTTTATAGATCATACCTATAGAAAATATACAGTACTGTTCAAAAGAATTCGAATATCTTATCGACTGTGGGCGCTACACTGCAAAAAAAAAAAAAAAAAAAAAAAAAAAAGTTGATTTTACAGTATAATACTGGCACCTCAGCTGCTAGTACTATACCATAAAATTAACAGTAATAAACAGTGAAATAACCAGTTATACACTGCCAAAGTTGAAAACGCACTTATCCCATATAGACTGCAATTATTGCGCCTATACTGTAACCGATATGTTTTGTGTGTCCCTGTAAATGAACGCAATGCACACAAGAGAGCAATTTATAGTGCACCTCAGTAATGCATATAATTTTCATTATGCTTGAAATAGGGAAACATCATTAAATTACACTGCAAACGATTCCCCCCCCCTCCCCCCATCGAACAATGTGTAAAAAATTCTTTTGTTTGACCCTGTAAATGAATAATAAATGCTTTGCAGCTCATATTCTACAAAGAGCATGTGTTAGTGCTCTTCATAATTGAATATCAATTTCATCATGTTCTAAATGGCGTAGCTTCATCAAAATGTGTACTTGAAACGGGTTTTTCCCCCATTGACTGTAATGTAACGTAATACTTTTGACTGTAACAAACTTTATTTTGAATAGGGATCATGATATAGTAAACGAGAATATTATACAAAAATATCAGGGGAATCAGAGTATATTTACGCGAGTTGGAGCACGGACGGACGGCCAGACAAATCAAAGTCATAAACACTTTTCAACTAGGTTTTAAAGTGTTTAAAAGCTATGGTATGTTTTAACAATGGTTCTTATAATGGGTGTAGGTAATCTTTAAAATGGTCATTGCGATATTTTTTAACAATTCTCCTCTATTATGTACTTTTAAAAAAATGTAAAAATGTCATTCAGTGTTATTTAAAAAATGGGTTACATGGGTCTTATATATGAAAAAAAAAATTTGTGTGGGAAATTAAGATGGAAAAAATGCTGTGTGACATGCTATTCCACGCGTCCTTTTACAGTGCCATTTTCAAAAGTTGGAGGTATGGCATAGAGGAACTTCGGGAATTATAGAATAGTTGGGTAATATGGAATACTAAGGTCTCTGTTTTGTAAAGTGCTGCCACCAAGCGGCAATATCATAAATTATTTAAGAACGTTTCCAGAATGCCCCCCCCCCCCCAGAAGGTTTGTTCCATTCTAGTCAAATTCCTTACCAGTGGAAAGCAATTAAGACAGTGAAATACAGGGGGTTGTGTAGGACTCTCATACTGTCATCTTCCAGGTCTGAAATGGACAAATACGAACCCCACCCTCACAGGTTTATTGCTATGGAAGGGGTTTAGAAAGAGGGGTTTAGAAGGTACGCGAAAGAAGCCTGCGGCGAGAGCTGTCGGTGAACTTGTTGGAGTAAAATTTATCGTTTTATTGCTTTTCTGAGCAAGGTTTAGTATTATTTGATGTTTCATGTCCACTGACCAATAAAATGGTATTAAGGCAAAAACAACTAAAAAATTCTGTGAAAAGTATCTTCCCAGGGATTTTCTTTCTTCCTTTCTTATTTTCTTTGTAGGATTATTACAAGGTCTGATTTTTGCCACAGTTCAGCTTTGTGTCAGTCACAATGGTAGTGCGCTTTATAAATTCGCTAAAAAATAACAAATTTGTGATATACAACGATTATTTATTACTTAAAAATAATCAAGTATGTGCCTATGAAAGATGGTTAAATGTCTATGCATAGTTTCTGATTCTATAAAACTTTTTTACAGATACGTTAATTTGACCCCCCACACACACACACTTTCGAAAATTTAAATTTCAAAGTTACCAGGAATTAGCTCTCAATTAGCTCTAATTTAGCTCTAATCAATAAGCTCTAATTAAAATTTGCTCTGGTTATGTACCGCGATATTCCAATTAGAATGTTGTGGGGGGGGGGAGGACTAAGTTAACGCTAGCCCCCCCCCCCCCCCCACTTCCGAATATCGAAATTTCAAATATGCCAAAATTTAGCTCTCAATTAGCTCTAATTTGCTCTCGAATATTAGAATTTGCTCTGCTTCTGGTATCGAGATATTTCAGTTACAAGAAGGGGCCGAGGGGAGCCCCCCCCCTCCACTTTCGAATATTGCAATGAACAAAATCACCGTTTTTATAAAATTAACTTTAAAAATCAAATTTCCATTTGATCATTTAAAAAGAGTTCATATTCATTTGCACACAACTTGTCTACGAAAACGAATTTTTGCATGGTTTTTTTTTAGTTTCGTAAGTACTTTTAGCATTCCTAGCAAATACAATCATGATAGAAATCTAGGCATTCATGCATTCAACCTCTTTTTTTGGATCCCAAACCCAGTGACTCTAAATGCGAACCCGAGTCCGACAGTAGGCAGCAGAAAATCATTAATAAGATTTTAAAATTGTTTAAAGATTTATTTTGTTATTTAAATATATCTCGTTACATAGAAATATATATTAATCCTAAATACGCTTTCACTTTCCGTGATTTTTCATGTCCCTGAAAATCGGTTTAAAATCACAAATTTGTTATTTATACCCAACCATTGGCAGAAATCAAAATTCTTATATTATTTTTTTTTAATATAATTGTACAACTATGGCAAAAAGGCATGAATTATGTTTCTCAATTATTTTGGAAGAGGGCTTCAAACAGAAAGAAACGATAGACAAAGGATATCCCACGTCTTTTTTATGTTATTAACACTGACCATGCACAGGCTTCAAAATCAGGTAGAATATTTCTCCTTTTGTCCCATCAATAACAACTCAATTCCATTTCAAACAAATTTTTAAATTTATTTAAAACACTTTAAGAAACTTAGAGTACATTCTTGTTTCTCAAATAGCAAGTTTTTTTTTCGCTCTTATCAATTTGTGATAAAATAAATTACATTTTTTTTATCTTGAATCCGCCCGAGCCTGTGGACTGGCATAAAATTTACAGACCTAACTAGTTTCGCGCTCAAACACTGATTCGAACTGATCCCTTTTCATATCTAATGCATGGTTAATAAAAGAAAAAAAAAAATACGCACAAATTTTCAACGTTTTGTAAAATGGTAAATCAATCATTTATTCATGCATGTGTGTGTATGTTTGAAGATTTTGCTATTGATAAACTTTAGTTTAAAAATAAAATTATTAGCATTATTGCCACTTCCAATTCAGAATTTAAATAATCATAAATCATTTTGATTCATAATTGAAGAGGGTTTTAATGAAGAAGAGAACTAAAAAGTTAGTCATGATATTTAGAAATGTTTTACATACATATCATTACTTTTAGAATATTTAATCATTAAATGTATATATTTTTTGATACAATAAAAAAAAATTGTAGTTAGTGAGAGTATTACAGAATGCTTTTTTTTTCAACATAAAATGTTTTATACTGATTGTTATAAGAATGTGACGTCATAACAGAAGATGGTTATGGTTTGAAAATAAAATTATTTTTTAATAATTACGAGAATTATTGTTTTTTTACCTTCTATTTATTCTGTTAACCGATAATGGCATAAACGTTTATAAAATGTTTTTTTTGTTACCTTAAAAATATTTTTGATAAGCCATTTCAACTTGTAAAATGGCCAACTGCAATTAACTTGATTTCAGTAAATGATATGTTCGTTAAACTTTGGTAAAATTTAATTTTTGTCACTACTTTAAATTTTGTAAACGTAAAAGTTATTTTTCCAAAAATTAGAAAAAAAAAAGGAATTAAGAAAATGTTAAATAAAATAAATGTATTTATTTTGATTTTTTTTTTTACATTGACAATATTTGATAAATAATGTACCTAACTTCCATATTTCCGCAAAACATTCTGTTCTGAATTGAAATGTTTGTTATTTGAAGCCCTTGCTAATGACATAAAGATATGTAAAGATTAATAATCAAAGACAAAGCTATTTCAAAATATTAAATTCCTAGGCATAAATTTTCCCTTTTAATAATAATAAATAGAAATAATAAGCAGTTATGAAATTTTAAAAACACCTTCTTAAGAATAAAGGAAAAAAGCAAAAATTCGCAAAAATGATAATATTAACTTAGTAAAATCTTAAATTTAAAGAAATTATAATTTTAGATTTATGCTAAGTTTATGAATTTAAAAAAAAAAGTTAATCACAAACACATATGGATTTAACAATTGACTGAATGCTAAAAACTTATTTTATGTATATCAAAGTTGGATTTTTCAATAGATTTTAGGCATGCGACAGTCCAAAATGCATCGTCATGAGACAAAATCTTTTATGACTCAATATTTAATCCATGCATTTATCAAAAAATGAAAAATGCTATTCGATTTCAAATATTTTCCGTAATATTTATATTTAAAACGGACTAATGTGCATGAATGTGTCAGAAAATTTTGTGTTGTTGAGCAAAATCTTCAAACATCTACACATATGTATGACTAAATGATCGATTTACCATTTTACAGAACGTTGAAAATGTGTACTTTTTTTTTTCTTTTATAAAGCATGCATTAGATATGAAGCGGGATCAGTTGGAATCCGAGTTTGGGCACGAAACGGGTTAGGTCTATAAATTTTATGCCAGTTTTCGGGCTCGGGTGAGTTCAAGATAAAATATTTTATTTTATTTTATCACAAATTGAAATGAGTGACAAAAAAAACTTGCTATTAGAGAGACAAGAATGTACTCTAAGTTTCTTAAGGTGTTTTAAATTCATTTAAAAATTTGTTTGAAATGGAATTGAGTTGTTATTGATGGGACAAAAGGGGAAATATTCTATCTGATTTTGAAGCCTATGCATGGTCAGTGTTAATAACATAAAAAAGACGCGAGATATCCTTTGTCTATCGTCTCTTTCTGTTTGAAATCCTTTTCCAAAATTACTGGGAAACATAATTCACGCCTTTTTGCCATAGTTGTACAATTATATTAAAAAGAATAATATAAGAATTTTAATTTCTGCCAGTAGTTGGGTATAAATAACAAATTTGTTATTTTAAACAGATTTTCAGGAATATGAGAAATCACGAAACGTGAAAGCGTATTTAGGATTAATATTTTTTTATGTATATATATATATATATTTAAATAACAAAGTAAATCTGTAACAATTTTAAAATTTTATTAATGATTTTCTCTGCCTACTGTCGGACTCGGGTTCGCATTTAGAGTCATTGGGTTTGGGCTCCAAAAAAAGAGGTTGAATGCATAAATGCCTAGATTTCTGTCATGAATGTAATTGCTAGGAATGCTAAAAGTACTTACGAAGCTTAAGAACCCCCCTGCAAAAATTCGTTTTCATAGAGAAGTTGTGTGCAAATGAATATGAACTCTTTTTAAATGATCAAGTGTGGAAATTTGATGTTTAAAGTTAATTTTTTAAAAACGGTGATTTTACTTATTGCGATATTCGAAAGTGAAGGGGTGGGGGGAGCTAAATTAACGCTCGGCTCCTTCTTGTAACTGAAATATCTCGACATCAGAAGCAGAGCAAATTCTAATATTAGAGAGCAAATTAGAGCTAATTGAGAGCTAAATTTTGGCATATTTGAAATTTCGATATTCGAAAGGGGGGGGCGTTAACTTAGCCCCCCCACCATTCTAATTGGAATATCGTGGTACCATAACCAGAGCGAATTCTAATATTAGAGAGCAAATTAGAGCTAATTGAGAGCTAATTTAGATGCTTAAAATCGGCAGGCCTGACTACTGCAACAATTTAGAATCTAATAGCGGTTTCCATTTTTTTGATAAATTATTTATTCAGTCAAGCGATTTTTCTTGTGTGATGACACGTTTGTCTCCTTTCTCGCGCTGCTGCGTCGGAAATTAGGTGCAAAATACCGAGGTTGGCACTATATTCTGAAAGATCTTCTGCCTTTACCAAAAAATGGAAAACGTCTTTTGTATACATATACTTTCTCAATAAGAACACCTGCCAATTTCAAGCGTTTCCGAACAAAAATGAATTCAGAAAGTAAGCTCTTTTGGATTTGAGAACAGCCTTAATTAGCCATTCTTTCCGTGTTTTGAAACTTGCCATAATAAAACATTTGTAAATCATAAGAAGTTATGAAATTATTTGAGATAGCTTTTCTTTCAATTCATACAAGGTGTTCGTGCCTTTGAAAAACCTAAATCGTAGGTTAGTATGTTGACCCTTCAAAATATTGTAATCGCGTGAAAAATTGCGGCAAATAATTGTAAATTTCCATGATTTCAGAAGCAGATTAAGAGGGTAAATGAATAAGTAAAGATTTCTTTCCACAACTGTGCGTGGAATAACACTCCAAAAATTTTGGAGTATTTGAATTGTATTAATATATAGCTTCCCAAAACTATTAAGTTTTGTTTGTTTTTCAGGAGAGGAGCTCGGCAGCAGAAGGACAGGAAGCTGCAGCAGAAGGACAGGAAGCTGCGGAAGAATAATGTTTATTTTTTTGGAATTAAATTCTGATGTTAATTGTTTTCATTTATGTTTTTTGTTTTGCAATAAAAGTTAAGATTTAAATCAACTAAAATGTTTTGTTTTTCCATTGTCACTTCTTTTTTTCCTTTTTAACAAACTAGAAAATAATGTTGAAGAATTTCCTTAATTTTCCTTTTACAATGGTAATTAACGCTTTATTAAAGGATACAGTTTTCTTTAAATATTTATAACGCTCTTACTTTTTTTTATATATATAATATCTCCCTTAACAAGTTCGCAACAAGTGTCACGTACACTGTAAAAAAAAAAAAAAATCTGTAGTACTACTAGAAAATCTCTAGGCAACTGGGATTCCATAAACTTTTCTAGTAACCAATACAGCTTCTTCTTAAGTAACATTATTTACTGCATTAAACTTAGTAAACAGCACATAGACTTCCTTAGTAAACATACTAAGAAATTGTTTGTAGCCATTACAGGTGATTTTTTAGTAATGTATACTAAGAAATTGTTAGTAGTATTACAGACACTTTTCTTGTATCTTCACTAAGAAATCGTTAGTAGTATTACAGACACTTCTCTTGTATCTTCACTAAGAAATAGTTAGTAGTATTACAGATACTTTTGTTGTATCTTCACTAAAAAATGGTTAGTAGTATTACAGATACTTCTCTTGTATCTTCACTAAGAAATGATTAGTAGCCGTTACAGGTCCTTTTTTAGTTTGTTTACAAAGTAATTCATAGTAGTATTACAGATACTTTTCTTGTAGCTTCACTAAAAAATTGTTAGTAGGTGTTACAAGTGTTTTTTCAGTATGTATAGTAAGAAATAGTTAGTTATATTACAGATATTTCTCTTGTATCTTTACTAAGAAAATATGTATAACCATTGCAGGTGTTTTTCTTGTATGTTTACTATAAGAGACTTTAGTAGAATTACAAAAACTTCTTTTGTATGTTCACTTTCACAATATTAGAACATTTATAAGAAAACATCTGTAATTCTACTAAGAAACTGTAGTAATGTTGCAGGTACTTTTCCCATAATTTACACTAGAGTTTTAAATGGGATAGAATTTTATCTTTCAAGAGGTGAATTAATACTAGTTAGAGCAGTTTAAGAATAAAAAATATTCGATAAATATTAAGCCAAATATTCTGCAACAATTTCTAAATGTCTTTCATAAAATTTTATGCCACAAAATTATAATATATATATAATTATATAGTAAAATATAATGTAATTAATTATAATATATATATAATATCAATTATAATTATAAACATTAATTTTTTTTATACCAAAAACACAGGCATCCTTTAAATATAACTTCCATTTAAGTTTTTTTTATTCCTGTTACTTTTTAATTTTAGAATATAAGGATTTAATAAGTTTTTTCCAGCTAGAAGACACTGTCCTGCTTCACTGACTGCAAATCCCAGCAACACAATACATAGAACACAAAACTAACAACTTTTGAATGCATAAAATGTGTTTTGTGGTGTTCTCGTATGGTAAAACATGTTTTACTCCTGGTGCTAAATAAAGTGTTCTTGAGGTGTAGTTTTATACAGTTTTTACATGCATCGCTTTCTTAAACGCATTCACACCACATGTTTATATACACTTTAAAACACAATGTTATGCATTTTGGAAAGCATTTGGAGAAGATAAAATGATGCGTATGCATTGGGAAGCATATTTTGACATCGGGGATTTCAAACTTACAATGTAACTTTTAAGGACAACTTTTAAGTCCTAATTTCTTGATGAAATATAATAGCTTTTCCAATCTTTTTTGTTAATAACTGATATTGGTTAAGGAGACATGGTGGTTTGTGTTATGCAGTTGTATAGGGGGTTTTGGTTATGAGGCTGTGTAATGTCATCAATATCTTATACTTTCACATATCTCTTTAGTACTTACCAGATAAATTTTCAGTCTTCCCGCTTTAAAAAAAACTTGTATACTTTGTTTTTATATTTAAGCCAATAAAAATTCAGACTAACTCACTATATTTTCACATAAGAAATTGATGTCCTTCAGAGCGGATAATGCACATTTTTAATTTATAAAAATAAAAACTATAAGTGTGTTAAAATTGCATAGTACTACACTGTTAAAACTACAGGTGACACATGGCACCTCTAAGGGGTGAAAGGCTTGTCTGACTAGTGACACCCCTAGGGGAACCAGAATGGCACCTTTAACAAGGGATTACATAAATTCGTCAGACAATTTCATGTTAGTGTGTCATTTCTAGCTGTGTGTAATAAACTAAAAATAATGGTTAAAGTGAAAAAGTTACATTTTAATTACATTTACGAGAAAAAAAAAAACAAGAAATTATTTTATCGTTTCTGATTTTATCGATTTTTAACTTTACTTACAACTTTTAACAAAGTTTGAGTTTATTACACACAGTATGTATATCCAAAACATTGTTTTGAAACAAAATTTAACTATGTGAATTTAACTATAGAAATGACTTTGTTTTCATACCAAAACAAGTAAAATTGCAAGAAATGTTGAGCGGTTACAATTGAAAATATTGCTGTAATAACCAAAATTCCTAAATTTTATATAAATGAGTGTCTCTTATATAAATTATTCCTTATTTTAGTCGTTGCAAGCAATCTGAACACACTTTATTTCTCAAATGTAAAAATTTAAGAAGCATTCCTAGAAAAACATTTGATTTTTCATTTGCAACAGAATAGTGTACTCACATGAATATTTAATACATAGTTTGTGTTTGTTTACATAATTTTTTTGGACAATTTCATGTAGGTGTGTTATTTCTAGCTGTGTGTAATAAACTAAAAATAATGGTTAAAGTGAAAAAGTTACATTTTACATACATTTATGAGAAAAAAACAAGAAGTTATTTTTATCGTTTCTGATTTTATCGATTTTCAACTTTACTTACAACTTTTAACAAAGTTTGAGTTTATTACACACAGTATGTATCCAAAACATTGTTTTAAAACAAATTTTAAATACGTTTATAAGAAATAACACCAAAACAAGTAAAATAGCAAAAAATGTTGAGCGGTTACAATTGAAAATATTGCTGTAATAACTAAAATTCCTAAATTTTATATAAATGAGTGTCTCTTATATAAATTATTCCTTATTTTAGTCGTTGCAAGCAATCTGAACACACTTTATTTCTCAAATGTAAAAATTTAAGAAGCATTCCTAAAAAAACACTTGATTTTTCATTTGCAACAGAATAGTGTACTCACATGAATATGTAAATACATAGTTTGTGTTTGTTTACATAAATTCTTTGGACAATTTCATGTAAGTATGTCATTTCTAGCTATGTGTAATAAACTAAAAATAATGTTTAAAGTGAAAAAGTTACATTTTACATACATTTACAAGAAAAAAACAAGAAATTATTTTTATGGTTTCTGATTTTATCAATTTTCAACTTCACTTACAACTTTTAACAAATTTTGAGTTTATTACACACAGTACACTGTAAAAAAAATGCAAGTAAAACTACGGACAAAGGCCGGCAGCAGAGATTCCAGACAACGTCCGTAAAAAAAAATTTAGACCGTAAATCAAAAATCACCCGTAATTTTACATTGCAGCAAATGCATAACCAACCCGTAAAAAAAGTAGTATTGCCCGTAAAATTACACAAATTCTGCCCGTGAAAAAAGGGGCATTGCCCGTAAAATTACACAAATTCTACCCGTGAAAAAAGGGGCATTGTCCGTAAAATTATACAAATTCTGTCCATGAAAAAAGGGGCATTGTCCGTAAAATTATACAAATTCTGTCCATGAAAAAAGGGGCATTGTCCGTAAAATTATACAAATTCTGCCCGTGAAAAAAAGGGATTGTCCGTAAAATTACCCCATTCTATTTTGGATTCAGGGTAAAAAAAAAAAAAAAAAAAAAAAAAAAAAAAGAGGCACAAATGATAAAATTATGTCTTTTAAATTCTTTAATGGGGATTGCCAAGATGCACCTTCTGAAAATCCATAGTAGATTTAACAGGGAACATTGACAATTCACAACACTATTAAAAGCGAAAAATTTTCACAGGCGCATTACAACATTAAAGACGCGAGTATAAAACATCAAATTTTACTGAATGGTGTATACAAATTAAAATTTTTATACATACATTAAAATTAAAAATATCGACGTTTCGACCACCTTCTATGGTCATTCTCAGGAAAAATTTGTTATATTGCTTACAAAGTTTCAAATGTGAAAAACAATCCGTCCGTTGCCACATTATTATTGCCGCCCACAAATTAAAAAAATAATATTTTTTAAATTTTCCTGAGGATGACCATAGATTAGAAGGTGGTCTAAACATCAATATTTTTTATTTTAATGTATGTATAAAATTTTTAATTTGTATACACCATTCAGTAAAATTTGTGATGTTTTATACTCACATCTTTAATGTTGTAATATTTCATGGCGTAATCATCCAGCATTTATATATTAGGAGTATTTGTATGTTTTCGTAATACTTTAATGAAACATTCATAACTTATGTATAACATTAAACTTGCATATTCAAAACCTAATTTTCCAAGGTTTTAAGGTACACTTAGCTGGCAATTTGTAGTTTTTTTTTTTTTTTTTTTTAAATAAAAATTTAATTCTATTAAAGGAGAGAATTCTTACCCATTTTCTATAATAAACTTACTAAAAGTTTCCCTTTTTTTTGTTGTTGCATTAATAACTTATATTAACATACTTTAAGATGTGTTCAGTTGTAGTACAGTATTTAATCTACTTAAAACATTTTTAGCTTTCCAAAATTTAGCATGACACACTTTAGCAATGAGGGCGTGGGAGCATTTAAAAAACTGGTCAGATAACAAACTCTCTTGTGTTTAGATAAATGTGCGATAGGTAAAATGAAAATAGAAAAATAGCTACTTCAACATTAAATTACAGGGGTCGATCCAGGTAAAATTTGGGGCCTATTTTGGACCCTTTCGCAAAAATTTATTCACAAAAATGAATTTAATAAAACAGGGACCCTTTACAAAATTTCTTTTAATAAAAATAGCCTTTTTCATAAAAACAAGTCACGAAAAACAAAAATTTTAGCAAAGGGATTTAAAGATTTTGTTATTAAATTCTTGGTTCGAATTTGATTAACTGAATTTCAACTTATTTCGTTACAAAATGTTAGTTTTACAAAAATATAATAAAATTCACAAAAATAACTTTTACTTTTCAGAAAAAGGGCCCCAAGAATAAAAACCTGCATCAACCCCTGAATTAATCAGAAAAATTATCAGTTAGTAGCTGTACTGCTATTGTTCCCTCTCCTCCTCCTAAACCACTTAATAATAAAAAAGAAGCACTTATATTATGTTTTACAAAATTATCATTCAATAAATAAAAAGAAAACATGAATTTTAACAAATTTATTTAATATATTTAAACACAGTATTACAAGTAGTAACAAATTTAAATAAATTAAGAAAAAAATAGAAAAAAATTAATTTTTCCATGCAGATTTGAACAATTTGGCAACAAGCTTCTGCACTTTCGATCTTGTAGATTTTGTGTCTTTCTGAATTAATAGCCAAGCATGCCCTATAAAAAATAAAGAAAAAAGTAAGAATAAATATTACATAAAAGTATATACAATAAACACAAATTGAGTATAGTAACAATCTCAGTTATCCCAGATGAACAGCATAATGGCGCCCGGTGCATGTAAAATCAGTCATGGGTGTAAAGTCCTCCAAGTTACCTGTGAATTACACCTCTGGAGGTGCGCCTAGTCTGGTGAAGGTCTCGTCACCAGATCAAGGTTCTAAATTACAAGACCAACTTGAGTAGCGATGGCATGACGTATGGATGAGCGATGCAGCGAGGAAATAGTAAATATTCCAGCAACTCACATCCGTCCAACATGACTTTACTACACTGCGCAGTGCTGAACCGTCTCATACAAAATCAATTAGCAACCGGCCAACTAAGAAAAAGCAATTAAAGCAACAAGACGTACTGAAGCCACGTCGGCCTATAGATTTAACAAACACATCTTCGCCAAGCAGAGGGCAGGTGAATCCTCGCCCGTTGCCAGGTATCAACCTGTTAAGCTAGACTAAAGTCTGGCAAGTAGGGGCCTGGTCAGTAAAGGTGGAAATAAGCACTCGCCAGTCGCCACTCGTCGATTAAACTTTAAAAACTGGCGATTAAAAATATGGAAAGAACCGGCCAAATTCATAATTTTCCAACTTTCCCTAAAATTCATGATTTTTCTGCACCTGATCACCAAAATTCATGATTTTTCCACTCCCGATCGTCAAAATTCATGATTTTTAGACGCCAAGTCGCCAAAATTATTGATTTTTTTGCACCAGATCGCCAAAATTCATGATTTTCCCCCCGCCCGATCGACGAAATTCTTGATTTTTTCGTGTCTGATTGATGAAATTCAAGATTTTTCGGCATTCAATCGCCGAAATTCATGATTTTTCCACACCCAATCACCAAAATTTATAATTTTTCTGCGCCTTAAGAGCCTAGACTAATCACGCGAAGAAACGCTCACGCTAATGTTAAGTCTATGGGAAGGTTATCGCGCGATTTCTCGTTCGCATTTTAATATTTTTAAAGGATTTTTTTGCGTAGGATAGCTGAGGTTGATCTGCAACGTTGTTAGTTTTTATTTTTTGATTTTGGTTTAAAGTTTTTTTATAAGAGGACATTTTAAATTTTGGAACTGGTTGGAACCGGTTCTGAAAATGAAAGTACCCTTATATAAAAGAACTAGAGCCAAAATCGAAAAAGTAAAAACTAACAACGATAGAGATCGACGTCAGCTATCCTACGCAAAAAAAAAAAAAAAAATCATTTAAAAATATTAATATGCGAGCGAGAAATCGCGCGATAACCTTCCCATAGACTTAACATTAGCGTGAGCGTTTCTTCGCGTGACTGGTGCAGGCTGTGAACGCCGAAATTAGTTATTTTGTCACGTTCGATCGACGAGCTTCGTGATTTTTTCGCGTCCGATCGATGAACTTAGTGATTTTCCGTACCCGATCGCTAAAATTTATGATTTTTCCATGTCAGATCGACGAAATTCAAGATTTTTCGCATCGATCGCCAAAATTTATGGTTTATCCTTGCCCGATCGCCGAAATGCATGATTTTTTCGCGTCCGATCGTCGAAATTCAAGATTTTTCCGCGTCCGATCGTCGAAATTAAAGATTTTTTCGCACCCAATTGCCGAAATTCAAGATTTTTTTCGCACCTGATCGCCGAAATTCAAGATTTTTTCGCACCCGATCGCCGAAATTCAAGATTTTTTCGCTCCCGATCAATGAGCTTCGTGATTTTTTTCGCGTCTGATCGACGAACTTCATGATTTTCCCGCACCCAATCGCCAAAATTTAAGATTTTTCTGCACCTGATCGCCGGAATTAATGTATTTTTGCATCCAATCGACGAAATTCGTGATTTTTCTGGACCCGATCGCCAAAATTTAAGATTTTTCTGCACCTGATCGCCGGAATTAATGTACTTTTGCATCCAATCGACGAAATTCGTGATTTTTCTGGACTCGATCGCCGAAGTTTGTGATTTTTACTTTCCTGGATGATGGAAATTCATGATTTTTTTTGCTCACGAATGATAGAAATTCATGTTTTTTACGCTCCCGAATGATGGAAATTTGCAATTTTTTCTGGACAAATTGACGAAATACACATTTTCTGAATTTCTGAAAATGTTAGCCACTTTTGGTCCGCTGACTAGAGGTTGTGCATGTGTAATGTATATCATGTTGTGGGTTATTACTTAGTGTATAAACATACCTATTTTATTATTGCCAGATCTTAATTCTAGACAAATATTTTTTTTTAAAAAGGTACTTATGTAGTTAGGTACACAAGTACCTAAGCTTAGTGAGACTTATGTAGTTAGCTACATAAGCATGTTGTATAATATAACTTTGCTGCTAACTTATTTTAAAACAAAATAGATTGGAAATTAGCATTTCAAGTTTATTCAAAGCAATATAAATTAAAATATTTTTATTTAGTACATAAGTTACTTTGCTTAAACTAATTATATATTTTTTAAATTAAATATTCAGTGACATAAATGTACTTACTGGCTACTAAAGAGATTATTTTCACTCGCCACTCACTGGCTACTAAAAAAAAATCAACCTACCGGCCAGTGGCTACTAAGGAAAATTCCTTATTTTCACCTTTACTGGTCAGCAGTCAAAAAAAAAAAAAAATACAGAAGCTATGTGTCTTAATAGATAATTGTTATGAAGATCCTATTCAAACAGTAATAAAAAAATTAATGAATTAGAGTTCATTCCATTTTAATCCAGAATCTAACATACTTTGGTAAAAGCATTGGTACTTTCATATTATTCATGCTAGAAATGAAATTTATATTTCTGGGAAACAATCTCTAAATTATTTTGAATCTGTTGACACATTGCACATTTGATTGAAAAACAAACTATTAAAAATCAATTAGCTCTGAAAAATGTAGTCATTTTCGGTTGAATTTTTTTTTTCTATGAGCAAAGATAATAGACCCTGTATTCTAAACAAGAATAGGAATGTGTTAACTTGTCATTATTCAGCAAGAATTCTTAAAAAAAGGTTAAATTAATTTTGCCTCTTATCCCCTCTTTTTGCATATAATTTCCAATATCTTCCAGACTCTCCAAGCTCATGATGCTGTGAGCGATACTGAACTTCTCAGCCGTATACTAGTCGCACTTTGACCTTCTAACTTTAAACTTTATACAAGGTCTTTGTTAAGGAAGGCAAATCATAGTGATAAATAGTTAATATTTTTTATTAGAATTAATTTCAATTATTGTAAAATGATTCATAATGTTGTAATGTTACAGTTAGTAATTTATTTTACTGAACCTTTTGTACATAAGTAAAACTTGCACTTAACCAATTATTTCTATGTAAAATATTTTTTAATGAGAAGATTAATTTTGAAGCAATTTTAAAGTGACAAAATTTTTTTAATATAAAACTTTTGGCCCAAAAACAAAAAGCCTGAACATCTATAGTAGACATTAATGTTACTTTATATCAAAGTAAAATGCCTTTATAGCACTTCACAATTTATAATAAAATATTATGCTCAAATAGATATTTTTTCAAAAAGTAATAAAAATTTGCAGAATAAACTTTCACAATTTAGGATATCACAACCAAAATGACATTTTTATAAAATAAGAAGGGTAATAGTACCCATTCAGATGAGCAATAATTACCATAGAATATAGGGTCACATTCCACCCTGAGAGGCAGAAAAGAGTAAAGTCGAAATGTGTCAAGCATGAACTAATCACTGCCTCCGATGTCATTTTGTACTTGCCTATGTAGCATATGCTCTAAACAAGATGGCCTGGTTGGTAGTGAACTGGCATCCAGTCCAGAATTTATGGGTATAATGATAATCTCGGTGTAGGCATGGATAATCTTGGTGGTTTGGAATCCACTTGAAGCAGTAGGACTGGATGCCACTGCATTTCAGACCATGCCATCTTGCATAAGAGATATGCTATGAAAACCTTGACTGAAGCTAATAGCGTCCGTATTGTGTAGGCAGGTACAAAATGACTTCGGTCGTTTGTAAAATAAACTTGGCCATAGGCGATGACTTCCACATGCTGTCCTAAGCATTTCATATGAAAATTCTTTTACTGAACCGTAACCCGTTATGAACTGACAAAATTAATTCCTTTGTCATGTACAAGGGTCCTGTTTTTGTGAAAAGCGTTTTATATTTGTGAAAAATCTAATCATAATTTTGTGAATTTGAAATGGTCGTTATAATCAGGTACTTGTTTATGCATTTTTAAGAAGATATATGGATATAAAATACATATATTTTCTTTATATATGTAAAAGTGACAGGTCAGATTTTACTTTTAAATGATTAATTTGTGAAATCTTTGGTTTAAAGATGGAAATATTTTGTGAAAAACCTATTTTTAAGACAAATAATTTTGTGAAGGGTCCTGTTTTAGGGAAAATAATTTTGTGAAGGGTCCTTTTTTTTAAATGAAAAATTTTGTGAAGAGTCATTTAAAGGACCCAATTTTTTCCTAAACAGATCCCTGTGTACCCAACCCAAACAAAAAAGAAATCTATCTAACCGTAACCAGATTGAAACACAACAAAATAATTTCCGTCGTCACACAATCTGACTCAAACCTGAAAATTGAAGTTAACCTGAAACCCGACCTGAACTCGACAAAAACAACCATTGAACTGTAATCGACAAAATTTCTGTTATCATGCAACCAGACCCGAACCTGAAATTTAAGTTAACCTGAAACCGTGAAACCTGATCCAAACCAGACAGAAAAAATCCATCGAACTGTAACCTGACAAAATAAATTCCTCCATCTCCTTGTCTGGTTCAGGTTCAATTATTCAACTTAAATAGTTTAGTATTCTAATTAGCTATATTCTATCATAAACAAATGTAAAACCATGTTAAAATATATGCTAATACTCCATTTATTTCAACTCTGATCGTGCAAAGGATTTTTATTGCAAACTGACATACATTGCAGCTTGTTACTTATTGAATATAAATATTTTCGTTATTATTTAATCTTAACCATGCAAAACAGCTAAATTTGTTATTTTTCAGTATTGCATAAAATTACGCTTACATTATAAAATATAATACATTTTTGAACAATGAAATTAGACTGAATATTTTAGACTGAACTCAGACTGAATATTTTAGAAATTTTCAAAAAAAATGAGTATTCATAAACAAGCTAAGGAGTAAAAATATTTAAATAAATAATTTTTTTCCACACCACAACAATTCATAAATATGCTTAACTCCAAAAATATAACAAATCAAAGAAAAATATAAAACAACATGCTTTCATTAATCCTATTTTTAAGAAGAAATAATAATAAACAAACATACCACTGGTTAGTGTTGTCCACTGAAGACTTCTTTCCAGCATCTTTCTCAATTTACATCGATTTTTCAAAAATTACTTGCATGGTGTCTCTAAAATAAAGAAATAATGTTGATAATGAAGCTTGTATAAATAAACGTGTCAAATTCACATTTTAAAAACCAAGTCTTCAATAGAAATGTTATCAATTTTTATTTATTTATTTGCACTAGGATTTAATTGTGATTTGAAATGAGAATGCCTGACATATCTGAAATTAAGGAAAGTAACAGTAGAAAGAAATTTTATTCTCTTTATAAAAGTAATTTTACATGGATTGAATTTTATAGAACTGAATTTGGAAAAAAGTAATAAATTAATACATAATAATATTTAATAATAATAATGTACCAATTCAGGCTAAAAGTATCAATTTCAATAAAATATATAAAGCAGAATAACAAAAAAATCTGCTTGAAATGTTTAAAAAGTTGTTTTTTACTAATTTTAGTTTTAACCGCCATTAGCTTTTATATTTTGAGGCATTTTAATTTTAAACCACATCAATTATTTAGGTAAAAGATTTTATAACTTAACTAATATACATACATATATATTTATTTAAAATGAAATATATATATATATATATATATTAGGCATTTAATCCACTAGATGCTAGAATTTAATAGCACTATTTATCTATAATGAAAACATTAGTATTAAAATAGTGCATGTATAAGAGAAACTCATAGTCAATATATATAGGAAAAAAAAAATTGCTAAATCTTAAAAAGGCATACCAATTTCTTAACATAGTTTTAACTGATGTCTAACATTTGTTTTTTTCTTCTTTAATGTTTTTTATGCAAAAATTCTGGGCAAAATTTAATGATGAAATATTTAAATTTTGAATAAAATTAAGGTACTTTTGTGTGATAGTAGCCCCTATAGTTATAAATACGTCAAGCTCGTGAAGCATTAATGTATAATAGAGGTATAAAAATAAATTGCATTGCATTGAATATTATAATATTTTATATTAATAAGAATATATCACATTTCCAAACAAATTCATAACAATTTGTTACAATGTTTCACAAGAATAACAACTTTTTAATATTATCCCTTACATTTATAGGCCCTATTTTCAAAATTGCTTTAATAATTTATCAAAAACATTTTTTTCCTGGTATTTTCTCCAGACAAATTCTGTAAGATACAATTCGAGGTGATGGCAAGCAATTCTTTTAATATGTTGTGTACGCAGGGTAGAAGTAGGGGAAGCCTGACTTCACACAGGGGGCCGCCCCCGTACCAATCATGCTTCAACAATTCGAAATTTTACCATCAAAATTTCAAGTAAACAACGCTTTTAATACTAAATTAAGACTAACTACCTTTATACATATGAAAAAATATTTATTATACACTCTAAGAAATTTCCGTAAAATTCGGAGATTTGACCGTAGAATTATACGGGCAACTCCCTTCTTTGAAAAAAAAGTCCAATACCCGTATTTTATAACAAAATGCTGTAAAATTCAGACTGTCCGCAGATTAAAAAACGGCCACTGCCATTATTCTCCAAAAATGGCCAGTTACCGTAAAAGATAACGACTTCAATAAAAGATTTTCGCAGTGACCACCTGCTATTGGCTGTTACAGATCATACGTCACGAGGAATTCAAGGTCGCCCTTCGCCAAAGTCAAACAAATATGGACGCCTTTTGAAAACGTGTGTCGCTGAGTGTGTGGTAGCGTGGCTTTTATAACGTTTTGCTGGATATTATATATAAGTAAGTTATTTTCTTTTTCTTTTGTTATATCATGCACAATAGTATGCTTATCATTTAATGTATAGCATCTTGTTTCTTAATATATATTTGTGTGTCAGCATCCATGTACGGAGAATAATTGAGAAAATGTCCTGCACGTGACATCTATTTACTTATAAATTGTTAGAATATCAACTATGCATTACAACTAGCAGAAAAAACATGCATTTTCATATTAGCATAGTTGTTTTAATCTGAGGGTACAATAACATTGTTAAAATAGCAATAATATGTAAAAAAGTTGTTCCACACGTGACATGGAATGCCTAATTTGTTTAAACTTGAGAAATAAATAGTTAACTATTCGTAAAAATACAGAATTCGGTTTTATAAGTTATTTTAGTTAAAAAATTGATTCAATTGTTTTGCTAACGATTTCCTAAAATGATTTCAAATCTAATCGGTGTTTATATGTCGGTAAATAATATTTTGCCGCTGATATTTATTTCAGTATATTTTTGTTTACATAAATTAAGTTACTATGAAGGGAAGAGCGGGGTACAATGGACCACCCCCTAATGTTTTATTTTTATTTAGTAATTTAAAGGTTATAGATAAGATAATTAACTTTTTTGCAAAGGCAAAATTATTGTTTTTATTTAAATTTAACATGCATAAAAGAAAGCTTTCAATAATATTTTTATCAGAATAAATTGAACTTTCAACATGGGGTACAATGGTCCACTATCCGCATTGCTGCTATAAATTTTTTCAAAATACTTAACATTTGCATATTCTCTATGAAATATTTGTAGTTATTAATCTGTTTAGACTCAGTGTTGCAATGTTGCCTCCCCCCCCCCCCCATACACACACAGACTCAAAAGTCTCTCAAGAAAATTTCAAAGTATTTTAGGATTTGCAATCTGTTATTTTAAAAATATAAATTTTGGTGTATTTTTTCTGTTTTGCTTTTTTTTTTTTTTTTTTTCAAAATGTTACTTGCAAATTTGTATTATTGTTATTTTGGAGGTAAAAAGGAAATAAAAAAATAGATTGGTATTTTATTTAAAATAATATTTTAGCAATGTTTTTCCACTTTTTTTTTTCTTTGCTTCAGAAAGACTAAACTTAGAATTTTATTTATGTTGCGAATTGAACTTCTTGTTTATTTAAATGAAAATAAGTCTTCCGATTTTGCAAGATAGTTGTGAAATAACATTGTTATTTAGCTCATGTTGTTTACAACAAACTAATTTGAAGTTTTCTTGATTATTAACCATCAGCTTATTTTATTAAAATATAGTAAAGAAAATTTCTTGTTTTATAAGTTATAATGCATTTTAATTTATTAAGAATGTGCTGTGAAAAGCAGAATGTAATATTAATACATTATCAAGCCTTGAAATTAAATTTTTCTTGAAGCGGAGTCTATCTCTTAACATTTATAAATAGAGGGAAGTGGAACTGTTTGGGAGAAAGAAAAAAAAATCTTTAAACTCTACTGTTAATTTACATGCTTTTTGAAAAATTGTGTTATACAAACATGGCAAAATTTCATTGAAAAAATTTAAATCGACAACTCAGAATAATTATGCAAAATGTTTATTTTTATTAAGTCAACTCCTAATTTCTATGAATGGCAATTATTATTTACATTTTTGTTCCTATATATGTAACCTTGGAATGAAAATTTTTTCTTCATGTGCACTACAAAATCTTTGCGGCTTTCGGCCAGTTTAGTAAAGTGCAACTGTCTGGTGGCTTTTACTGCACTTTTTGACGCAATCTTTTGGTTATCACTGTTTTTTTTTTTAGAGTGCTTGTAAAAAATCTCAAAATACATGCATTGGGCGTAGGAAATCGTGAATTTCGTCAATTTTCAAAAGAAATAAAGTTGAGAAATTCCTTAATTTGTCACGGGGGAAAAAATTTGCAAAATTTTTCGATCGCAGGGGGGGGGAAGGTACTTGCGTATTAACGCCACCGCAGCAGAAGGTGCGCCAATAAAGAGCAATCTTGTTGTTCGCATGCAGTTATCTTTTGGATTCCTTGTTTGCTGATTTTTTATGCCATTTTTTAGTGCTACTAAAGATTGCCAGCACTTAAAAACCGCTAAATCTGTAGCTGCGGTTGCGTTAATACGTAAGTACAAAAAAAAATCGGAATATTTGTCTGTCAATCTATTGGGGCAAAAAAAAAAAAAAAAGCAAAGTTCAACAATTGGTTCCAAGAAAAATCCAGAAATTCACCAATTGATCATGGGGGAAAAATAACAAAATTTCTTAATTTATCATTAGAAATTATCATAAAATTCGACAATCAGATGCCTGAAAAAATTTTCAACATGATGAAAAATTTGGGAATTTCGCCAATGTACTGCAAGAAGAAATCGTAAAATTTGCTAATCGTTTACAGAGGAAATCTCGAAATTTCTCAGTCGGTTATAGAAAAAATCGTTAAATTCATTAATCTGTTTTGATAAAAAACTGAATTTCGTCAATCAGTCACATGCAAAAAAATTGCAAATTTCGCTTATCTATAGTAGGAAAAAAAAAATCTGAGAATTCATGGAACGGGCGTGGGAAAATATCTTGTAAATTGGTCATGGGAAAAATTGGGAATTTTCTCAATTTGTTGCAAAAAGAAAACATGAAATTTACTAATCGATCTTGGAACATAGCACGAAATTTATAAATTGGTCACAGAGAAAATTGTAAATTTTGTGGATCTGCCGTTCGAAAAATCTTCACAAAATTTGTTAATCAGTCACTGAAAAATAATGCGAAAATCGTCGCTCGGTCACAGTGAAAATATCTTAAATTTTGTGAATGGAAGATTTCCCGTTTAAGAAGTCAAATGTAAGAATGTTATACATTCTTTTTCAGGGTTTCATATTCTATGGATTGATTTTCCCACTTGATTGTTTCCAAAAGCAAAATTCTTCAGAAAGTGATTAAAAAAAGTTTTTGCGCAGGAACCTCCCATTCCCAATTTTATATTGGTTGAGATTTCAAAATTTTGCGCCCCACCAGTGGCTGAGAGGTTCTGCTCTCAAAGCTGGTAGACGGGGACACGGGGAGGTGCTGGGTCGTCCCCTGTCGCGCTCGTCGACCTAACCGTTCAGAGTTTTCTGTGGTTTTCTTCGAACCTTGCCGTAAATACGGACTAGGATCCCTTAAAAAGACCCCCACGGAGGGCATACGCCCCCCCCCCAAGGGCCTATATCCCTCGTGTTGATAATTGGCCGTCATAAATCAACTCAACTCAAAATTTTGGGCACAAATCCTGCCTTGATTATAGATTTATTTAGCAACTGAAATTAACATATATCAAAAGCATTCTAGGTTCTTTAACATGTACCTATGAAAATAAGAGTTCAGTTTTTATCAAATATTTAACACTTGATATTTGATTTGAAAGGTTTGATATTGTACCAAAAAACAAAAACAAAAAAAACTTTGTAATAAGAGACAAAATTAAACAATTTTTTGTATGAAAACAAATTATTTAGGCAAAATTCTTTGTAAAAATCAAATTTTGCAGTCTGAAATTAGTATTTCATAACAAAATATTCTTATATGAATGAAAAAAAAAAGGGTAACAAAGCGTGAAATTTTAAAGTTCATATTGCATATATTTGAGTAAAGTCTAAAAAAGACCAATAATAAAAGCCGGTTAAAACAAAAAAGGCCACTGGCTTGATTTTTAAAAATTTTAGCTAACTTTCTTCAAACCCTGTACTAGACAGTGTTAACTGTTTTTTTCCTTGCTTGGCTAAACTCGGTTTCTTGAAGTTTCTGAGCCCTAAGTATTTCATGCTAGAGCCTGACAAATTAGATTCATTCAACCCCCACAAAAATTCTGTGTAGTGCACTCATAGAAGCTTTCATAAATGTCCTATCATTGCCAAATGTTGAAAATTAAGACAACATATACCTAACTTACAGACCTTGACGCAAAAATCATAATGTAAAGAATAATCAACAAAACAACATATAAATAAGAATTTGATTGCAGCTGTTTTGAGAAATGAATCCTCAATTTCAAAGCATGAATCATTCATAAACCAATCTGAATCATTTGTTTTTCTAGCAACAGAAAAAACCCCGTATGATAATGTTCACAATGTGCATGCCCAGTAGCTTCGTCTGAAAAGAATGGGTTTGTTTCAATATAAAGGATTTTTAATGAATAAAAAATGTGGAGCCTTCACCCCCCACACCCTTTCTGTCTGAATGGTGCTTAATAACAGGGCTTAATTTATGCTGGAACTCGACTCCGGTACTTCTCTGTTTTTAGTAAATATTTAAATATTCCTCAGAATTCACCAGGGCTTTTTTTACATCATATAAATTATTAAATAAGTAAAAGTTTTTTTTTTTCTTTAAATGTCATATAAGTTTAAATTATGAAGAAGAATGCCAAATCGTATAGTCAGTCCTTAATTTGTACCAGAGCTCAGCTCTGGAATTTCTTTATTTCAGTTAATATTTTATTTAAATATTAGCCGGGCAAATCGGGTTCTTTCTTAGAAATTGTTGCTTAATATTAACAAAAGAAAAAAATATATAAAATCTTAGGCACGTTAAGATTTTTTGAAAATTTTCGTTATACTTGTTCATTAAAAAAAATATATATATATTTGCATAGCTACAAAATATTCTTTTTTCTTTTTCGGAATCATAATCCTTACTTCACTTAATCGCATAATTCTGCAATAAATTAACATTAAAATTAGGCAAAGATTTCTATTCGGAAGGAGTGGAAACTGAAAAGTGGGATAGTTGACACAGCTAATTATATGCTAATTATATTTAAAAATTTTATTTTGCTGAAGAGAAAAAAATTAATTTTGCAAATGTATAAAATATAAATTTGCAGATTGGAGAGGGGGGGGGGGGGCTTCGGTTGTTAAGTACTGCAGAATATTAGGGCTTTGGTACTTTTTTTTTTAGAAATTAAGCCCTGTTTAATAACACATTGTTAATTGTGTAAATTTTTACAATATCCTAAAGAATTCATTCCAGGCCTTTTTTTTCTCCCTCTCTGTTTAGATTACTGACATACATTGAAGATTGAAAATTTGATGATTGAAGATTGAATTGTTAACTACAAACATCATCCTTATTATCAAAAGAATATAAAGAAAAGTTTGGTATTTTATAACATTTAAGGTCTTGATTACAAAAAATAGTTTTTCATTATGAAGCAAAATAAACTGTATAATTTTAATTTTAATTACTTCAACTTGAATTGCAATACCTTGACCGGAGCAACAAGACGCACTGAAAATACGTTGGCCTACAGATTTAGCAAACACATCTTCGCCAAGTGAAGAACAGGCGAATTCTTGCCCTGTTGCCAGGTATCAACTCGTTAAGCTAGGCAAAAGCCTGGCAGGTAAGGGGCCTGGTCAACGGTCTAAAAAAAAAATACCTGGACCGGCTTTTATTAGAGTATTATTAAATAATATTTTTTGTGCAAAATACAGGTTCTCATCAGGTGGCAAAATATTTCTTTAGAGCATTTACTGTTTGTACATCACAACAATTAAAAATAAGTGGTGAGAAATGTTCTGTTGAAATAGGATCACTAAAATATAATCCCGGTCTTAAATAAGCTTGATACAATTCACGACGTTCAGCCAGGGTTGATGTGACATTAATAAAATTTTTAGTGTTGCGTATGCATTTAAAAAAAAAAGTATGCGCTTTCAAAACGCATATTCCAAACCCAAATGAGAGGCCTAAATTGTTAAGCTCAGGGTAATGTGACATAATGGTGTTTTGGTCGTAATAGTGTTGGAAAAAATATTTGTCTATGATGCAAGTAATCTTCTATAAGTGTATTTAAATATACAATTGGTGTATGACTAATTTTTGAGGAACATATTAAAATTACTATTTCTTGTAGGATACAGGAAAGTTGTCAGACTGGGTCTTCTTGGTTTATTATTTTGTATCTTAAATAAATGCTGAGAAATCTTAACAATGTTCAGTTTTGAATAGCATGGCCAGATAATTTATCAGAATTCAAAGATATTGTATTTGGTTTATTTTTAGCATCTTCACCTTTTATATGGAAATTTATCTATTGCATTGTTAAGATATTTAAGTGTGAACCATTTTTTTGTCTTTATGAAATACTTAATAAATAAATGTACATCATATGCCATGCCTTCAAATACATAGTGTCCTAAACATGGAGGCAATCCTGGTGAACATACTATGATAAAAACCAAGCTCATTAAAAATAGAATTACATTTGATGCCACAGACTGATTGTAAATCAGAAGTCTGTAATAAATGGACAGTAGCATCATATGACATTTCAGATCGTGCAGTTGCTTTTAATAAAGGTGAATTTTGGAAGTCATGTGTTATTTCAAAAAATCTACATATACGGCCATGGGCAAAACTTTCTGTGAATCCTCCAATATTGTGACTACCCAAGTTATCTCCAGCAATATATGCAACTGTGCCTTTATGTACATTGTTGTTAACAATCAATCCACTGACTTCAAGTCTTTAATTAAATGGTGAAATACTGCTTCATGTCCAAAATATTTCAAATGTTTTTCTTTACACAGTAATATTAACTGAATTGGATTTGCTTTAGATCTGTTGAATTTATAAATATTACCTAAAGTCATATACATTGCCAATATCTTATGCTTAGTTCTAGATGAACCTAACGGATTAACTATTTCAAAGCTATCTTGGTATAGAATTAATTGTAATGTATTCAAATTTTGCTTAAAAAGCTGACTGCTTTTGTAAATAGATCAATCTATGTGAATTCACAAAGTAGGCCAGTTTCTTCAGAAATGGGATTTAAAAATTGTTCTAGTATGAATTTGTCATTCAAAAGGGCTTTGAGAGTGTCATGTATTGGTGTGTAATGAAAAATGCATTGCTGATTTTTTTCATTAAGACTCAATTTTAAATTAACAGGTTGAACAAAATGAAAATTCTGTTTAAAAAAACTTTCCTTAAAAAATCAGATCACAGTGTTCCATTCGCACAACTTAATGTGTCTGCATTGATGGCATTAACCGATGGCATTGGTACTATCCTTTGATCTATTGTTATATTATCTAGTACTGTTAAAACAGACTGAAGAATATTACCTTTCAGACTATCACAAAACTTGCTTAATTCACTAACTATAATTTGAATGGTGCTGGCAGGAATATTGTGTTTACACTGCAATCTTAAATAAAATTGACTCAAATCTTTAATTCTGTTATTTAGTTCATTGTTAATTTCAATATCTAAACATGGCTGACAGTCACTTGATTGATCGTCTACAATTGGAATAATATTGCTGCTATGTGCCTGTTGATTACAATACAAAATTTGTTTCTTATGGATACATGATACATGAGAACAAAATGATGTGTAATGACTATTGTTTTGAACAAGCTTCATATGGACAGTTAATAGTGGTGAAAATCTATTGGATTTTCTTTGAGAGATGCTTTTGAAAGTGCAATAAAGGAAAAGCTAACAGAACTGATAAATTATGCGAGAAGAAAAGAAAGAAAAAGAAATTTGATTTGAATCCACCACATGTCTATCAGCTACAAATGTTGTGTATGCTGTTTAATGAAGACTTTGAGAGCTTCTTATGTGTGAAAATCCGAGGTAAGTCATATATATATGTGTCTGTGCATGCGCATTTGACTTTTTTCTGAAGTTAAGGACTTTCTTTTTGGTAAAAATATTTTCACATGATTTTCTCAAAGAAAAAAAATTCTATATCTTTTTATTTTGTTTTGTCCTTTTATGCAAATTTACACATTTTTCATTTATTCTTGAAAAGAGGATCGTCAGTTTAGTAGGAATAATCGTGGAGGTGACCGCGTAAAAACCAGGGCTGGGTTTTTGCCGGCAGAAACTGGCAACAACTGACATAAACATATTTTGTGACATAATCAGACTTTTTTAGTAGTATTAAATTTCCTAAGTAAATTTTATTACGGATAAATAACAAATAAAATACTGTGGATAGTTTTAATTTAAAATAAATAAATTTGCATTAGAAAAAATGAGTAATGTAACATGTAACAGATAAAACTTTTCTTATAATATGGTTGTGTAATTTTATATATAAACAATTATTAGAGTATTTAAAATCTCAGTTTAAAATTCAAAATAGAAAACTATATCCAATACTTATTTTAAATTAAAAAGAAAAGAAAAATAATCAATACTTGCTCAAAATACTTTTCTGTAATTTAACATAATTTATTAATAACTGTAAAAAATCTTTCTCATAGAAATATTATACAGCTCCAAATCAAAAAATTGGAATAATTAATTCCATTCGTATTTCGAATTGCATTTAGCTTTATTTCGCTGTACTACAATTGAAAAAGAACAGCGATGGATGTTTTAATACATTTGCATGTTATTAAAGAAAATTAAAACTGTAAAATGTTAAACTATGAGTGAATATTTTATTTTTGTAAAATTATTTTCATTATTCAAAATATTATAATACTAAAATAGGTGGTTCAAAAAATTAGAATACTTATGAATTTTCTTGATTGGTTCAGAAGGTTGCATAAAATAAGCATTTTTGACACAATAGATATTGCGCTAGAAAACAAAGTTGAGCTTCTTTCCAGCATAAAGTTGGCATGGTCATGTCTGAACAGAAAACATTGTGAACCACCTGTAGCTAGCTTGGCAAAGCGAGTTCATGCTGTTATAAAATGTAAAGGTGATGCTACAAAATATTAAAGAATAACCATTTTTCCTTTTTTTTTTTAAACACATATTATTTACAATGCAATATTCTAATGTTTTGAACCAGGTAAATGGTTATTCTAATATTTTGATTTTTTCTAAGTGTGAATAATTATTTTATTTTTTGTATTTTATTTTAATTTTAATGCTAAAAGATTCTACAAACAATTTAGATTCTTACAATATTAAGTTTTATCCTGTATTACTTTTTGTATAAGCGATACTACATGAAAAACCTTTTTTCACAATTCCTTTTTTTTCTATTATTCTAATTTTTTAACTTGGAACTGTAGTTATATGTGGATCTTGTAATTCCGTGGATTTAAAAACATTTCATTTAAATACAGTATTCAAAGGAACAAATCTGACTTTTTTAATTTAAGACTTTTAGTTGAAAATGTTCTAACCATATATATATATATAACCATATTCCATATAGTAGATAATCTTTAAGTTATTGCATTATATTATTTATTTAAAAATTATCTGAACAGGGATTAGTTAAAATATCATAGAATTTTTTGTAATTTTTTTTTTTTTTTTTTAGATAGAAATTCAACTGTAAATAATACTTGTAATACAACTTGTACACAAATCCATCAGATTACCAAATTATGAAAATTTCGGTTTTTCAAGTAAAATAAAATTAGTAATATAAACAAAGTATATATTTATATGATTATTTTGAAGCTTTTTGCTACTTGGAATAACATTCATAATTTTTAGTTTTAATTTTTAATTTAATTGTTTACATATCAAATACATGTGTGAATTATGAATCGTTGGGAGTTAAAGTTCTTCTTTTTATTATTTCTTAGTTTTTGCCAGTTTTTGCCCCTTACTGGCAAAAACTTGTCAGCCCTGATAAAAACCTATGTTATCAGACACAAAAAAACCTATATTTTATGTAAAAGCAGAAACAGGGGAATCTAATGATCCATGTCTGCGGGAAGTGAAGTGGTGTCTAGGCTAAATACCACTTCTGGTTTATTTTTAGGGTCTTATCCTAAGTTATGCAGCACAAGAAAAATAAAATATGGAAAATGTCGAGTTCATTTAGTACTATTATATTATCCTGGTCAGCTTTGTCTCAACCGGTGCCATACACATGACAAACATATTTTTATCATAATTTTTAATGCAGAGTTTCCACCAAGTTAAAAAAAAAAAAAAGCAGGGTGCAGCTGATGAGAAAAGGACATTTTTTTAATTCTTAAGAGCACTTTTTGGATTCTTGAGGGCACTTTTCAGATTCCTATTGGCACTTTTTTTAATTGTTAAAGGTATTCTTTTGGTTTTTAAAGCCACTTTTGAAATTTAAAAGTCGGGGCACTCTTTTTAAGACAACGTTGAGTCAGTTTTTACTATGAAAGTACATTTTTTAATGCAAAAAGGAGAAAGGGCACTCGCAGTGAACACATTTTTTCTGAAGCAGGCCAAATTTACAGCAATAAAGGAAATACCCCATATCTTGAAAATGTAGAATGATTATAGTGTTTTTGTACCATAATTTGCCATACAGCAAATTTAATTATTTTTTTTAATTGCATTTATTATATTTTCTGTTTCTACACACTTCTTCTTTATCCAAAATCAGTCTTTTCCTACAGTTTTAAAAATAACTTTTAAAAAATATAAATATAAAACTAAACTTAAATTTACATTAATTTTGCATGTGGGTTTTTTCTTACCCTTTTCTATGTTTTATAGATAAATTTTTATGTACAGAGTAAATAGTTTTTATGAATTATGGCATATATTATGCATTTATATTCAAATAACTTTTTATAGATCACTTATAAATTAATTTGTCTTTAAATATGCTTAAAAAATGAAATATTTGCAACTACTCGGTATTGGCAGAGTACTCGGCTGAAATTTGGCTGAGTACCGAGTACTCCGCAAATTGGCCGAGTAGGCCGAATACCGAGTATATACTGAGTACTCGCTACGGCTCTATATTCTATTATATTTTCATATCTAGCAATGCATGTTAATGTATGGCCTGGTAGTAGAAAGTTCGAGACAGGCGACGGGTGTTGCAGTTTTTTTCCCCTTACTGCAGATTTCTTTTCCATGGAATTTTCTTCGGCTCTCTGTGGCAAAATTTGTCCACAAACACGTTTAAAAAAAAGTGAGTTTCGTAAATTCGCTTATCGGTTTGTGGAAAAAAGAGTCAAATTTGCCAATCGGTAATAGGAAAATATCACTAATTTCGCAAATCGATCGAAGGAGAACATTGCGAAAAAGATTGCGAAATTTGTCAGTCTGCGAAATTCGTCAATCTGCGAAAAAGATTGCGAAATTTGTCAGTCTGCGAAATTCGTCAATCTGCGAAAAAGATTGCGAAATTCGTCAGTCTGCGAAAAAGAATGCGAAATTCGTCTGTGGAAAAAACTGCGACATGCGTCGGTCTGCGAAAAATAATCCTTGCTGATCAATTCATTGATTGATATACATAACTTTAATTCAGGGTTGGCAAGTTTCTTTCAAAGTGGAAAAAACCGGCCGGAAGAAATGGAAGAAACTGTTTTTCTATAAGAATTCACCATATAATTTGCTACTTTGTAAGATGCACTAAAAATAAATTCATTTTTCTAATAGATAACCTTAAGTAAATTTAATTAGACCGATAAAAATTTAAGCCAAGATCACACACCTGTCTAAAGCTTCCCAATCATTGCGTTACCTGAATAAAATAAATATTACTTTTCCATTATAGTAACACTATGCCAAAATGTATGCTAATATGCCATTTATTTGAACCCTCAACATGCAAAGGAATTTTATTGTAAATCGTGCCAAACATTATGATTTGCTATTTATTGAACATGAATCTTTTAAATTATTATTATTACTACTTAATTGTAACCTTGTAAAAATCTTAATTTGCTATTTTTCAAATAGAAAATATTTAATATTAAGTTGTAACTGATATTTATTGCTGACACTGATAGTGATTTTACCATTTGGCAATTACCAGATGATGAGGAAGCTGCAATAAAATTGTTTCAGGATCTTCATTAAAAAAATGAAATATTTACTGCAATGCTAAGAGATATTTACAATTATTTGCCTGTACTTTAAATTGGGTTTTATTTTATCGTATAATATTTATTTGTTCTTTTTAAGTCTATATTTGTATTGTCTTAATAAAATAGTTTGTGAAAGTCTGTACTTTTCAAATATTATATTTTTAATTGCTCAATCATTTATAAGGCAGTCTCTTGAGTCATGCCAAAAGCAGGTCATGTAATTCAAGAGCCCTGTTTGTGTGTAATACTATGCAATTGATTTGTTTGTCTTTAATTCTGTTATAAGTTATTTAAACTTGTTTTTGTTTATTCTCATTGTATTTTTAGAGAGTATTGTTTGGGATAAATCCTCATGCAGAGGAACAGAAATTGAAGATTTGGAAAGAGGGTTGATGTTCATCCGAAAGTTTTAAAACTCATTAATGAAGTAAAAGATTTTTCATCTAAGTGGAGTATTTGAATGTAATTGTTATGTAAATATTTGTACATCATTTATCATATTTGTAATATTGTAAATAAATTTTTTTGTCACTTTTCAATTATTTGTTTTTACTGTTCATATATATATATATAAATATTACTTTTTTTTTTCTGAAAGAATTTATTTTAAATGAAAAATACTCATCATTTTACAGAAATTTTGTCCAGATTTTAATTTGTCAGTTTTAAACAAATATGTTTATCTAGTACTTTTTTCTGATAGTTCCATATCAGAAGATTTTATTGTATTTTCTTTCACATTCCTAAATATTAATTTTCATTTTTAATAATTATATTCTGGAACATCTCTATTTCTGTCAGATTATTACACAAAAGTGAAATTGTTGAATGAATTAACAGTGAATTGTTTAAATTCAATAGTTTTTTTAAATGGGTAAATTAACAAATTAGTTTTGCAACATAAAGGATGGTTCGTATCTAGGTATTTATAACATCAAGGAGCACAATCTACTGAAAAAAAGTAGACTGCTCAGTGGATTGTGCTCCAGTAGTTTATGCTCATTATATCATTAATAAATTTAAAATACCTAGACATGAACTTCATTAGTGTTTGAACTCTTAACCCCTTGGGGATGAGCAACTGGTATACATGCTGCAAAAGATCTCGTAATTCTTGATTGCTCTCAACAGTTATCTTTTATTGTAAACTTTGGCTTATTCAATCATAGTATTTCTGCGATTCAATTTGTAGAAAATTTCTGTTTGCAAAAATCAATGGCAAAAGATTAAAAATTCTGTAAAGTGTGCTCGTTGCGAAGGGGTTAATAACCAAAAAAGGAAGTTTTTGCAATTATGTCTTGCAGGGCACAATAGATGCTGCATGCTTTAATCTTTGCAATGGATGTACAATTTGAGCTTTGTTTCACTGCAAAGACAAAAAATCCTAATAGCAAGAAGTTAAACTTGAAAAGTCTTATCACCATGGAAAGTATTTGTCCCACATTCACCTGATTTGGGAGAGAAGTTAATTAAAAATTTACAGGCACTACCATTTGTCTCCTGTTGTAAAAAATTTTTTAATTGCATTCATCTTGTCCAAATGGTAAATACGATTGAGATCTTAATAAAAGTTGTTCTACATATAAGTTAGTTAAATAACATAACAGAAAAAAAGTATTAACACTTTAAAATTGAGAAATTTAACAATATTTTTTTTCTAAAAAATTTGTTTTAAAACCAAAATTTATAAAATAGTTGTGAAGTACATGTTAAGCCTTATCTGATTCTCTTTCTTATTAATTTGGCTAAAAGAACTCCATAATTGATTCTTTCTAATTGTTGCGATATATTTTCTGCTTAAATATGCATATGGCTATAATAAAACATTTTTAAATTCTGATTCTTAAATTGAAATAATTTTTGTCGGTAAACAAATTATGTGGGAATGTAAAGAAAGGGAATTTTTGTGGTTTAATGCTATGCTTAAAATTTTTTTCTTAAGAGGGCTGCCTATAAATAAAAATTGCTCCACAAATTTTATTCCTAACCCATCATATTGGGATTCTACATGAAATTTTACCCCAGTATATCAAATTTCAAGTCATTTGATCTAAGTTGTTTATTTATGCATGTTTAATGTTCGGACCCTCTCATATTGAATTTGTTATTTATCATAGGAAAATTGATTGCAATGTGTTTTTTTTTTTTTTTTTTTTTTTTTTTTTTTTCCCAACATAAAACAAAAATTAATGAATATGAGTTGAAATTTTGAATTCGCATATTTAAAGCTTCTAGAAAGTTTATCGATCATTTTTATAGGTTACAATTCAAATATTTTTTTAACTATCTGCTTTTGGAAATTTTGAAATAAACATGAATTGTCACATATATTCAAATATTTTTTGAAAATATCTGCTTTTGGAAATTTTGAAATAAATATGAATTGTCACACACACACACACATATATATATATATATATATATATATATATATATATATATATATATTGATTGCAGAAATAGATTTCTAGAAACTTAATATGCAGATTCAAAACTACAGATTGCTGCATCCTGTAACTTTTTAGTTGTTTAAAAAACTACATGTATTGTAATCGGATTCCCAGCGATAAATAACAAATTTAACGCCATTGCTAATCTACTCATAACTGTCATATATTTATCCAATCAGAGTAGAACTGCTTGAAGTAAGCTGAGCAGAGCCCAGTTTATACCCTGTCAAAAGCAGCAGAGTCCCCAAACTACCCACCTGGGGTCTCTGAATTGCCCAGATGAAGCCCAGCTATGTAAGTCCAATGACTTGCTAATTTTACGGGCAGTAATCTTAAATTAATAAGGACCATATTAATTTATGGTCAGTGGGCATAAAAAAATGAAGACAACTTTTACGAGCATAATGTTAATTTACGGTCACTGGACATAAAAAAATGAAGCTATCTTTTACGGGCATAATATTAATTTACGGTCACTGGCCTTTAAAAAATGAAGCTAATTTTTACGAGCATAAAGTTAATTTACGGTCAGTGACTTTAAATTTTACGGGCAAAAGTTTACGGGTAAACTTGTTAATTTACGGTCAGTGACTTTAAATTTTACGGGCAAAAGTTTACGGGTAAACTTGTTAATTTACGGTCAGTGACTTTAAATTTTACGGGTAAACTTGTTAATTTACGGTCAGTGACTTTAAATTTTACGGGCAAAAGTTTACGGGTAAACTTGTATTTTTATGGTCATGACAGCTTTACGGTCAAAACATTATTTTTACGGTCAGTGACTGGCACACATTTTGCCAGTCACTGACCGTAATTTAGCAGTGAGATTTCTTAGAGTGTATACATAATTATACATAACAAATTAATTTTGTAAATGAATTTACAAGGAACAGGTGAAAATATTTGAACTTCAAAATATATTTTATGCTTTTCAAATTGCAGGATTTGCCAGTGCTAAGAACAGTGCAGAGACAACAAATATTTGACATAAATTTATGCTTAGCTGCAACACAATTTTGCTTCTATTTTATAAACAGAAATTTGATATCACCTGAATGCTAATTACTTTCCACTTTATTTAAATAACCTATTCTACATATTTTATATCATTTCTCCACTCTTTATGAATTTTAACAAAATATAATTATACAGATTAAATTTTCTGTTCTTTTTAGCACAATACAGTTTTAAACATTTGAAATTAAAATGTAAAACATAAGAAAAATGAAAAAAGGTTGCATTTAATCACTCTTTTTATACCATTTATTATATCAACAGAAAAAAAAAAGGAGTATAAATGTGTCAGTAATAGTCCGAGGGAAAATTTAGTAACTATTTAAGAAAAAAAAAAAATACATTTTTTACCCTTGACTGAAATTTGTTTTCCTAAAAATTAGTTCTGAATGGGGGCCCATTAGTATTTCAATGGGTAAGCTCGGGCTTCATGGGCCTATTCGGTAAACAGGCCCTGTGTGTATGAACAATTTTTGTTGGATCAACAAAATTGCACATATGGTTAACAGTAAAGGGATTGTAACCTGCCTCCCTTCCCAGCCGTCAGTTTAGATTGTTGATCCATCTTCTAAATGTTCACAATTTTTTTGCATCAGACTACAAGCAATTATTAACATGCAAGTTCAGTGGTCATTTTCACATAGTCGTTTGCTGGAGAAAAGCCCTCGCTTTTGAAAAAATGAGATCGTAAGTATCTTAGTACTCAGTAAATCGAAGATTGTTTCTATATATATAGTATATAAATAAATGCAAGGTGATGAAAAAGAAAATAAAATGCAACAAAAAATTTGAAAAACAAACATGTAAAATATGTTCTGGGATATCAAAGAAAATTTAATATGATGATAGCATATATTCAAGCTGCATTTTTAGGACTGCAAACATTTGACGAGATTTTTTTACACCCTAACTTGCCGATACACTCTTAAAACTGTGCCTCTGATATATAAGGCACCAGCGCATATGAGAGGCACACAGACAAAGTGCCTCTGATTAGCTGATAAATATCAAAGGCACAAAGAAATGAGAGGCACAAATGAAGGTCTCAAAACCTCTCAGAGGCACGGAGGACTGAACGAAATATATCAGAGTCACGGCGCGAAATGTGTGCCTCTTAAAAAAAGGGGTCATTTATTCAGCGGTACAGTGGGAAAGCGCGCATGCGTACAAATGTTTAACCCATGATGCATTGAGCGGGCGCGGGATATTTACTGTGGTAGCGTGAACACATGTATATATAATTAATGAAATCCATTTATCGTTTGAAACGAAAAAACTTTATTTTAAATTAACATTTAAAAAAATATAAGTAAAAAAATCCGATGAACATATCCACGTTGTATAAGCATCATTTCAGAAACCAACCTTTCTGACCTCCGCTCAAAGCGAACCTCTCTCTAACCCCTTCAACATCCAACTGCCGTCTGCAATTTCACTTCCTAGGGGCTTTCCTTGCATTCCAGGAATTTCTGCAGAAAGCATTCTTTCACTCCCACACCTGCACCAGTCTCTTATCTCCCGTGGACAATGAAAGACCCCAATCTCTAGTTCTATTTTTCATTCTTAGGAGATTATCCCATTTCTCCAAGTAAGTGTTTATCCGATTCACGTCCACCTGTCAACCTTCTGTATAGTACTCTTACTTGAATAGTGACAATTCACAAAAGGCCTTTCATTCGTAAGGGATTATCTTTATCTTCCAAGCATGTGAGCATGTGAAATTTTCAACATGTCACAACTCCTCCCCCCTAAGGAAAAATTTCTGCAGGAAATTTGGCATATACATGAATACAATAAGCTCCTTCAATCAACTTCTAAAGAGGTCAAAGTATAAAGGAATTTAAAATAATACACGAAATCCCTATAGAATACAAACACATTCCTATACTCAGTATTTGATAGACCACACTGTCAATAGGATTTACTATACTCCCTCACCTACAATACCTAAGTATAATTCCAGGAATAATTTATACAATTGATGACCTAAGAAACAATTTTGAAATACTTCACATACATATAATACCAAACACAGATTACACTTTACATGACTCTAACAAAAAAAAGTAATAATAAAAAAAAAATCTATATACAACACAATGCCTAAAACGATTCTCTTAAAAACTTGCTTAAAAGCCTAAATTTAGACATTTCTACAAACAAAAAGAAAGCATACTAAATTATACAATTATTAAATTAATGAAGTTTTACTATTACGAAAATAATATTAAGCATTAAATGATAAATAAACACAATACAGATATTACAATAATGAGTACTCCCAAATTTAGAATAAACTTAATTTAGATAATTCTCCCGAAAACCAATATCTATATTACTTCTATCAGAAAATCTTTTTGACAATAATTTTCGCCTCACAACTTCATAATCATGATTTTTCCTTTCAAAATCTTGTTTGATTTCAATAAATCTTTCTTTGTGATCCGTTTTAAAAGAAGAATGCTCCATTCTTTTTAACTTTGATTTCTTATTCACATCTCTTTGACATTTAGCCCCCCAATTTACTCTATTATTTTCCTTCATCCTAGAGTTAAATTTACTGGCCACAGTCATAGATGAACTCAATTTCTTTCTAATTCTATTTCTAACATGTATAAATCCCATACTACCGACAAAATACCTGGGTATATTTACATCATGCTCAGAATTCTTTTCCCGAAATTGACCTCCAATACCTGACCTTTTATCACCATCCTTTTTAGACGCACCCTCTTTTGTATCGATCAATTTAGACCCTTTTTCCAAATACCTATCAGTCACGTCTTCCAGTGAATTTACCTCTATCTCATTAACAGACTTATTATCCCTTTCACAGATTTCATTCACAACCATTTTTCTAACAACCCTTTGCTCATGATCGCTAGATAATCTGAGGGTTCCCTGCCCATTTAATTCTCTTTGATTCCCCACTTGTTTACACCCTGAATTTTGCTTATCTGTACTTCCAAATTTTAACAAGTTGTAAACAGCGGGTGTTATCAGCGGAGGAGAATTCAGTTTTCTCACAACTGCAACCACCACATTCTTTTTAACATACTCTTTTTCATCTTCTATCAAAGCAATAGACACAGACATTAATTCCGCTTTTTGTTTATCTCCCAGGGCCGGAATAAGAAAAACCTTTCCCACCTTTTTTGCCCTCCAAGGAACATCGCATCTATCAAAAACAGCAATTTGCGCCCCTGTGTCCTTAATCGCTTTTAACTTCTTACCATTTACGCATAAATCAATCATAGGTAAATCAGTTTCCACACCTTCCCTATTTTTTAAACTTTTCCCATCATTTGTAACAATGCAACCCAGATTTCTACTCTCATAATTAGATTTATCTTTTAACCATTCCGCACAATTTTGTTTCACGTGACCTGGTTTTAAACAAAAAAAACATGTAATTTGCCTTTGTTTTTCAAAAGCCTGGTCCTTCTTAAATTTATCATTTTTCACAATATCTTTTCTATTTACAAAGTCCAATTTAGATTTAATTTTATTCTTAATATTAGAATTAAAGTCATCCCCATGAGTTTCTTGAAAAGATTTCTTTTCCCAAGGTTTTCTTTCCAACCTCTCAAATTCCCTTCTAACACGTTCAAACCTATCTGATTTCTCCGCGAGTTTAGAAGCAATCTTCATTTCCTCCCAATCATCCATAAATTTTTCTTTTATCTCAAAAGGGACGCGTTTTTTCAGTTGTTCCATGAGCATTAGTTCTTTTAAGGATTCAAAATCCCTCACTTCTAACGAATCTAACCAATTATCAAGATAACCCCTTAACTCGTAAATCAGATCCACCCATAATTCATCAGATTTTCTTTGATGATTTTCAAATTTTTGCCTCAAGGCGCCTGTACTCAGCTTAAACCTATTTAACAAAACTTTCTTTATATACTGAAAATCATCCCACTTGTCTACAGGTTGCTTAACTACAATTTGAGCAATGTCCGAAGGTAATAAAGGAATTAATTGACTAACCCAATCTTCCTGAGAAATTTTAGCTTTCTTAGCTTGCCTTTCAAAAATCATAAAGAAAAGAGTGATATTGATTAATTTGGAATCAAAACGCGGAACTAAATCTTTTAAATTTACTCTAGAAGTTCTATGCAAATCAACATTCGACGAAACTCTAACAATATCCATAGAATTTTGAATACGCAATTTTTCTAATTCAAATTGTTGCTTAAGTTTATCTAATTCAAGTTGTTTATCAAGTTTATTTAATTCAAATTGTTTAAGTTTTACTTCTTGCGCTATCCGATCTAATTCAATTTGCCTCTCTCTTTCTTTACAATCTAATTCAATTTGTTTTTCCTGTACTTTCCGCTCCGCCTCCTGCTCAAGAATATACTGCAAGCGAATTTTAGCGAAACTCTCATCATAATCCACTGCCTCAATAATACCCTGGATTATAGCTCTAGTTTTACACGTATTCGACACACTGGTCTCAAATTCATCTGCTAATAACAGCAAGACGCTTTTATTATATTTTGCTAAATACTCTACCATATTTTCCCCCAAAATATAATAAATTTCAAAATATCAGATATATTCAATTTACAATAATACAATAAATACAGAAATAGAATTTTCTTCACTATACGTATAATAATGTATTCAAAAACGACACAATCTCAATATAGCAAATTCTCATGCAACAGTGACGTCTTTCAAACTGAGTATATCCCCCAAAATAAATTTTATACCCAACAGTACAGTATAACATCAATTTATTTTGTAACATTAATCATAATCATCCACAGTATACCCATAAAATTAAGCTATAACTTTATTACTGTAAGAAATAAAATGTATATAAACAAAACTCTTATTTCCAAAAGTTTTATACAAAACTATGATTAAAATACCCTGATTAATAATCTCAATTAATCAATAACAATTTACTATACCCCAAGTAAATTTTAACATATACATAAGTATATAATTTTCTTAACCCAATATTATACCAAACAGATACCAGAAAATCAACAAACATAAAAATTCTAACTAAAATTTAAATACCAAATTAATAACTTCCCTAGAATTCTTAAATTTCACATAGAGTTTTGTTCCCCAAAATTAAAATTTATACACAAAATTCAATTTAAAACAGACCTCTATAGAAGATATCATAAAAGAGCTTATCTCCAGATGCAGATATTTCCTCCACACTGATATCAGGCTTCCAAGCACTTTTAAAGATGGCACACACAGATGTTTGAAGATTTGAAGACACTAAATTTTGCTGATGAGGCACTAATTGCACCTTAGATCCATATGTAGACAACTTAGACGGTACGCCGCATATCTTCATTCCACTGGATATATTAAGAAGCACAAACACGTATCACCAAATCTATAGTTGACTGTCCATACACTACACAGCTTTTGTCGATAAAGTTCTTTTACCAGTTCTCTGCTTGCTAGAACTCCGAGAAAAAACCACGACTCCAATTAGACTTCACGAATCCACAACTCTGCTTGTCCGTTTTCCACTGGTTCATCATCTGTTTAATCAGGTTAACATAGATCCGTAATCTAATTTATTCTAGATTACATATCCCATTTGCTGCCACCAATTAATTATATATACTATACTATAGCTGTGGTAGCGTGAACACATGTATATATAATTAATGAAATCCATTTATCGTTTGAAACGAAAAAACTTTATTTTAAATTAACATTTAAAAAAATATAAGTAAAAAAATCCGATGAACATATCCACGTTGTATAAGCATCATTTCAGAAACCAACCTTTCTGACCTCCGCTCAAAGCGAACCTCTCTCTAACCCCTTCAACATCCAACTGCCGTCTGCAATTTCACTTCCTAGGGGCTTTCCTTGCATTCCAGGAATTTCTGCAGAAAGCATTCTTTCACTCCCACACCTGCACCAGTCTCTTATCTCCCGTGGACAATGAAAGACCCCAATCTCTAGTTCTATTTTTCATTCTTAGGAGATTATCCCATTTCTCCAAGTAAGTGTTTATCCGATTCACGTCCACCTGTCAACCTTCTGTATAGTACTCTTACTTGAATAGTGACAATTCACAAAAGGCCTTTCATTCGTAAGGGATTATCTTTATCTTCCAAGCATGTGAGCATGTGAAATTTTCAACATGTCACATTACTTTCAATGAGGGATAGGGGAGAAGGAAGAATGGACGCTTGACCAGAAGAAATGGCGTTTTGTGGATTATTCGAGAAGCGGTACCTGACGACACAAACAGAGTTTATATTTATATATCATTTTCGCAAGACGATTATTTTTACTCAAGAGGTTTTGTGCTTTCGTTTTTTAATTACGCTCGTGTTATTATTGTCGTTCAGGATTGCAACAACATCAATCGCTGATAATAGGAGTTAGGTTTTCCTACGATATAAAACGACACCGCAGAGGTAAATGTTCCTGTGAAAAATACAATGAATTTATGTTAGGAAACATAAAATTACGTGTAATGGTGTTATTATTGCAATCATCCACCGGCGGATTATAATGAATATAGAGAGTTATAGAAAAGCCTGCAATAAGTAAGTGTATTTAGTTTAGTACTTTATTATTTTCTTTGAATGTGTATAGTATAAAAATCGACACTGTAAAAGAAATGTTTTATGTTACAAACATATGTATATATTGCGGGTAAATGTATCATTCCCTTGAGAAATTTAATTTTTTTATTAATAGTTATAGCTAATAAAGTCCAGTTTCTTTTGTATTATATTAATCAGTGTTGAATTCAGGGGGTGGGGGCATTCCCTCTCCGGAACAATGATCGAAAAGTGTGAGATTTTATTATTTTTAATGGACAAAAGTGCAACCCCCCCTCCCCCCCCGAAGCAAAGCCGCGAAAATCCCTCCAGGAGAAAAATGTCTGAATTAAACACTGATATTAATCTGTCAACGATATTTAACTAATCTCAGCTACATTTCCCATTGTAATCGAAATTTAACTGCAATAACAAAAATAAATTAAAACACCCAGTAATGGACAGTAATTTCAGTAATGGACATCCTACAGAAAGTAATAGATATTGTTTTTATAATCGTATTTTATTTAGAATCGGAATTCAGTATAATGAAAATATATACTAATTAAACAAATTAGTTATTTTCAAATAAATTTAACATTTAGGATACCAGTAATGAAATATTTATGATCAGAGTTACTTTTTGAAATTAATTGTTGTCATTATCACAAGATCAATATTGTGATTATTTTACGCTGATTATTTTTAACGTTTGTCTTATTTGTTTTTAATAAAGCTTTCATGCCCTTTTATGTATTTTGATATGTATAAAATAAACTGATATGTAGACAAGGTTCTTTATTGAACCACAGAACTGACTTAGGCCACATGGACACACATTTTAATATTTATTTCAAATTTGTTTCAATAAATTGGGAGTGAGAAAATTTTCTATTATACATAGTATTCTGCCTTACACAAAATTTAATATGTCTTTGGATATGCCATGCTGGAAAATCTTTCTGCAGTAGACAGAATTCACTGTAAAGATATAAATATAATATAAAATATAATTAAATTACATTCTGTTCCTCTTATAATGGTGGCACATGCATGTGCCACCATTATAAGAGACACAGAATGTATTTTTAAATAAGAGGCACTTGAATATATAAATTCAGCGGCACACTGTGCCTCTTAATTTCAAAGGCACTTACGCTGTGCCCCTGAATCTCAAAGGCACTATGTACTTCTTAATTTCAAAGGCACCATGTGCCTCTTAATATTCAGAGGCACAAAAATTCAGAATGTACCTCTTAAATCAGAGGCACAGTTTTAAGAGTGTATGGATATATTTCTGTCACTGGGCAATTCATTGTTTGGGCCGATTATAACTCAAAAGTACCAATAAATGAAAATGTAATCATGAAATATTTAAATTTGAGTAAACTGCTTAATTTAGTGATACTTTAATTTTTATATACAATCAAAATACTTCTTAATATGATATTAAAATAAAAACTGTATTTTATTTTAGGATTGGTTGGTTATTTGTTACAGCCGATTATCTGCACTAGGCATATAGGCCCTCCATGGGGGTCTGGGTTCTAAGGGATCTTAACTCGTATTTACACAAGGTTCAAAGAAAATCACAGAAAACTCCTAACAGTTAGGTCGACGAGTGCGACGGGGTAATTTACTTTCAGGAATTTTTAAAAAATCTCACCAACTAATGATTTTTTTTATAGCTAACAAGATGAACTTATGATAAACTTTACTACATCATTGCAGATGCAAAATTAATTCATACTACAATGCCTTTACTTAATAGGATTTTTTTTTATAATTGTATATAAAATTTAGAAAGATTTATCCAGCATCTACAGAAAAAAAGCTTAGTGTATGATGAGATTTTTACAATGTGGAATTTGAAGGAAACATGAAATATAACCAATTAATAAAAAAAACATGCAATTTTTAGCCCGAGTACTTGGTATATATACTCAGTATTCAGCATTTCACTTAAACTTTGAGAGACAGCCTGATTCAATAATCATAAACTGTGAGTCAAGAGGTAATGCAAATCAGCTGTGAAAAGCCATGAGTGTGTTATTAACAATCCAAGAAAAAAAAATTATATGTGGATGTATTTATTAGAAAATTGGGTACTTCTCTATTATCCCATCGACCACTTTTCATAACAAAAAACTATCGCCAAACTGTAAGATTAAACGCCAAAAATGCAGTCCCATTTACTTGATGTCAGAAGCATTATACGTGTTTGTTATGTCCATCCAGTGTTTTTTTAATTCGTCATTTGCATGTATTTTTCATTATGTTTTACTGATTTATTAGTTATTTCATTCATTAAAATAACAATTGTGTCCTTAAATTCTTTTATTATATTTATTTATTTATTTTGATATTCCAATGGCAACATTCTCAAGTTTATTTGGCGATAGTTTTTTGGGTACTACTCTATTATCCCGTCGACCACTTTTCATAACAAAAAATGATCGCCAAACTGTAACGTCAAACAAACGGGAGAACGTTGCCATTCGAATATCAAAATAAATAAATAAATATAAGAATTTAAGGACACAATTGTTATTTTAATTAATGAAATAACTAATAAATCAGTAAAACATAATGAAAAATACACGCCAATGTTGAATTAAAAACCACTTGATAACATAACAAACACGTATAATGCTTCTGAGTTTAAGTAAATGGGACCGCACTGTAAAACATTTGGTGTAACGTTACTCCATAAAACTGGAGGCAGCATTGCTGCCTCCAATCTTATGGTGGTATTTAACTGATATAACTGGTGTAACATTACACAGCTCTTGTGTAAGTTTACACCATAATATTGTGAAACATATCACAATTTCTGTGTAAGGTTACACCACAATTGCGTGTAAGCTTTCACAGTAATTGTGTGTCAGGTTACACCACAATTGCGTGTAAGCTTTCACAGTAATTGTGTGTAAGATTACACCACAATTGCGTGTAAGCTTTCACAGTAATTGTGTGTAAGGTTACACCACAATTGCATGTAAGCTTTCACAGTAATTGCGTGTAAGGTTACACCACAATTGCGTGTAAGGTTACACCACAATTGCGTGTAAGGTTACACCACAATTGCGTGTAAGGTTACACCACAATTGCGTGTAAGGTTACACCACAATTGCGTGTAAGGTTACACCACAATTGCGTGTAAGGTTACACCACAATTACTGTGAAAGCATACACGCAATTGTGGTGTAACCTTACACACAATTACTGTGAAAGCTTACACGCAATTGTGGTGTAACCTTACACAGAAATTGTGATATGTTTCACAATATTATGGTGTAAACTTACACAAGAGCTGTGTAATGTTACACCAGTTAAATACCACCGTAAGATTGGAGGCAGCAATGCTGCCTCCAGTTTTATGGAGTAACGTTACACCAAATGTTTTACAGTGTGTTCTATTTCAAGTCTTTAACAGGACCCACATAGTCATTTGATTCAATGTCAGACCATTTTCTGTGACATGGATGAGCACAAGTATTTTATATTTTAATTTATTATGTCCTATTTTCCCTTGCAATTAAATCACCAAAAAATATTAAGTTAACTTTTAGCTTTTACATCCTACAACTTCAAGATGTTCCTTATAATTCCTGAAGAGAGTTTCAGTAGATATTCAATAAACTCTGTAAAATCGAACGCCACTAAATTTTAGAACATTAGTATATATTTTCAAAAATGTTTGATGATCAAACTAACAATAAAAATACAATTTTTTTAGCTGGTCATATAGTATACCTAAGTTCTTTTAAGATACAAATTCCTTACAGCGACAGTTTTTTTTTTTTTTTTTTTTTGTCTGACAACTTATCCTATCATTTCTTTTTTACATTTTGCTTTCAGTCTTTAACCTGAAACTTCTTATTTCCATAAAATGGGGGCATATAGGATCCCTTTTCCTACCTGCAATCTTAGTGTTAAAAATCTTTTGAATTTGTCCTGCACTACATTCATTTCAACACAGTTATTCTAATTGGTAAATGAATCATTAATTGCAATTTCTAACTGGGTGAAAAAGGTCTGGGCCAGGATTCAAACACGGAATCTCTTGGCTGAAGCTTCCAATGTTCTGCCAGTTGAATTTGGATGACTTAATTCACCCAGCTAACCTTATTGATCATAACATCTGGTCAGCTCAACAGAATAAATCGCAGGTAAGGCTGAATACGTAATTACACTAGATTAAGTTTAACGCAATTATTCTAATTGGTAAATAAATCATATTAATTGTAATTTTCCATCTGGGCTAAAAATGTCTGAGCCCAGTTGGAAAATTACAATTTATACTACTCTGTACTTAAGGGGAATCTTCACTCACTTGAAAACACTCGCTCGCTAATGTTAAACCTATAAATAATTTTAAAATATTCAAATTTGAACGAGAAATTCTAAAATAACCTGCCCATAGGTTTAATATTAGTGAGCGGTTGTTTTCAAGTGAGTCAAGACTCACCTTAAGTACTTATGCTATCTACGGTTCAGTAAACAATAGTAACCTTTAAGTTTTTAATAATTGGTTCAAGTACTTTGCTTCATGTATAGTTAAATACTAGGTTTTTAGTACCTGTTAGTTGATGTTGAAAATAAGGAAATTCTTCTTTGTTTTGTATTTACTCTGGGATATCACTATTATCCCATTCAATGAATTCTCGCTTATCGCTTCAGTGAGTGTTTACAAAGAAAAACAAGCAAAGGATTATGTTGAAAATAAAAGAACATTTTTACAGTGTATAACATACACCTTTATTTTTTGTTTGATGTAAATAACATGTACACTTTTCAAGATTATTTTCAATTAGAGTATAGTTAACCATTACTAATGAAAAAAGTAAGTGTGATTTTAATCTTTTCTTTCTTTCTTTAAAAAAAAAAAAAAAAAAAAAATCAAGGGATTAAAATCAGCATACTTTGTGTTGGAGGAAAAAACACTTAATTCTTATGGCAATTACTGGAAAATGATTAAGCTTACAAGAAATTGCAGTTGCTTGTGCCAACAAATATTCCTTCTTGAAAGTTATATAATTTTTTTCATATGCTAAACAAATAAAAAGGTGTTTTGTATATTTGTAAGACATGTATTCCTGTACTTCTGTGTTTCAAATAGAGAAAATAATCTGGTATATTTCTTTTATTATTTATTTAAACTATATAAGATTAATAGGATGCCTAAGAAACTGTAGTTTCCTCTAAATGTCTTTAAAAAAAGGCAAATTCAAAATTTTCTACATATTTTGGATTGTTTTTTCCTGTTAATTAACAGGTTCTCAGTCCACAGCCGACATATGGGCTGGCCGCCCAGTTAATAACAGATCATATTAAACTGGACTCAGGGTAAATAAAAAATGTTCATTTATAGTCTAGATGGTGGACTGTGAACCTGTTAAAAAAAACATTGTACTAGGGGCAGGTATGTCAAACACGTGGCCTGCCAACAATTATCTGTGGCCCGCGAAGCCTTTGGAATTTTACCTGTTTTTAATTTAGCTGTTAGAACATGCATGCTGAAAACACACTTGCACTAATCGTGGCAAACATCAGAAAGATATGTATATCAGTGTTACCAGCTTGGAGGACTTTTTTTTAATTCAGAATGCTACCACTATTTATGAAATTCTGCCATCAAATACACTGTAAAAAAATATTCTAAAATAGAACAAAAAATGACCCAAATTGGGTTGTAAGATTGCTGGGTGCAGCAATGTTTCAAACTGGGAATGTTTCTTAGTGGTCCAAAATGGGTAAAAAAATGTGTCCACTTTGGGTCTATTGCAGAACCCAAATTGGAATTCAGAGTTTAGCCAAAATGGGTAAAATTTCAACCCATTTTGGGTACATACACAACTCCAATTTGGGTACTGCAATAAACCTAAATTGGAATTCACAGTATACCCAAAATGGGATAAATTATTACCCATTTTGAGTCACAAAGAGACATTTCCCAATTTGGAACATTGTTGCACCCAGAAATCTTACAACCCAATTTGGGTCACTTTTTGTTCTGCCATAAATCCAAATTGGGCCCTTTCTTGTACCTGTTTCGAGTCAGAAAGAGAGAGACCTTTTCTGATTTGGAACATTGCTGCATTTAGATATCTTACAAACCAAATTGGTCATTTTTTGCGCTATTAAAAAAAAATAGAAATCCATAAAACATTAAAAATTCTGAAAATTTTTTACATAAAGCTTTTATTTTTTAATCTCTTATGGGGAAAATATTTTTTTTTTCACCTGTCTGAATAGAAAAAACCCATATATATATTTTAATGCAAATGTCCAAAATTTTAGGAAATCCCTGAAATTTATAAGAAAATATACAATTAAATTAACAAAAGTTTGTGATTTTTCAAAAAAAAAAAAATCAAAAAGTTTGATTTTTTTTAAAATTCAAAACAATTTTAAAATTACACATTTTAAAGTAAAATAATTTTATTAAATCATTATAATTAACAATTAGAAAAACTCATTTAAATTTGAACAGTTGCACTTGAACGGTTTCAATTGTAAAAGTTTCTTTATCTAACACATTGCAGAATGAAACGGCATACAAGACTTGTTCCATACAAAGTAAAAAAAAAAGTCTAAAATAAAAATTATAGAGTAATTTTAAATATAAAAGTGTCTAAATGTCGTAAAAATGGTTTCATATAATTACTCTGGTAGTGATGGCATTTTGAACTTTTGAAGGAATACTTTTCAAAAATTGGATAAAAAACATTTTTTTCATTTTATTTTTTGAAATTTGAAAGTAACATTTATATATTACTTTTACAAAATAACTAATAAGGGAATGAGATTATAGCAAACATGGAATTGCCCCCCTATATATTCAAATTGCCCCCCTGTGGGGCGTACTTCTCGCCCCATATTGGGAACCATTATTTTAGAGTGAAAATGGAGAATAAATTAAATTCCCAATATTTCTGTTTTACTGTTTACACTCACCGATCTATATATCCAAAAAAAAGTTTCAAATATAGTAATAAAGAATAAAAATATATTCCTTAAGTACAAATTAATGACAAAAATTTTTTTAACATTTTATGAAAATATTAGTTTTTTAGAAGAGAGGAAGGGAAAAATAAAAATATTAGGAAATAAGTTTATTAGGAAACTTATTCAAGATATTGGCCATTTCAATGTTTGTTTGTTTGTTTGTTACCTTCAATACTGCAAAAAATGTCTCAAGAATGGTTATTACTATTACTCAATATTTAAATAAATTTACACAATATTTTAAAACTTATTCATAAATTCAAAAAGGTATATTAAGAGTAAATTAAAACATGATTTGAGTGCACGAACAGTTCTTAATTTTTTACGAAAAAAAAAAAAAATCGTGTGCATTACATAATAAAATGTTAATCACTTAAAATAATAGATATGTATATAAAGCTTAAATGCAATATTTACGTATATAATATCAAGGTTCGCACACTTCATTAAAAACTGCCTTGTTTATTCACAGAATTTACAGTATTTTTCTTAAAAAAAAAAAAAAAAAAAAGCAAAACTGTTAAAAAATTGTGGTATAACTGCGAGAACCCTTCATTATAATAAAATGAATGTAAATTTAATTAATAAGTGCAAAAACAAACTTTTTTATTCAATAAATCAGATAAATTTTGTAGATTACTAAAACAAAACATTTTATTAATCAAAAATTCTACAATAAGAATGAATTATATAACAAATTATTTAAAATAATAGTGATACAAACAAATAATAAGGTGCTTCAAAGGTAAATTTGTGAGATACTTCATTATATTCTGCAAATAGTCATTGCTATCTGAAATTAAAACCATAAGTAATCAATTAAATTGAAGACTCTACATGATGGGAAACATGCAAATACTTTACATCCTTAAAAAAATGGTAATTTTTTAAATATCAATTAAACAAAAAGGAATTTACTTTTAAAAAAAAACTACTACATTTTATTTTTTAGTTATTAAATTGTATACTTCATACCTTTCCTTACACATCCAATATGTAAATTATGATACAAGACTTCCAGTTTATATTTAATTTTAGATACTTTTTATGTATTAGGAGCTGCGCATTTATAAATTTAGGAAGGGGCGAAGTCTGGCCCTTAATATCATAAGCTATCTTCAGGAAGAGGTGGGGGTCTCTTTAATACCTTTATTATTTTTTATCTAACCAACATCTTATTTTTTGTGACTTTCTCTTTACATCAAGAGTTTTATCTATTTTTATGAAAATACAAAGTTATTAATAAGAATTAAGCCATTAAACGATTTCAAAGTAATTTTATTACAAAACAGGAAATACCCTCAACATCCAGCATTTAAAAAAAAAAAAAAAAAACTGTAAAAAAAAAAAAAAAAAAAGAATTTTTAGACATTGATAACGATATCATTAAAGGAAAGGGGAGGGGGCGTCTACAATTATCATAAAGTCAGAAACGTTATGTATGCAATGTACTGCCAATTAACTCTATTTCATATAAACAAAGATTGTATTTAGGTATGGACCATATGACAACTAAAATTAGAGGGGAAGATAAAATTTAAGTCAAATTGAGAATATTCTCTTACTTGTGAATTTTTTTTTAATGGATTAAATGTTGGAATTAGTATTCAGTTACTTTGTTAAAAGCCTTGGGTGTGTTACAAAAAAAAGGCGAGGTTGAATATGGCAGGAAAGCAAAATTTTCAAAAGGCACTTTCTGGCAATCTTTATTTACATTTTTAAATCTCATCAGATTGTTAAATCTTTATAAGTAGATTTAAGAGTTTTTTTGCACAATCAGATTGAAGTCAGTTCCTTACTCTAGTAATATATAAATCGCAATGCCCATTGAACTAGTTTGCCTTGTGAACACATTTCTTCTTTTTGCAACATAGTAGATTCCCTGAAATCCACACATCATTTCAGATGTAAACAATGCAGTTTTTTTTAAATTTTTATATTATTCTGTACACATTTTAATATCAAATTCTAGTTAATATGATTAAACTCTCATGTTTTCTCATGAAGGAAGCATAAATTTATTTCTGAAGAATTTCAAGGTACTTCTGATATCAGTGGCAATATCTTTTTAACAAATACATTTATGTATTAATCAAGCTTTTTGGTTATTAAGTATGGCTAAATATGAAATTAAACTTTATTATTTTAAGTTATTTTTTGTTATTTGCATAAGTCTAAACTTACAACGTGTATGTGTATGCTAACCAACCCAAATAATTCATACATACACTGTTAATTCCCACATACACACAGAGTTTATATAATCTTGACCGCATAATGTCTCAAAAATATTAAATGTCAACATTATTAACCATTCAATGGATAGTATTGGCAGTTTACTTCAAGAAAATTATTCGTACGGCCAATATAAAAGCTGAAATATCTGCCCAAATCAGGTCTGGCATAAAAGCTAAAAGTTCAGCTTAGCCCAATTTAATTTCTAACAAAATATGCCAATATTCAGAAGGAACATTATCTTATAATTAAAATTATTAAAAAAGCATATTTACTTGTGACGCAAGCATGGATTTTATTTATATATATATTTTTTATTCATGGAATACAGAATAACAACATTAATGCCTACTTAAACAATTACATACATCACACAGATTTTAAAAAATGAAATGGATAATTACATACAAATGAAGATTCAGTACGAAAATCATTGCAGTTTAGAATGAAGTAAAAAAATGATAAAAGAAAATTATAATTTTAAAAGATCTACAAAAAGAAGAAAAATAAAGTAGATATTCAAATTTTTACTTAATTTATTAACTAAATTTCTAACGATTTTGGTAAACAAATAAGCATGGATGGTCACAAATATCTTATACAGTAGAGCGCCAGTAATCCGCGAACCTGTAATCCACAATCAATTTATGAATGTAAACAAAGAAATTTAATTCTTGAAAAATGCTTCCATGGTGACAAAATTGAAATTTTTTTTCACCAATGTTAACATTTTTCTTATCTTTATGTATAGTATTAAATATCATATAACATTCTTCTTTATAGTTTAAAATGAAAGCACATTAAATTAGTATATTATTTTATATATTCATTTTTTTCATACAATACTTGTAAAATACAATTTGAGCTTTTGTGATTTTTTTTATGATAAAAAAATCCTTACTTAGACACTATATTTTATAATTTATTTATTGTTTCATTAAATCGTAATTATAAAATTGAAAAACACATAAAAAAAAATACATATATATTGCTTTTGAACTCTTACTTAAAGATAAAATTCAACACTATAAACCAGATGTCTTAAAACAGACAACAATAAATGCTATATTTAAAAATATAAAAAATATTTTTTACATAGTTATTACTTTATATAGGGTCATTCCATGTCAATTCACCCAGAGCAGGGCACCCACCATCACCAATTTTGATAAAATTTGGTGTACTTGTAGAACTTTTCATGCTGATTCCAAAAATATCAACCATATTGAAATTGATCAAATGGTTTAAGAGTTATGAGCTTTTAAAAATCTTCCAAGATGGCCGATTTGCCGCCATTTTGAATAGCACATGTGACAACATAAAAGGCTATAACTACTTACAGGTTTGACATAGAACCTTCAATTTTTTTTTGTTTTGTTCAGAATGAAGTAAACTTTCATTGAAATAGATTTCTGTGCAGTTTATTCCATTAAAATGCCCTCAGAAAATTATTTATTTGCATTTTTTTAATTAAAAAAGGGTGTAACTTCAAGAGCTGATTTCCCCCATTGCCCCCCCTTCAATTTTCATCTAATTGCATACACAGACACCTCAAAGTGTGTTTTGAAGCCTGGTATAAAAATTGTAATGGGCAGTTCACAGACATTTTGTTTAAAGAAGAATTTCAATTTTACTGACCTTCCAAACATAACGGAAAACACAAGATGTTTGATATTTCTTTTATTATCAGAAATATCATAATATTTTCATCTAAAAGTTTGATAAGGTTTTATCTTACATAAAGATATTTTTTTATAAATGTAGCTAAAAAGAAGTGGAATCCCATGGAAGTAAACAGGAATGCTTATAATGAATTCCTGCAGGACATAGCAATGTTGTCATGTCAAATAGAAATCTGTTGCAAAGTTTCAGTAAATGATAAATAAAACAAACAATGGAAAAAAATTCTACGAATAGTCACATTTTATAACTAAATCATACTTGTATATTATACCAAATATGATAAATTTATAACTCTTAAATAAAAAATACAATAAGTAAAAATTATCGTACTTTAAAATTATGGAAAAAATGGAAGTAACTCAAAAAGTGAAAGCTTTTGCGTGGTTTCAGTTGATATGAACCATGATATAGCAATGGTTTATCAGACTCAAAAATTAATCATGCAGTATTTAAATAACAGGGTGGCTACAGATTCTAGAAATCTGAAAGGTTTATGAATCTGTAAAAGTCAGAGAATTTCGTAAAGGTAGTTGAAAATCAGGGAAATTAGTCTATATGCGAAAATTTGTTTCCTCACAAGACTGATTTGTCGACAAACAGATAATATTTTAGCCAATAATAGTACGCGATAAAGAAAATTAATTTTTTATATATTTTTAAAAAGATGCACATGATATGAGTTTTTATTATTTAACACAAATTAACATGATCAGATGTCCTCATTTTCTGTGGATAGCATTTATATTGAAGGCAATTTACACATTTTTGAAAATTTTATGATACATTAGCATAAGCTGACTAGGTGGCTAGCTTAATCCGATTAGCTATCCCATCAGATATAAATATGTCTTAGAATTGAACATTCTTCAGAAAATGAGGAAATTTTTTGCTTGTCATATATTTATTGACAACTGTATGAAGTTGTTAGACTTAATTTTGAGTTTGGATTTATGAAACTGTGAACCAGTACTTTAAGAATATTTTGCGATTTTTATATTTTCCCTTGTTTTTTCTCCCAAATGAGGAATTGGCAAGCTGGATAAGTGTGTTATATGAGGAAGCAGCATATATAAAAAAAAATCGTATATATATAGTTAATAACGGAAATCAAGGAAATCTAAAATAAAGGTAGTCAGAAAAATCAGGGAACCTTTTTTTTTCGATATTTCTGTAGCCATCCTGAATAAGTATCCCTTAGTTACAAATGTAGAATATTGTACTGACGGCTGTGCTGCCCAGTATAAAAATTGCAAAACATTTTCTAACCTATGTTACCATGAATATGATTTTGGTGGAATAAAAGCAAAATGGAGGTTTTTTACTACAAGTCACAAAAAAATCTGTTTGCGATGGGGTGTAAGAGAGACTGTTAAAAGAATTGTGAGAAAAGCAAAGGCTGCTGCATGGTCAAACAAATGTGACTATGATATACGAATATTACAGACAAAACATTTAAGGTATAACATTTTTTATCATCACAAAAAAAGACATCTTGAAACTGCAGCAATATGTCTCAGCGGATGCAACTTGCTACAACAATTCCTGAAACACATGGTATGCATTATTTTGAATCTACAGCAAATTTATTAATAAGTGAAAACTATTAATGAACTGATGAAAATTTTTCTGTTTGTTCATCTTTTGATAGAAATGTTAGCGACTTTGAATATTCCATCCCTTAACAGTTATGTAGTGCATATATATGAATCGAATTAGTATATAAGCTTAGTTTCGGAAGTCCACAAAGAAGAAGGAGATGTAACTTAAATTCATGCATCCACATGACCCATCACCTTCGTAATATCAGCCAGTAAATGACAGTTGTAATTGTGCCCTTTCAATCATATCCTTTGTGCAGTTGACATCAGTATCACAACATATAAACTTATTGATATATCCAGTGCTTTAATAAACACCAAGTTGGCAAAACATAAAATGAGAGGGAAATAAAATTTAAAGATAAAATGAACAAATTTTAACTAAAACAATTTTGTGATTTTTCATCATTATTACAATAGAGTTATTTTTTTAATTAAATATTTATTTTAAATTGTTATTGATGTTATTAAAAAGGCGATTTTCTATAATTTTAAAATACTACAATAATTTTTACTTGACAATATTTTTTTATTTAAGAGTTGTAACTTTATCACATTTGGTGTAGGTGTAATATACAAAATGATTTAGTTATAAAATGTGACTATTCGTAGAATTTTTTTCCATTGTTTGTTTTATTTATCATTTACTGAAACTTTGCAATAGATTTCAATTTGACATGACAACATTGCTACGTCCTGCAGGAATTCATTATAAGCATTCCTGTTTACTTCCATGGGATTCCACTTCTTTTTAGCTACATTTATAAAAAAATATCTTTATGTAAGATAAAACCTTATCAAACTTTTAGATGAAAATATTATGATATTTCTGATAATAAAAGAAATATCAAACATCTTGTGTTTTCCGTTATGTTTGGAAGGTCAGTAAAATTGAAATTCTTCTTTAAACAAAATGTCTGTGAACTGCCCATTACAATTTTTATACCAGGCTTCAAAACACACTTTGAGGTGTCTGTGTATGCAATTAGATGAAAATTGAAGGGGGGGCAATGGGGGAAATCAGCTCTTGAAGTTACACCCTTTTTTAATTAAAAAAATGCAAATAAATAATTTTCTGAGAGCATTTTAATGGAATAAACTGCACAGAAATCTATTTCAATGAAAGTTTACTTCATTCTGAACAAAACAAAAAAAAATTGAAGGTTCTATGTCAAACCTGTAAGTAGTTATAGCCTTTTATGTTGTCACATGTGCTATTCAAAATGGCGGCAAATCAGCCATCTTGGAAGATTTTTAAAAGCTCATAACTCTTAAACCATTTGATCAATTTCAATATGGTTGATATTTTTGGAATCATCATGAAAAGTTCTACAAGTACACCAAATTTTATCAAAATTGAAGATGGTGGGTGTCATTTTTAGAAAATTCTGGGTGATTTGACATGGAATGACCCTATATTAAAATGTGTAATTTATTAATTTTTTAGTATTAGCAATCTAAATTTGTTCAAAATATGAATTTAAAAAAATGTAAACAAAGATTAAATAGACATGGGCCTGTAATCTGCACAACACTTGGAACCAAGCTTTGCGGATTAGTGGCTTTCTACTATAGGTGCAGATTCACGGTCGCCAGTCGCCACGTGGCGACTAATTTTTTTGCTGTGGCCACTAACTTTCGGCGTTTAAGTCGCCATGTGATTTAAAAGTAATCAATTTCTGGTATCCCAGTCACCATCGTGAAATGTTGATATTTTTTTGAAAGATTAAGGCCAAAACACATAACAAACATTATTATTATCTTTTAATAACATTTCAGAATGATATGTTTAACACAGCAAACTATTAAATATATTCGAATAGCAATGTTATTCGTAACAGTTTGAATCTGATAACTTTACATAGACTGTGATTTAAATATATATATATATATATATATATATATATAAGGGCTGTTTAATAGCCTCTGCTTGTTAACTGGGAGAAGACCCTTTAAATGCCTCAGAGGAGGACTTAAAGGAATCGACTGGGAGCAGGGACTTGATGTCCAATCCGCACCTTCCATCGGTGCAGCCTGTTAGTACCCTTGCCTAGTGCATGGGGAACGAACGCGGATGGGCTTCCTCCAACCCGCTTGGCCAGCGTGGAGGAATTTGGCCACCTCCCCCCTTATTTTACCATGAATTCACAAAACAAATCACGGCCCTCAATTCCCGGCAGTCTGCATGTTCCTGATTACGGCAGCGATCAGAAAGACATGAAGACAGAGGGTGCTAAGAATCACCGGGCTCGGCTTGGCTGCCATAAGTTGATGACCTTGGCTACGCATAATGGACGATCCTTATCTTCTGAAAGTCGTTTACAGGAACTTGAAGAAGAATTAGAAAGAATCAACTGGGACATCCTAGGATTATGTGAAATAAGAAGAAAAGGTGAAGAGAAGATTGATCTTGCCAGTGGACATGTATTGTACTACAGAGGTACAGAAGATGGAAAAACAAGTGGTGTAGGATTTCTGATTCATAAAAGGTGGAAGAATCACATCGTAGAATATGATAGTGCATCAGATAGAGTTGCAAGGTTAGTTATACAAGTGTCAAAAAGATACAAACTGCAAATTACCCAAGTTTATGCACCAACAATTAGCTATACTGATGAAGAAATTGAGGATTTCTATGAAGAAGTAGCTTCAATGCATCAAAAAGGAAAATGCTACATAAAATTAATAATGGGAGACTGGAATGCTAGAATTGGGGAAAAAAAGAAAGGTGAGTTCTCAGTAGGAATTCATGGATATGGGGTGCGTAATGAAAGAGGAAACAGATTGATTGAATTTGCAGAATGTGAACAGATGTATATCATGAATTCATTTTTCAAGAAAAAGCCACAAAGAAAATGGACATGGCGTAGTGCAAATGGCTCAACAAGTGAAATCGACTACATCTTGACAAACAAAAAGCATCTTATTCAGGATTGCAGCGTTCTCAATAACTTCAATACAGGAAGCGATCACAGGTTAGTTAGATGCAAACTGCTTTTAAATACTAAAGTGGAAAGAATGAAGCTTTTGCAATGCTCAAAGAAATCAGTCGATATTATAAATCTCCAGAAACATAAAGAAGAATTTAATTTAGAACTTAAAAATCGTTTTCAAGTACTTCAATCAATCTTAGAAGAAGAACAAGATGTTACAGTAGTGAACAAGAAAATAACAAATACTCTACAAGAAATTGCAAGGACGATAGCTGGTGAAGCACAAGTAAAGCAAACAAAGAAAATAACAGAAGAAACAAGAAGACTGATGAAGAAACGCAGAGAATTTAAAATGAAGAAAAACTATCCTAAATCAAGAGTTGAATATGCAGAATTATGTAAAACGGTAAGAAAATGTGTTACAGAAGATATCAGAAAATTTAACTGTGATCTTGTCAAAAAAGTTCTAGAAGATAACAAAAGTTTAAAATCAGCTAAGCGCAAACTGTGTGTTGGAAGAAAAGGTATTTTTGCACTGAAGACAGCAGATGGAACAATCACCAAAATCAATAATGAAATAGTACACATTGTCGAAAAATTCTATAACGATCTATATAAATGTGAAGATCAAAGGGAAATCAACCTACGTGATCCACTAGTAAACATAACAGAAACTGAAGAGATAATCCCAGTGATGACAGATGAAGTTGTACAAGCCATTAGACTCATGAAAAAAGGTAAATGCCCTGGCGAAGATGGAATTACAATTGATCTTATCAAAGAAGCAGGAGAAGAATTTGCAAAAATGCTAGCCTTACTGTTTTCCAAATGTCTCGAGAAATCAGATGTACCAGAAGATTGGAATAATGCTGTGATGGTGTTACTTTATAAGAAAGGAGAAAAGGAAAACATTAAAAACTACCGTCCAATCAGCTTACTGTCAGTGATTTATAAAATTTTCACCAAAGTTTTAACGACAAGACTTGAATCAGCTCTGGACTCAGCTCAACCTAGAGAACAAGCAGGATTTCGAAGTGGATTTAGCACAATGGATCATATTCAAACAGTAAGGGAAGTCATAGGAAAACATAAAGAATATAATTTACCTCTCTGTCTTGCCTTTATTGATTATGAAAAAGCATTTGATTCGGTCTACACATCTGCAGTAATTACTTCTCTGGAGAACATTGGTATAGACAAACCTTATATCAATATCATAAAGAAGATCTACAAGAAAGCAACAGCCACCATCCGTTTGGACAAAGGAAAAGCGAAGATCAAGCTTGAAAGAGGAGTAAGACAAGGAGACACCATTTCGCCTAAGCTTTTTACTGCTGTCTTAGAGAGTATTTTCAAGAAGCTGGATTGGGAAAACAAAGGGATTAGAATAAATGGGGAATATTTAAGCCATCTCCGGTTTGCTGATGACATTTTAATTTTCAGTAATAGCCCTGAAGAATTGCAAAATATGCTAAAAGATTTGGCAGAAGCTAGCATTAATGTGGGATTAAAAATAAATTTGGAAAAGACTAAGGTGATGTTCAACTCATTTGCATCAACAAAGAAAATCGTCTACAACAACACTGAGATTAAAGATGTTGAAAGTTATGTGTACCTTGGACAAGAAATATCTTCAGACAACAGTATCATGAATGAAATCAATAGAAGAATAAGAAATGGATGGAGTGCTTTTGGGAAGAACAATATTATTCTGAAAAGTAACATGCCTCTTTGTTTGAAAAGAAAGGTGTTTAACCAATGTGTTTTGCCTGCACTAACTTATGGAGCAGAAACTTGGACACTAACAAAACGGATGGTACAAAGATTACAAACAACACAGCGAAGTATGGAAAGATGTATGCTAGGCATAACCAGAAGAGACCGAAAGAGAATAACGTGGATAAGAAGTCAGACGAAAGTTTTTGACATTATCGAGAGAATTAAATGGCTAAAATGGAAATGGGCTGGGCACATTGCAAGAAGACAAGACAATAGATGGAGCACAAACACCCTACAGTGGTATCCCAGAGATGTAAAACGACCAAGAAGACGACCTCAAGTAAGATGGAGTGACGAAATCAGAAAAGTGGCCGGTGTTAATTGGATGACTAAAGCACTAGACAGGCAACAATGGAAAAATCTGGGGGAGACCTACATCCAGCAGTGGATTGAAAACGGTTGATGATGATGATATATAAACAAATGTTTGAAGTGTGTTTTGATTTTTATACTGCAAAATAATCTCACAAATTCGGATTTTCTTTCATATGTACTTTTGTCTGGCAAAATCCAAATAAGAAATATTATTTTTCTGATATTCCCCGCTATCATGATTGCTTAGCTTATACATATTTTTTTTTAACCGTATCTTTCCCAACTTTCTTCTGAATGTACATGATTTAAGATTTAATTAATATTCAAATTTTGTTGTACATATGTTTATACAAATTACTTTACACTTTGGATTCTTGAGGTTTAAGTTTTTTACCCCGTATAAACACTATTGTTTTTATGCGTTTGTTTTACAATTGTGGCCACTGGATTTTTTGGGTTTAGGAGCCACTGGCTCCTTACAAATTTTGGGAATCTGCACCTATACTTTCTACTGTATTAAAATTTCCCGATATCTCCAGGTCAGCATTAAGATAAAATTTTCATAGATAATTCTTTTCAGAACACTATTCTGATTCATTATTTAGTGGATATTAATAAAACCACACTACAAGAAACTAGAATCATACATATAAAAAAAATAATTTCCTTTTTCTAGGAAATTATACTTCAAATATCAATTTATTCAATTTTCAGGGAGACTTTCAATTTTGTCCGAAAAGTTTGTGCTGGTTGAGAAAATCAATTCATACTGGAAAGTTCTATCATTTAATTATTAGACATTGATTCCTATATCTAATGCCTAATAATTAACAGGAAGAATTTTCCAGTATGAATTGATTTTCCCAACCGGCATGAACCTTCCAGACAACCTAATACTTCACATTAAAATTTTCTGATTATTTCAGCTTAGTACTAAAATTTTCATAATGATGCATATTTTGTTAGAAATAACATCACTTTCATGCATACAGTCATAATTTAGTAAAGTAGATATTTAAAACATGTTTTCTTAAGAGCAAAGTACAAATGATTTCACTTTTCAAACTGTATATAGTTTAAACTATATATTCTTTTAAATCAACAGCTAACCAAAAATGACAATGTTTATTTTTATATTTATTGGATCTGTAAAAAGACATGAAGTTCTGCTGACTACTTTCAAAAAGAAAAATATTGTGGTCAACTTGAGAACGATATTCCAATTTTAAAGAAATCTGTCATTTTTTGTTTAATGAGAATACAAAAAAGCACAAGCAGACAACATTGAAATATAAATTTAACAATTATGGTGCAGCTTGCATATTTGCCTTGCCTGTAGTCCAACATTTTTTTTTCTCCTTTTTTTATTTCTTGGTACAAAAAACTTGTTTTCACCAAGTAGTAATTGTTGCCAAGTGGTCATTTATAACCGTTTTTGGCTTACAAAAAAATTTTAAATTTTGGAAAATATAGAGATTAAAACATAAAAAAAAGCAAATGAAACAAAATCAAGCAATTTTAAACAGAAATATAGGTATTACGAACATTACTTATAATGGAAAAAAAAGAAGGAAGGGAGTTTAACGCCCAAATAGTAAATTAAATACATAAATATACTGCGATTAAAAAATATAAATATTGATTTTTTTTCAAATATAAGGTTTTTACTTGCTTGAATTATTGCCATAAATTTAGAGTTTAACAAAAAGACTATTAAAGCGTAAAATAAACAGAAAGGTAGCAAACTCCATAAAGTTATTGTTATAAATTTTCAAATTTCTAAAAAAAAAAAAAGACGAGATTGTGGAGGGTGTTAACGAAAAACCGGTAAGACATAAAAATTCATATTATTTGATATTAAAGTATCAAAATAAAGCAAAAATTCGCATTTAAAAAGATAAAAGTTTAAAATCTTTCAATTTTTTTTTTTTTTAAAACATATAAGTGATAAAAGATGCTGTCCAAACAGTTAATGTGCATAAAACGAGCAAATGATAAACATCTAAAAGTTCCGGGATTAAAATATTTAAAATTTTGAAAATAAAGCGAAAATTTGCATTTTAAAAGATAAATTATTAAATGACTCAAAAATAGTTTTTAAAAACACGCAAATGATAAAAAATGTCACCATGTGCTTAAGTATAAATTTAATATTTGAAAAAAAATTGGGGGGGGGGGGGGAGAAGGATCACAAAATATAAAAATATTAATGTATTTTTTAATACAAAATTAAAAATCAAATATCAATAAAAACACAGAAAGATACAACCTGATAGGTGAACACACAGCAAAGTAGAGAAATTGCTAACTACACATGTAGAAAATCTGAGGTTGCCAAAACACTAGAGTTGTCAAGGTCGCTACATCACCAACAAAAATCGCCAAAAAAATGACAGCTGTTCCTGGGCAAATACGGTAGGATAGACAAAATTATACTATTAAAAGCTGTATGTTACAAATAAATAAGAAAATTGGGTACTTTTTGGTTAGCCGGACGCCAGTGATATATGTACATATACAAATATATATGTGATATGCATATATGTATATATATATTCATACATATGTGTATACATATATGTATGTATACATATGAATATGTGTAAATATATATGTATATATTTGTGTATATATACATGTAAATATCTCACTGGTGCCCGGCTAACCGAAAATTGTTTAGATTTGTTTAAAAAAATGGTACAACATAATATCCGGGACAGGATTCACTGTGCCAACAATAGCGTCGAAAATATTAATTACAGCAACCCTTATTTTTTTCTTCTTTATAAGTGCATAGTTAAAGACAGTTGCATAAGTATTTATATATATAGATATAACTATATATGATATAGCAAAAGTATAAAATATTATATTCATTGATACAAAGTTTATTTATATTACGTAATATTTATACTGTATTCATTCTGATCTGGTGTATATAACAAATCGCTGGAAATAAAATTACCATGGTTGATATCATTTATTGCTACAAACTCAATCTATTTTTATGTATTTAATAAAAGCATACTTCTAAATTATCATTTTGTATTATTTTAGTTTATATTTGTATTATTTAACATTTTTAATGATTTTATATATTTATTACATGTACATTAAATTATTATTTTGAACACAATTGGGAACAATAACTAAATTGGTGATTGACAATCATTTGTGGCAATTTATCTGCCTGGCCCGGATAATATGTAAGTACCCAAAAAATTATTAGCCTTTAAATGCATCAAAATGAAATAATCTATCTTTGAAAACAAAATTGTTATCATATTACTTATTTACGTTATTTTAAGAATATATTTAACCACTGTTACATACCATCATGCTGTTTTCTAGGTAGTATAAACTAGGGTTGGGCAATTTGCCGGCAAAATGGTATTTTTGCCAGGACAGTGGCAAAAACTGGAAAAAACCTGGTAAAAACCGGCAAAAATTGGCAAAAACTGGCAAAAAAGGGCTGGATTTAATAAATATAATAAAATAATATAATTTTGTATATATTATAATTGAGACTTAAATCAGAATATTAATTACATATTTCCCTAATGTTAATTTGATTAATTAAAATAATTGTCATTGGTAATATGAATAAAAAAAATATCAATCATAATCAATTTTGTAGATAAATTTATGTGATGGTGACAGGTAAAAACTTTTTACTTTTGTCAAATTAATGTAGTAATGTTACCTTTAAAATGAATATGTATTAAAAAAAAATTTAAATCAACAGTTTCTACATTTAAAAAATCTATAATAAAAAACAATATTATTGCATAAACATTTGCTAAATCAATCTTCATTGTATCTTTATTTGAACCTTTAGGTATAACTTTTACAAATACTGTATAGAAGTAAATGGTACTACTTGATTATCCCGTCGACCAATTTCGCCAAATTAAACAAATCGCCAAACTATTTACCAAATTATACAGATGAAAAAATATTGCCATTCTAAAATTTTAAGTTAGGAAAATGAATGAATTTCACTTAAAAAAAAATCTAAATAATACGGTTACTTTAATGATAAAGTTCACTCATGTCGTAACGACACAGCAAATATAAAATTTGATTTAACCAGATTATTTCTGTCAAAATAATACTAAGAACAGTTTAATTTAATAATTCTGCATTTAAACACGTAAACTATAAGCAAACAGATATTTTTAAGATATTGAATTTGTCAATTAGTTGTAAATATTTTAAGTGTAATAATCAAATTTATTAAGGAACATAATAAATATCAATGATAACGGAAGATTGTAAAAAATTCAATCCTCTTTATTTAGTCAAAAAATGCAGAAAAAAAAACTATAAAATGTATGTAAACATTAGATATAGGCTTGAAGTAAATACAGAAAAATAAAAATATTTTGTGGACAAAAAATTGTGACGCCAGTTGAAACTAATCTGTTATATATTTTTTCTTTTAATATCATGAGGTAATCATTTATTGACATAATTTTCATTTTAAATAACGAAAGAAAAAACAAATTAGTAAAACCTTAATAAAAATTCAAATATAAATTAAAATTCACATGATGATGTAACAAACACATGTAATGTGTTTAATGTCAAGTGAAAATAACATTTACAATGATCCATAATTGGCATTTAATCTTATAGTTTGACGATAGTTTTTTGGTCGACGGGATAATCAAGTAGTACCAAGTAAACTTTTAAAATTCCTAAACCTTTTTTTTTTTTTTTTTTGAGGGGGAGGTTATAAAAAAATGCACATGGATTGGATGAAAATAATATGTATAAGAGAGGGGAGGGTACAATGATTTTAATTGATTATTTAATGTTACAACAAATATAGGCAAATTAATCTTTTAGGTAATTTTTCTTACCATTTTCCTCATTGTCATTATACATGCTACAGACTTGAATTTTGATTTGATCATAGGAAATGAGAATGAATTATCTTGCAAAAGGTTTTTTTTTTTTTTTTACTTTGTAACTTCAAATAACTGTTGTTCTCATAGCATAGCAAAATTTGTAAGTGTTATTTCTCTCTCAGACTTTGCTACAAAATTAACTGAAGCATAAGGATTGATTGTTTAATAATTATGAGAGTTTAAACCAAAGCCAGTAAGTTATTTACTTGAAAGTAAAACTGATTACTAAAGTATTTTACTAAAAAATACAATCTACTTAGACTAACTGTTTTAATGATGCATTGAATATTCTAAGGTAAATAAAAAAATTAAATTACGTATTATTAGAGTTGAAATTATTAAAAATTAAAATATAATAATTACATCGCTGTAAATAAAACATACCTATTTTTACCACTTTGGCAAAAAGTGGCAAAAATGTATTTTTGCCAGGACGGTTTTTACCGGTTTTTTCCATGGTTTTTACCACCTTTGGCAAAAACGTGCCAACCCTAGTATAAACCATAAAGAACAGGAAGTGTTCATTTTTTCAAATTAAGAAAAGATAATTTGCTATGACAGAGCCTAACAAATGATGGTACTTTTTGGCTAGCCGGGCGCCAGTGAAAATATATATATATAAATATATATATGTATTTCACTGGCGCCCAGCTAACCAAAAAGTATCCAAAATATAAATATTCGGTACTTTTCGGTTAGCCGGGTGCCAGTGATATATGTGCATATATAAATATATATGTATATGCATATATATGTATATTCATACATATATGTGTGTATATATATGTGTATATATATATGTACCTATATCACTGGCGCCCGGCTAACCAAAAAGTACCAAATATTCTCTTTATCACTTTAAGCAACTGTATTTTTCAAATTATTAAATTAAAGTTATGTACAGGTCTTTACAAATTTGATAAAATCTAGTAGCCAAATGAAAAGTATTACTACCCCTCCTCCTTGGTCATTGATTTTATCGACAAAAGTTTTTATGAATTAATTGATAAAAAATAACAAGCATAGTTTAGAATTATTAGTTACATAGTTTAGAAAGATAATATAAACCAATTCATTTTCTAATGAAACTTATTCAAATTATGGTTCTCTTAGAAAAAAAAAAAAAAAAAAAAAAAAAGAAAGAAAGAAATACAGTAGAGTCTTGAAAATCCGCAAAACTCCAAAATCTGCTTTCATTGCAAAATGTAAACAATGAAATTTGCAGTTAAGAAGTAATCTTATAATCTTTGCTCCAAATATTATTGAACAAAAATAAAATTATTTTTTACGTAAATTTATTTGAATAAATAATATATATAATGGCACAAGATATTACACTGTTTGTATTATAAATGGCCAACAACTCTTTTCACACCCTATCTTAAAACAAACACCTGAAAAAAAATACGGGGTACGAAATTCTTTAAGAGATGGCAAAGTTTAAAAACGTAACTATAATTTATTGAAAACATAAAAAAAGCTAAGAACTTCAATTCAGCTAAACATTCTCTCAGGTTTGTATTTTTGTGAAAACTTTTTGATGTTCTTGATACAGCAGAGTTGCATAGACAAGCAAGAAATAATGACTGTTTACAGGATGCAAAAAAAAAACTTCATCAAGAAAAAGGGAAAATTCTGAAGCAAAAAACTATACAAGAAATGTTCAAAAGGTGTAATAAAAAATAATTTTTTGTATATTAAAATAATAATATGCAAGTAAATTTAAAGTATTCAAGTTTTGATTTGTTTAAATTGAATTATTACGTCTTCTTCTAAATGGACACAGGTAAGTTGAAAATAAAATCATTTAATCCAGAAAACCAGAATCTGCAAAACTCTAAAATCCGTAAAATTCTAAAATCTGCACAGCCTCTGGTTTCAAGCTGTGCAGATTTTGGAGACTCTACTGTACTGTAAAGGCTGAATTAATCGGCATGTTCAGATTCAAATGTCCAGATAGCTGAATGCTACAAAATCTATATCTACTAAGGAAGGCATCGATGAAATAGTGAAGCAAGAAAACAAGTTTTTGCCTATTTTTCTGTGGAAGTCTCAAAAATTTCTGATTTTATTATTTTAAATTTACACTTGATGAACTTATTTTTGATAATTTAAAAATAAAGGTTAATTTTTTTGTTTGAATATAGTTTCTAAGTTTATTTTTTAAAGTTGGGGAAGGGGGAGGAGGAGAAAAATGCCATTTGTGCTTATTTCAAGAAAGCTTGGGTCAATTTGTGTACAAAAAAAAAAAAATTAAGAAAAAAAAACCAGTCTATAACTGAATTGCCAGATAAAAAAAAAATTTGCAACCAAAAGTGCAACCATATTTGCAATCCCTGGTTATGTAACATGTACCAATTAGATAAAGATCTCTAACTAATCAATTTGTTTAAACGTTTAGCAATTATTAGTACATTCAATTGATGAATAGATATATATTCAGGTACTTTTCCAATATAGGAGCCTTGGCGAGAGTAGGAAATTTTACAACATATTTCTTGGCAACCTATTCATTGTTTTCTATACACAAGTAATTTTTTCAATATTTTTACAATTTAATATAAAAAAGCCATTTTTCTATTTTTGTATACACACAGAAGTGATATAATATAAAAAACAATACATATAAAATAAAAAGTTATATGTAAATATTTCAATATTAGATGATGCAAAAATATAAAAAAAATTTCATAACTCATAACTGAAGTATACAATGTATTGGAATGAAAACAATACAAATTTCAATAATAAAAAAAAAATTAAAACTGGACAGAATTTAACTGTATTATAATTTTTTGATTTAAAATGTAAATGCAAGCCGCTGTGTCCCCACCTTGAATAAACCAAAAATAATTTGCATATATTTTTACACCTTCTTAAAGTAATATATATTATATATACACTATATACAACTATAAACAAGCATAAAAGTTTGGGGCTGTACATATATAATGTTATCAACTTTTTGATATTATATGTTTTTTCAAACTTTTCAGAGAAAAGGAAATCTTTAGTTAATTAAATTTAGAAATTCAGTAAGAGGCAATGCCCCAACCCCCCTCCGCATTCCTATTGGCACTCAAAGACAGTTCATTAGTTGCAATGTTGAACGAAATGTTAGTTGTAAAATAATATGGCTGATTTTTTGTTTTTATAAACTTGGGCTCTTGGCCAGTGCTGATCGAAGGATGTTGCAAGACAGGGAGGGAGAGAGGGGATGATCTGCCAGAACTATAAAGTGTGCCTTCCAGAACTTTTCAAATTTTAGAATTTTTTTTATTACTCTCAAAGTGCATTTTGAACCCCCCTTCCCGACCCTTACGATATCATACATTAACATCCCTCGAAGAGCCCCCCAACCTCCTCATGATATGGCTATCAGTATCCATTTTTTTTTTCAACTTTGTTTTCCGTTTGCAGTTATATACAAATATGGTTATACATTTATTATTCGCATACTTTGCTTACTCAAATGGAGAGAATAAGTCAATAAAATATCACTATTATATATGAAATGAAATAACTTTATATCAAATAACACTTAAAAGAAATAGTTACTATTTAAAAGTATTTAAATAATATAGGTGTTTGTTACATAATGCATTCAACAGTAAGTAATAACTTTTTTTACACATGTCTCCTGCACGGGTAGGGGGCAAGCAGAACTTCTTATCAACAAAATAGATCAACAACATTATTTCTGTTTTCTTTACTATTAAACAAGTATCATTTACATCATATACACATTTACACATATGACAGAAGAATAGGGATGTCAAACGTAGGGGTATTCCATATTTTTTAAGGAAAAAAAATGGTAGAATCATTTTATGATTTTAATAACTTTGTAATTTCATAAAAACAGTTAACAGTACAAAAAAGAATATTTTGATAGAAAGAAAAAGTTATTAAAAAAAAAAAAGAGAAAATTTTGGTTGGATAAAAAAATAATAACGATATCAAATACAACCCCCCCCCCCCTCCTAAAGTGATAACGTTATATATGTACATGCCATTTTTTAGGTTTGTTTTCATAGATGTTTATATATAATCTAGCAAGAAATCTCACTTTCTGAAGTTCGAATAGCACCAAGCTTTTCAAAATAACACCAAGGTCCCTAGACCTTTCTGTGAAAGAAAGTTTATTAAACAAAATATTAATAAGAGCAAAAAAACAACCAAGAACTGGCAACCAGATAAATCAGTTAAACTTTGTAGCGCAAACTAAAAAGTCACCTAAGATTTCAGTGGCAGCCTTCGCCAATATTTTTAGCAAATGCTTGTCTTGGCTAAGGGGCCGCTGGATTGAACTAATCATAATTAAATTTGAAATACATACAATAGAAGAAATAAAATTACTTACCTTTTAATACTGAGCTATTTCCATCCTCGTTGACATTAAAATTATCGTGAAAATCAGAATTACGACACGGACACGACGCTTGTTTGTTGTTCCTCCCGCGTTTTGTTACGAGGCTGACAACGCATGCGCTCGAGATTTGAACGGAAGTGGAAGTCACGTGCGCATCTTTCTCTTTCTTTCATCTTTGAACAGCGCATGCGTTAGATTTTTTTTACTTACTTTTTGGGGAAAGAGGGATTTTGGAATGACACAATCTCAATCTAAATGGATGGTTGAAGATATTATTATGGTTTTATTAGTAACACGGTTTTATGGATTGTCTTTAAATGTTTTTCGGGTTAGATTTTCACTCTTTTGTGTCGGTTTATATTGAAAGTCCTTGAATATTTTTCAAATGAAAGAAAAATATATATCTAAATATTAAAAGTGTCTACATTTGTTCATTTTTATACAAAAAATATAAATTTTATTCATAATAGTACTAAAATTTAGATTCATTTCAGTCACTTCAAATAGGCGTTTTTTTTTTTTTTTTTTTTTTTTTTTTTTTTTTGGGGGGGGGGGGGTGGAATTTCGGTTTGGATTGACTTTAAGCAAAAATTTTGAGTTTGGGGTGGTGGTCATGTACAGCCCGACACGTGCAGGACAGTATGCAGTGGCATAGGGTGGTCTATGAGCACCCCGGACGGGGAAATGGAAAGTATTGGGCCTCTGCTTTGAGACTATAGTAGATTCTTATGTTATATATATTTTTTATGCAGCAACATTATCTGTCTGACAACATGCGTTTGTCAAATAGTATAAATATAGTTTTCTTTATTTTACGTCAGGGATGCCGTCCCTCCCTAACCCCGTGTTTAGTATCATTTTTAAAAAATATGAACGTATTAAAAAAACAAAAAACAAAAAAAAAACAGAACTAAAATTATCTTTTGCGAGGAGGGGGGGGGGGGAGACGTTCAGAGGAAATTTTTAGTTAATTAAATTTAGAAATCAAGTAAGAGCCACCCGCCCCCCTTCCTGTCGGCTCCCACGGACAGTTCATTAGTTGCAATGTTGAACGAAATGTTAGCTGAAAAATAATATAGCTGATTTTTGCTTTTATAAACTTGGGCTCTTGACCAGTGCTGATTTAAGGATGTGGCCAGCCCAGGAGGGGGAGAGGTGGGGGGTGATCCGCCAGAACGCTAAAGTGTGCCATCCGAAGCTTTTCAAATTTTAGAAAATTTTTATTATTCTCAAAGCGCATTTTCTTCCCGGAACTGCAACCCCCCCCCCCCCCCGTCCATCCGAAATAAATGTCTTAATTCATCATTGAACATGCGTTTTCTGATTAGCGTTTTGAATGCGTTCGGTTAGAAGCATGTGTTTTGTTTGCTATTCAAAGTTATGCCCGAGATGCATTTTATAACATATTTTCAAACACCTGGGAACGCATTGAGCATATGAGAAACACATCTTGACACCTCAAGTGTTTTTAAATGTGTTGTATTATGAGTAAAATGTGTTTCAAGGATTTGCAGTGTACTAATGGCTATTTACAAAATTTCATTTATTTTTAAGGTTTTAAGAATCGTGTCCTTTACTGCAATGCTTAATTAGTCAATTTCCAGTAACGGACATGTGATTTTAGTAATATTCATAATTCATAAAATCTTTTTCACTTAACTGAAAACCCAAGTAATCAAATTTAATTGTTAAACTGCACTTAGCAGTATGTAATAGCACCAAAATTTTTATACATAGCTGCTTTTAATTAATTTTGTGTGGTTAATAAAATTTTCAATATTTTAATAAAATTATTTTTTTTATAACTCTGCCTTGCATATTTTATAATCTGGCAATCAATAAAACAAATCAGGAAGAAGGAAATATTGTTTAAGGGCATAGAAAAAAGAGGGGCTCAATCCCTTTCTCAAAAAAAAAAAAAAAAAAAAAAAAAAAAAGCTGTTAAAAATTTATTATTTTCTGTCTTAAATGTTTGCTTATTCACCTCCGACAGAAAAACAAAAAAAATGTAATTTTAATTAAATTTACAGTAACAATGAAACTAGTAAATCTGCAGATCAGTGGCCTCAAACGTCAGTTCAACAATTTTATTTAAAATTATTTTAGGTATTATTTAAAATATTCAATCCGCAGTATCATTTCTTTTATATTTGTAATACTAATTACTATAAATAATATATCAAGTAGTTTCGGGTAGTTTAACTGTTAAAAATAGAGTGAATTATACGAATATATGTAAAACTATTCCAAAACTTTTTTTTTTCAAATTTTTTTATACCTTTAACACTCCCCCCCCCCCCGTAAACACACACACACACACCCTCACACTCTCTTAATCTGATGAATCGATATTCAAAAATGGCGAGCAGTTGCAGCGTCCTTCACGTCTATCGTATTTATTTCTTCCTCGCTCATATTGCTTGTGACTATATTTATCATTGCGCATGCGTTAACATTGCGCTACGTCATCCGTCATGCATGAGGGGGGATGTTCCACAGCCTTTGTGGAAGATTACTCCAGCAATTTGAGTTTTTCAAACATCAGAACGGCTTACTCTAGAATTTGTGTAATGTTACACACAGAAACCATGGTAAACTTACACAAATGTTTTACAGTGCGCATTTTTGGCATGTAATCTTACAGTTTGGTGATAGTTTTTTGTTATGAAAAGTGGTCAACGGGATAATACAAAAGTACTGAAAATTGTCACCACACACATATTAATGGGTGCTATTAAGTGATAATTTCTTTGGTCAATTTCTCATTCCCCAAATGCTTAGTAAGGTTTTATAGAAAACTAGTGTCAGTTTTGCCTCACACTCATCGACACTGATAAGTCTTCCTAATAAGCCATGAAAGTAGGGTTAATTGTAAAAAAAATATGAAAAAGTCAATTTTTTATAAATACAGATTCTTAGGAAATTATTTCTCTTTCAAGTTTCAACTCAACTAAAACACTTCATAATTGATTTTATTGACTGGTAAATAAGAAAAGTTATAAAGAAATAAGAAAGTAAACAGTAAAACCAAAAATATTTTAAAAAGTTTTTCTTTGTCAGGAGGGGGGGGGGGGGGAGGGAAATATATATGAGAGTAAATTTTTGACTCCCTGTTGTAAAATCTGAGTCACAATTCAATAATTTTCTGAGATTTATGTGTAAAATAAAAAAAAACTAACCTTGAAAACAGTTTCAGAAGGATACTGCACCCTGCCTGCCCTTTGGTTTACAAAATAGCACCCTTCTCGCCCCTCATAAAAAGAATTGGCACCCTTCTTGCCCTCTCCAGTAAAATAATTAGCACCCTTCTTGCCCTCAGTAAAAAAAGTGCCCTTTCTCCTTTTTGCATTAAAAAATTTGCTTTCATAGTAAAAACTGACTCAATGTTGTCTTAAAAAGAGTGTTTTGACTTTGAAATATCAAATGTGGCTTTAAAAATCAAAAGAATACATCTAACAATTAAAAAAAGTGCCCTTAAGAATCTGAAAAGTGCCCTCAAAAATCCAAAAAGTGTCCTTAAGAATAAAAAAAGTGCCATTTTCTCACCAGCAGCACCCTGCCACTTTTTTAACCTGAGGGAAACTGCTGAAAACTATTAACACATTTACGTGTATCATCCAAAAATTCAATTAACACAAAAAAAAGGTATTATACCGTCGACCACTTTTCCAAACAAAAAACTATTGCCTAACTAACGCCAAATAAACAGGAGAACGTTGTCATTTGAATATCAAAATAAATAAAATATAAGAATTTAAGGACGCAATTGTTACTTTAATTATTGAAATAACTAATAAATCAGTAAAACATAATGAAAAATACACGCAAATGTCGAATTAAAAACCACTTGTTGACATAACAAACACGTATAATGCTTCTGATATCAAGTAAATGGGTCTGCATTTTTGGTGTTTAATCTTACAGTTTGGCAATAGTTTCTTGTTATGAAAAGTGGTTGACGGGATAATAGAAAAGTACCAAAAATTTTAAACTAGTATCATGCCCCCTCCCCTTAAAATTCAGGATATATTAAAATTATATATAAAAACAATATATTTAATTTTTCACTTACCTAAAAATGGGAAAGTTACAGTCAATAATTTGTCCAAAAATCTGCTGAATCCGCTGAAGCATACACACTGAAAAATTATAAATATACTTTATAAACTTATTGCCTTATGGATTATTATAGATACAATAATTACTATTTTTAAAAATTCCAACAATTTCTCTGACATAACAAAAGATATAAAGCCTGAAATAACAAAGATATAAAGCTTCACATTATGTTACTAAAACTATCGTGCAAATGCTTCAGAGTCAGTCAGGATATTTTTCTTTATATCCCATAAATAATTAAATTTCTTTTCCAACCGATTTTTAAGGATTGTACAAATATAAAACTGTATTAGCAGTAGATTAAAAAAAAAAAAATCATACCTGTAACTTCTATAATGACAGCAAATATAATTAACATACAAAAACATAAAATAAGCATATCAGAAATTGAAAAAAAAAAAAAAAGGAACATTTTATCTTAAAACAAATCCTTTGTCATCTTTTAAAATTATTTTTAAAAACCCTTAGTCATATTCATATATGAACATAAACAAACCTTTTTTTATCTTTTAAAAACATTTTTTTTACTTTTAAAAACACATTTTTATTTAATAAATATTTTTACTTTCAGAAACAAACAACTAAAGGATTGTTATTATCTTAAAACAACATAAATCCTTTCTTTCATCGTTTCAAATCAAACCGTTTATAATGTAAATACTACGATGACCAACAAGCGGTAAATATACTCGCTAAACTATCCAAAAATCTAATGGATGATACTTCAAACGAGCAATACAAAAAACATGCATACACATAAAGAAAAAATAGACACGATATATATATTTTTTTATGCATGCATGACTGTATAAAACATTTTCGTCTTCGTAGTTTATTTACATTATGACGCCATTAACGAAGTCTAGCCAATTTAACTAATTTGAACAACACTGTATTTGTTTATAAGATACAAATGTTAAAGTTTCATAAACGATGTCACAAATTTAATATTTCATTATCATTAAAGTAAAAAGAAAATAAAAGTACAACTTACTGGGGTTTAAATGGGGAAATCAATCGCTTTGCACCATATCCATGTGATCCCATAGATTTTGCCGCCATCACATGGCCGCCATTGTAATTGTAATCCAAACCGGAGGTGGCGCCGCGGGAAGGCTGCAGATTTCGTTGCCGGTAGCTCACACTTGACTGCGCATGGGCATAGACATTCTGTGCGCATGGGTTTGAGAGCGTTGCGTCTCTCAAACCATACAGATGAAGGACCTTGTCCGTAAAAAAATAGTTTGGTAGCAAACCCCGTAGATAAACGGGCTTTGTCCGTAAGAACAAGCTATATTCCAAAATTATACTTCCATGACGTAAATTTACGGAATTTGACCGTTTAGTTTGAAAAACGGACATTTACCGTAAAATTATACGGTTAATGTCCGTTAATTTACATTTTTTTTTACAGTGTAGTTGAAATACTAAAAACTACATGGTCATACCTGCTAACGTTAAATTATCGCCAAGCTTGGCGATATTTAATTAAATATCTTGGCCGTAAAATTAAATCGCCGTAAAAGAAGCCAACTTGTCGATATCTGACTAATTTTTCGAAATTCCTATGCAAATTCAGTATTGAAGAAAACTAGTAATCTTCAATAATGGGTTCCATGCATGCATTTTAGCTTCGTGTGTTTAAGCAAAATTAGCTGAATTCTTATAACAAAGGAAGCGGGAAGCTACCTTTCCCCCCCCCTTTTTTTTTTGTCTTGAACAAAAATAATGTGGTTATTATTTTTTTAGGAGGGGGGGGCGCAGAATTCCTTCCTGTCCCGGGCGCCAATAAAAGTAGCTACGTCATTGGTGGGACATACTTACTTAGAACTGCCACTGAAAGGTGGACTGTCTCATGTTGAAAACCAGCTTTTCGCAACTTCATAAGAAAAAATCTTTTCTGTTTTGGTTTAGCTTATTTTAAACCCAAAGAATGAAAAAGGTTAATAAATGTTAATGAAAATGAAAAAGCATTCAAGATTACAATTATGTTAAAAATAATTTTCTTCTGTAAAATATAAAATTTTCTGGATACTTGATTCTAAATCTTATAATACAAAAATACAAAATAATCCAAAAACCAAATTGTTAATTATGTTATTGAAAATATTTATAATAAGTTTTATGTTGACTAGTTTGAAAATATCGGATATATATGTAAAATATCGAATAAATATACAAATATCGGATATTTTTTATATTTTCGAAAATATATTTACCCTTCATGGGACGTGTACTAGCGCACCCCCCCTCCCCCCCAGCGGTGTTACTGACTTTCGTTACTGTATTTATCTGTATAAAAATAAAACATTAGAAAATATATGATTTATTAAAACAAATGTGAAAAAAGCGGGAATGGCAGTATTTTTCTTTTTCTTTACGTTTGTTTTAACTCCCGTTTTATTTGGAGCGCCTATTTTCAATGCGACTCTTCAAGCAAGTTCATGTTCTGCTTCTTTGTTTTCCATTTCTTTTTTACTAAATTCAGACATCGTGGTGGTCAAAGTGATAGGGAAAATGTCTTTTTAAAAATGATTTAACCAAATGTATTTTGAAACTCATAAGCATTTTGTCATTTAGTTTTAAAACTTATGCCTGACTTTTGCTTATACAGTCGAACCTCGTTAACGCGAACACTCAAGTGGAAACATCTTTTTGTTCGTGTTATCCGAATTTAAATACATTACATACAATTGGATGGGGCAATCGGAAAAAGTTCGTGCTAAAAGTAATATTCGCGTTAAGCGTGTTCGGTTAACGAGGTTTGACTGTATTATTCGCTAATCAAAAAACGTCATCTTTGCTAGCAAAGTCAGCAAAAATTTTCTGGAAGTTGCGAAAAAATTGAATGATTTTGAGTTGTAATTTTCGCCCAAACTCGCGGATTTTTTGAGTTCAGCTCAGCTCATCGCTCGTTTTTCAAAAAGTGAGTCAAACTTAGCTCAAAGCTCACAGAAAGGGAGCGAAACTCGTGAGTTTCCGCTGAATGATCGCGCTCAGTTACAACACTGGTCACTTTTATGCCTTTACGTTTAAAATGAGTCAGAAAGTTTCTCATTACTAAGCAGGGAATTTGATAACCCCCTTAACTAAATCCTTAATAAATTACAGAGAAATATTTTCCAAAATATTCTTTTTTTCCCTTTATAAAGTATTAAAATTATGATTTTCTTTAACGTCTTTTTTTTATTTTAAACTACACAAATTTTTCAATGAGTGTTCATTTTATTGTCTCTAAGTAATCATTAGTATTGTTATTCCGTATTCCATAAATTGTGGACATATAATCTGCTGTACCTAAAAAAATTTACATAAAAATGTAAGCAATATATTTTTTAAAGAACTTTAATGTTGGTTAAGAACTATTGACATGTTTTTCAGAAACTGCGTCTGGCTGAATTCATAAACTACGCAAAAAAGAAACTGCCCGAGTTGATATTTTAGCTTTTATAACAGGCCGAGCACCGCCAATAAAGCTTCCGTAAAGTTTCGGTTTGAATTTTTAGCTTTTATTACAAGATGGGCCGGGTCGAGCCCGAGGATATAAATTTAGGTCCGTACGGTAGATCCTCTTCCTCTACCAACCAGGAAAATTTAGTGTTTATTCTGGGAAGACAAATAAAAACAACAACATGGCAAAATTGGAAATACCAGAGAAAAAGAGTATTGTGAAATCATAAAATGGCACAATGAAAGAAGCAACAAAGGATGATTAGCTTGATTATAATGGATATGGACAGGAGGTGAACTAACGCTAAAAAGCAGTATTATCATAGACTTTCTAATAATACTATCTTTCCTTTGAGTGTATTATTTACAGTATTTCTCAAGGCGAAATTTTCAATATTCTGAGGAATACATGTTAATCTTCTTACAAACTAAATAAAAAGAAGAATGAAATAGGCAGTTCCACAGCACTTACGTGCACAATACACGTCAACAACATAATATTTATAAATCTATATTGTTGACGTTGATGTGTGAAATTCTGAGAATCGGGAAATGCCAGGGAGTGAATACTGACTGGTTTTCAAAAGTTTGGAATTAGTGTCTAACAAAAGGGTCGAAGGCTTTTGTTCATTCCAAGGTAAAATCTCTTGGAAGGTTAGATCTCTACCCCCAACTGGATTAGTAAATGTTGCAAATACAGATTGCAATAAGAAAAAGAAAACTAACTTTTAGTATAAATGTCAGCCATTTTACTAAACTATAAATTTTCAGTCTTAGACATATGAAATTGGCAAGAGCTTTGTTATTCAGAAACTATGATATAGAATAACGTTTTCCATTTTTTATTTTACGTGCCATCATGTCTTTCTTAATTTTCGATTTATGCAATTACATAACATATCACCCACGAAAACGAAACATGTGAAATAGTTTAAAAAATTATATGAAATACAAGAAATAAACCTGTAAGTTACCATTCTTCGAGTGCAACGTGTCGTTTTTAGTGTACGTCGTCGCCTGGTATTTATTCCACAAACAAACTCTAATAATATTCCGCCCTTGTGATAATAAGTCACTGTCTGATATGGAGGTTTTACTCTTAAACGATACGAGCAAGGAAGACAGAGTTGTGCTCGGTCAAAACTAGCTTTGAGTTCAAATATCATGACCCATGACCAAAATGACCCAATAATCAAATTTTCTAGAACATGCGACCAAGCCCAATTGTGTTCTCGTGCCCGAAACCGGTAGGATATAAAATTTAGTCAAAATAGTCTGAGCCGTTTTTTAGATAAAAAATAGCTTGACCCATAGTGACCCAAAAATGACCCACTAATTGAATTTTTTCGGACGTATGACCTAGCGCAATGATTTCCTCGTGACCGAAACGCGTAAGATACACAATTTAATCAAAATCGTTAGAGCCGTTTTTTAGATAAAATTAACTTGACCCGCGTTGACCCAAAATGACGCACTAATCGAAAGTTCTCGAACATGTGACCCAGCCCAATAGTCTTCTCGTGCCGGAAAATGGTAGGATACAAAGTTTAGTCAAAATCGTTTGAACCGTTTTTTAGGTACAATTAGCTTGACCCTGACTCATGGTGACCCAAAATGGCCCACTAATCGAATTTTCTCGAACATGTGACCTAGCCCAATAGTCTTCTTGTTCCTTAAAACTGTAGAATACTAAATTTAGTTGAAATCTTCTGCGCTATTTTTAAGATAAGAATAGCTTGACCCATAATGACTCATGACCAAAATGACCCACTAATCGAATTTTATGGAACATGTGACCTAGCCCAACTGTCTTCTCGTGCCCGAAAACCACAGGATGCAAAATTTAGTCAAAATCGTTTGAACCGTTTTTTAGATACAATTAGCTTGACCCTGACCCACAGTGACCCAAAAATGACCCACTAATTGAATTTTCTGCGACATGTGACCTAGTGCAATGATTTTGTCGTGCCCGAAACTCGTAAGATACAAAATTTAATCAAAATCGTTAGATCCGTTTTTTAGATAAAATTAACTTGACCCGCGTTGACCCAAAAATGACCCACTAATAGTAAGTTCTTGATTATGTTACCCAGCCCAATAGTCTTCTCTTGCCTAAAATTGTTGCAAAAGTTTAGTCAAAATCGTTTGAACCGTTTTTTAGATACAATTAGCTTGACCCTGACCGATGGTGACCCAAAATGACCCACTAATCGATTTTTTTCGAACATGTGATCCAACGCAATGATTTTCTGGTGCCTCAAAACGGTAGGATACAAAATTTCGTCAAAAACGTTAGAGCCGTTTTTAAAATAATATTTGCATGTATATATACCCCCCCCCACACACACATACACACACACACACACAAGATTTGATCTCGTATTAGAATATATGATGTATATAATACTCTGATGTTCCTAGTATACGTGGTTAGTAAATACACGTTGTGCCACGTGCTTTACCCGAAATTATAATTGGCTTATTCAAACACGTGTTATTCATAAATGTGTGGTATTTTCCCATCTTAACGTGAAGTCTCCCCCCCCACACACCCCCCTTTTTTATCAGGGAGCTTTTTACCGATGGTGCTTTTTTTCCGGGGGAGATTTTACTCAATTCCTAATAGCATTCGCAAATATCCGCCTACGGGAATTATATAAATCAGACATATGTTACTTTGTTATCTTTTAACACTTATTTATCAATAAGTTCAATATTTATCAATACCTTGTTACTTTTTTTCCGTTTACTTTTTTTCCGATTACTTTTTTTCCGATTACTTTTTTTCCGCTTTTGTTGATTCAGTTACTTTTTTTCCGTTTACTTTTTTTCCGATTACTTTTTTTCCTGTTACCCCACTTGAATGGCTAACTTCTGCCTCTGATGTCTTAATTGAATTTTCCTCTAACCAATCAGGCACTCTCGGACAGGCGTCCAAGTCCTCTTTGTACGCAATAAAGACATTGTACAATTTCTGTTTTACCTTAACCCTCTCCGGTTTACGATCAATCCGAGTTTTCTCCGTTTCTACCAATTGTATAGGACCCATAAATAATTCCTTATTTTTCCTGAAGATTGGTTTCATATCTCCAACTTGAATACTGGTTAGCCCTTTTATTTCAAATCTCTTCATGTCTTTAACTCCCGACTGTTCTCTACTTAACAAAAGAGCTTTTCAAGAGTCTTCAAGCTCCCCGTTACTATCCAAGACAATATCAACTACTTTATTTTTAGCCATAAATTCTCTCATTTCATTTTGATACACCAGTTTCTTACTCCCGTCCACTAACTCGACTATGAATGAAGGTCGACATATTTTCTCTTTCTCCCTATCACTCCCATTAATTTCCCTTGTTAACCGACATTCTACACTTGATTCACAAACTGTTCTTTTTTTCTCCGCCATATCTTCCCAATAAAATGAATGCTTGATTCTTTCTAACATTTTCTTAACCGTCTGATGTTCTCCATATAAGGTGGTATGCGCTAGTTTTAGAATTTCCTCTCTTCTAATTTTAGGTATTACTAATTGAGCTACAGTTTCGTCTACTACTTTCTCTTTATGATATAATAACCCATTCACAATATAATAAGACCCTCTATCATTTTCAGCTAATTCCCAAGCTTTCTCTAAATCGTTACAATTCATTTGGGATTTCTGAAATACATTTGAGCTACTTTCCGTAACTTGATTAATCTTACTTTTCTCTACCTCGGCTTTTTCCTTCTCATGACTTTGTAAATTTACCGATCTCGTTTTTGCGACATAACAGTTATTATTATCATTTCTAATCCTTTCCCCTTCCTTCACTTTATTCCTACTACACTGCAAATATTTATACACTTTTCAGAACACTTTTTAGAGCACTTATTTTGTCCCCTTGTTTATAGCACACTTTTTGGAACAGTTTTTAGAACACTTCTGAGACTTTCTAGCACACTTTTTGAACACTTTTGGGAACACGTTTGAGAACATTTTTCGGAACACATTTTGTCCCCTTTTACAGCACACTTTGTAGCGCACTTTTTGGAACACTTTTCAGAACACCTTTGAGAACACTTAATTTGTTCAGCACACATTTTGAACACTTCTAGGAACACATTTGAGAACACATTTGTCCCCTTTTTCAGCACACTTTGTAGCGAACTTTTTGGAACACTTTTCAGAACACTTTTGAGAACACTTAATTTGTTCAGCACACATTTTGAACACTTTTGGGGACACATTTGAGCACACTTTTCGGAACACATCTTCCGTATTTTACAGAAACTTTTATGTATTTAAAATAAAATTTATAGGACCAAAAAAGAAAAATTAGGTACTTCGCGAGGACAACCTTATAAGGGACAGATACATTTCGGCATCTTTTAGGTAGATTTCGTAAGAAATACTACCTATTACATTCTCACCTAAGTTGGAAATTTTGAAAAATTTTTGCAGATCTACGCCGATCATGACTCCCAGAACCCAAAACCACCCCCAGTTCAAAACTTTATCTATCTATCTATCTATCTATCTATCTATCTATCTATGTCAGTTTTTTTTGAACACGATAACTGGAAAAATTCTGCATAAATCTCTTCCAAACTGATACATAAAATCAAGGGTCATAAAATCTCGGTCAAGTTCGTTAATGGGCAAAATCGAACCAAGGGGGGGTAAATGGGAGGTCTTTTTGTGAAAACAGAAAAACCCTCATAATTTCTTTATTATTATATGTATCGAATCCGTTTGAAGTTATTATTACTTCTAGGAATAGGGCCGAAAATTTATGTATGACAGATTTTTGATATAATTAAAAATGGCCCCAAGGGGGGGGGAAATGGGGGTTTTAGAAGAAAAAAATCATAGCTTCGTCAATTCACAAGATATCAAATCCGCGTAAATTTATTATTAATCCCCTTAGTATTATCTAAAACTTTTATATTGACAAGTTTTTTATAGGACCAACCGTTATAGCAAAAAAAAAAAAATTAAAAACAAAAATAATCCCTGCCGGCTCCGCCTGCAAACAAGTTATTTTTCGAAGTAGGCGGTTCCAACTCCCGCATCTTTTCGAAACTGATACATAAAATTAAGGGGCATAAAATAAATCTCGGTCAAGTTCGTTAATGGGAAAAATCTATCCAAGGGGGGGGGATGGGGGGGCTCTTTGTGAAAACAGAAAAAAACCCATAATTTCTTAATTATGATACGTATCGAATCCGTTTAAATTTATTATTACTTCTAGGAACAGGGTCAAAAACTTATGTATGACAGATTTTTGATATAATTAAAAATTGCCTTAAGGGGGGGAGGGAAGGGGGGTTTTAGAAGAAAAAAATCATCACTTCGTCAATTTCCAAGATTTCAAATCCGCTTAAATTTATTATAAATCCTCTTAATATTATCTAAAACTTTTATATTGACAAGTTTTTTATAGGACCAACCGTTATAGCAAAAAAAAAAAAAAAAAAAAAACGAAAAAATCCCTGCCGGCTCCGCCTGCAAACAAGTTATTTTCCGAAGTAGACGGTTCCAACTCCCGCATCTTTTCGAAACTGATACATAAAATCAAGGGGCATAGAATCTCGTTCAAGTTCGTTAATGGGCAAAATCAAACCAAGGGGGGGGGGGACTTTTTGTGAAAACAGAAAAAACCCCATAATTTCTTAATTATGATACGTATCGAATCCGTTTGAAGTTATTATTACTTCTAGGAGAAGGGCCGAAAATTTATGTATGACAGATTTTTGATATAATTAAAAATTGCCTTAAGGGGGGGGGGGGTTAGAAGAAAAAAATTCATAACTTCGTCAATTCCCAAGATTTCAAATCCGCTTAAATTTATTATAAATCCTCTTAATATTATCTAAAACTTTTATATTGACATTTTTTTATAGGACCAATTCTTATAGCAAAAAAAAAAAAAAAAAAAAAAAAAAAAAAAAATTCCTTGCTGGCTCCGCCTGCAAACAAGTTAGGTTTCGAAGTAGGCGGTTCCAACTGCAGCATCATCGCAAAAAGGTCATTTCTTCCGCAATTCCCGACAAACAGGCGCTCCACGGTCTGCGTCGTCGAAATCTCGAAATCTCATACCTGTACCTGTCGGCCGAGCCGTCAGGGCAACTTGTTTGCAGGCGGAGCCAGCAGGAATTTTTTTTTTTTTTTTTTGCTATAAGAGTTGGTCCTATAAAAAACTTGTCAATATAAAAGTTTTAGATAATATTAAGAGGATTTATAATAAATTTAAGCGGATTTGAAATCTTGGGAATTGACGAAGTTATGAATTTTTTTCTTCTAACTCCCCCCCCCCCCCTTAAGGCAATTTTTAATTATATCAAAAATCTGTCATACATAAATTTTCGGCCCTTCTCCTAGAAGTAATAATAACTTCAAACGGATTCGATACGTACCATAATTAAGAAATTATGGGGGGGTTTCTGTTTTCACAAAAAGCCCCCCACCCCCCCTTGGTTCGATTTTGCCCATTAACGAACTTGATCGAGATTTTATGCCTCTTGATTTTATGTGTCAGTTTCGAAAAGATGCGGGAGTTGGAACCACCTACTTCGAAAAATAACTTGTTTGCAGGCGGAGCCAGCATGGATTTTTTTTGTTTTTATTTTTTTTTTTTTTTAATTTTTTTTTTTTTTTTTTTTGCTATAACGGTTGATCCTATAAAAAAACTTGTGAATATAAAAGTTTTAGATAATATTAAGAGGATTAATAATAAATTTACGTGGATTTGATATCTTGTGAATTGATGAAGCTATGATTTTTTTTCTTCTAACTCCCTCCCCCCCCCCCCCTTAAGGCAATTTTTAATTATATCAAAAATCTGTCATACATAAATTTTCGGCCCTTCTCCTAGAAGTAATAATAACTTCAAACGGATTCGATACGTACCATAATTAAGAAATTATGGGGGGTTTTCTGTTTTCACAAAAAGCCCCCCCATTCCCCCCCCTTTGGTTCGATTTTGCCCATTAACGAACTTGACCGAGATTTTATGTCCCTTGATTTTATGTATCAGTTTGGAAGAGATTTATGCAGAATTTTTCCAGTTATCGTGGTCATAAAAAAGTGACATAGATTGATAGATAGATATATAAAGTTTTGAACTGGGGGTGGTTTTGGGTTCTGGGAGTCTTGATCGGCGTAAATCTGCAAAAAATTTTCAAAATTTCCAACTTAGGTGAGAATGTAATAGGTAGTATTTTTTAAGAAATCTACCTAAAAAAGCGATTTCTGTACTCAACTTTTAAACGTCATTTACGGAAATTGCACTGTTTTGCAAGAAATACGGAAAAAATCCATTAAATTTACGGAAAACTTTCTGCATATTTACGGATGTAAAGTCTCTTTAACGGAACTAATGTCATTTGCGGAAATTGTACTGAAATTTTGGGATAATGAAACTTCGTAAAATTTTACGGAAAATCTCTTGTATTTTCACGGATTTTTTTAGAGTGTATATCGTTCAAACGACAATCACTATAACGGTTCAATTGGTTGGTTGGTTATTTGTTACGGCAAATTATCTGCGCCAGGGATATAGAACGGCGGGGGGGTGGGGGTGGTGCCCTCCATGACGGACCTTTCTAAGGGATCCTAACCCGTGTTTACGCAAGGTTCGAAGAAAACCACGGAAAACTCCGAACGGTTAGGTCGACGGGCGCGATAGTGGTTTGAACCCAGCACCTTCCGTCTACCAGCTTTGAAAGCAGAACTTTTCAGCCACTGGTGGAGCCACTATAATAGGACCCTTAATACAACGAGCTCATGTGCGCTGTAAAATAAATTTTAAAGTTTAACTTACCCAAGTAATAAAAATAATGATCTTGAAATCCGCATTGATTGCGATCAAGGCTTCTTAGTAACCAAGTAGTTTGTAACAAAGCGTCGTTTTAACAAAGAAAGCGATGATTTAACAAGTGCGTCCAAATGTGTTCCAAATCTGTTCTGAAATGTGTTCCCAAATGTGTTCCAAATTTGTTTCCAAATGTGTTCCCAAATGTGTTCCAAATCTGTTCTCAAATGTGTTCCCAATCTTTTCTCAAATGTGTTCCCAATCTGTTCTCAAATGTGTTCCCAATCTGTTCTCAAATGTGTTCCCAATCTGTTTTCAAATGTGTTCCCAATCTGTTCTCAAATGTGTTCCGAGTTTAGATTTAACAAATATCCTGAGCAGAACACTTTCGGTACACTTTTCGGAACACTTTCTTTATAGCGGAACACATTTCAGTACACATTGAGGTAACTGGAACACATTTTTTGAATCAAAGTGTTCCAAATGTGTTCCCAATGTGGGCTGGGAATTTGCAGTGTATCTTCTTTAAATTCCCTTTCTACCGATTCTCTTAATGATTTCTCGTGGTTTAACCCGGACAATTCATTAGCCACGTCAGGATGTAGAATCACCTGTTACTTACTATTATCACTTATCGCTCAAAGTACATCCTGATGTATCACATTAGTTTGACCATGTTTTGGAATAGCTAAAGGTAACTAAATTAATGGCGATTTCACTGCATTACCAAATATCAATTGTAAATATATGCTACCAGCCCCTCTTAGTTTCTCTGCTGGTACTAAATCTTTATGAACAACACTAATTTCGCAACCCGAATTCACTAATCCTTTTGCTATTTTCCCATTTACATTGACTTCCACTTTCTCAAGTTTATTTAACTTCTCTCCAATTCCCTTTTGCTCCGATTCTTGCCATAAACGCTCCCCTTGGTAATTCTTTGATTCCTCGCACTGAGAAATTATTTATACTAGCCCTTGATTCTTGCCCCTTATTATTTTGATTACTTCCCTCATTATTTCCTTTTGTACAAAAACGTTAGTAATGACCTCGTAAACCACACTTGAAGCAGGTAGGCGTCGCATCATTAGGTTTCTTATATTCCGGTTTTCTACCCGAAAATGGACTAACTTCATTATTCCCATTTTTTCTCCAATTGCTACTAAATCCCTCATCTTTTTCCCTTCTAGAATCTTCATATTATTTGCATACCTTTCTTTACCTTTGCAACCCTTAGAAGTTACCGCATAAGATTTTTGTTTAGCATCGAAGAAATTATCACATTCCTTAGCGATTTTAGAAACTTCTAACCAATTACTGTGCTGAGTTAATCCAATATGCGTCGCGGTTTCTTTATCTAAAGAATTTAACAACTTATCCGTGACAATTAACTGGTAAACCTTCTCATACGTATTTGCACCTCTAATCTTACAATAATTTTCCCACGTTGCTATTAAACGCGATACAAATAATACATGAGTTTCATTTTGATTCCTTCTAGCTTTCTTAAAATTTTCCAAACACGCCTTCGGTGTCGGCTCGTGTTCCCTTAGCACTAATTCCTTTAATTTCTCATAATTCTCAATTTTTTCCTTAGTAGTATAAATTAACAAATTATCGGCCTTATCTCCTAACATATTTAATAGAATTTCCGCCTGCTGGGTTTCCGGTACATTTTTTGTTTGGAATGCTCGTTCTAAACTGTTAAAAAACAGATTCCATCCCTCAGTTCCTTCTGGAACTTTGATAGATAAAGTTTTAACACTTTTAATCAATTTCTCTAGGCTACTCTCTAGACCCATTAGAGTTATTTGCCGAAATTTGAATTTTTAGCCTTTCAACTCTAACTCATGTACCAATTTCAATTTTTCAGACCTTTCTTCTTTATCTAACTTTTCTCGTTGTAACTTATCCTCCCTTTCTAACTTTTCTAACCGCTCCTTAACGATAGTGCTAGATAATTCCATAACGGCCCCTTCTTCATGTTCGTCGCTCCCCACTATCTTTTTCTTAAGCGTAAACCTGGTATCGTCTTCCGAGAATTCAACCCCAACTCTTCACATATCGCCTGAAGACCCACCCTTTTTACTTTTAGTAAGAAAGCCGTACCTTCTACTGATAATTATTACCACCCTACAATAATACTTAAGCACAATGCCAAATTAATACTTCCTCAAATCCTACCTTCCTAAGTTACCTCCACATATTATACTATTTAACATATTTCAAATAAGTAATAATAAAATGATAAATTTCCTTTAACAATGGTACCCCACAATTTGCTTCCAATAACAAAGTAACAATAATTTCAATTTGATTACAGTAGATAATAAATAAGAGTTCTGCGCCAGAAGCGTACGAAGCGTATGACCTCTGTGCTCTGTGATTGTCACCGGAAGTGGTAGGTGTGGACACCGGAAGTGGCAGGTGTTGATAACGGGCATGTTGGAACAGGAAGTGAACAGGAAGTGTAGAGAGGAAGTTTAACCGGAAACGCGGCAGGTAGTGAGTGCGATAAGGGAGAGTTCTGTGGGAGAGAATACTGTTTCAGACATACATATGTGTCTGAATTTAAGACGCCTCGATTTGCAGTGTGTGCATAGCACACAAAAATATTTTACGTTATTAGAAGTTCATTGTTATAACTACAGAGAATCCTGGTTTTTTTAATTTTTAAGACATTTGACTCATATCACTATGATTTTAAATGCCTGCTCAATTGTTAGGTAATACTATAACTACAGTAAAATCTGTGAAAATAAAATCTGTCTATAACGGAATCCTATGAAGGAAAAATTACATGGTCCCAACAGAAAGAATATCATCAATTCTTCTTGCTAAGATGAAAACCTGAATAAACTGGAATTTCTTCTTGTTCCTTTCGATTTCGGTTTCACACTCTCTTAAAACGAAAGAGTGGATTTGGCTTCTCAAAAAAGAGTTCTACTTTATCGGATCGTGAATGAGTTGATTTTTAAACGTTTGACTCATCTTGATTTGAATTTTTATTTTTCTAATGCACTCCAGAAGAGCGAATACTAAACAACTAAACTATCGAGTTGATCGATAAAAAAAGCATTCATTGGCGAGCGGAAATCGAAATACTATAGTAGTACCAGTAAATACCAGTAAGCTGACGCATCTGACGTGACCTTCCACCGTCCCCTCTACAATACAATACATATCCGCTGAGCAGACGAGAGACGACAGGCGTGTGTATTTTACGCGGCTAACAGCACGTTGTTGACAATTTTAAAGAAGGGATACTTGAAAAGGTAAGAATTACTGCTGATTTAAATATTCTAATTATGCTTTTTATAATGATTCTGTTAAATATTAATTGTTATTTTATATATAGGGCGTGATATTTTTCAGTTTATATCAATATTTTTATTAAATATGTCTTAACCCTAACATTTAGCACTATTTATAAGAGCGAACATTTAGCGATCTTTTAAGTTGGAAGGATAAATATTAAAAAATACTCTAAAACATAATGAAATAAATCCTTTGCCTCTCCTTTATGTTTTTTTTTTTTAATGTTGTTTCAATAAATATGATTTATATAAATAGAATTTAGTAGCAATTTAAACTTTTAAAGAAAATATCTTGGCGGTACGTTCGTTTATATAGTATATATTTTTAGCGATGTTTCAGAACTCTAATTTTTATAATACTATAAATTGAAAATTGACTTGTCCGACTTTAAAAATATTGTTTTAAAGTAAACAAATTATATTTCTTATTTTATTCTCTGTCTGAAGAAATTTTTCCTGGATGTTTTTATTGACCTGCCTTGCTTTTCGAAAGTGCATACATAAATTTCAGTCATTTTATGTTGCTCAGAGTTGGATTATTTGAAATGCATCTAAAACATATAAGAAAGGCTTTAGTATATTTATTTCATGTTAATGAAATTTTTTGGAAAGTAGCTGTATTAGTATACACGCTGTTTTTCTAATATTTTAAAATATACTTGATTTATGAAACTGTATAAATCCCATATTTTTTATCATATGTTGTTAAAAATAAGGTAAATATCTACATTCACGGTTTGAATATTCCTAAATAGTATTAGGATTAAAACATATTTAATGATAATATTGATATAAACTGAAAAATATCATGCAATGTATCGAATAATATTGCATAGAAAACATAATCATTATAACAAAATAAAAAAAAAAAAGATTAAAATATTTAAATCAGCAGAAATTCTTATCCTTTCAAATATTCCTTTTAAAATTCTCTTTTTGGGTCGGAAGGGGGGGGGGGGGGTATATATTTCAAGCAGCTCAGAAACAAAACAAAAAAAAAAAAAAAAAAAAAAGAAAAAAAAAGATGCTTTTTACTTAATTGTTGAATATATACATATATGTACACATAAATATGTATACATTCAATATGCAAATTACTTTTTTCTTTCTAAAATAATAATCTACCTGTTCATGAAATTTATTATTTTACAATGAAATATTACATTTTACCATGAATTTTAATTCCCCTTCCCCTCCTCAAGTATGAGTTAGTTATAAATCACTCAAGTGCTACTGGATATAACCTTCATTGATTTGATTTCACTCAAGTATGAGTAAAATAGAGATCACTCAATCATGAGTTGCTTAAAACAACTCGTTCACTCGAGTTGTTTCAACTCTTCATGAGAAGCTCACTTTCAAATCGTGAGATGAGTGGATTTCGGCTCAACTTGAGTTATTTTGGCTCTTTCGTTTTAAGAGAGAGTATGAGTATGTGTATGTACACAAAGCAATATCACGTCATTAGAGAATTAAAAAGAAAATCTGACGTCATATTGGAAGTTTAACGAATTTATCAATTACGAATCTCATTACGAATCATTAACGAATCTCAACATTGCAAATCATTCTGTCTAATTTACGGATTCATTTTTTAACACAAAAGAAGAAATTAAAAAATAGCATTTTCAACTGCAAAATACCATTTGCAGCCCTGACTATTGAAAAGATTTGGAATCGAAAATTTTTTTTTTTAGTTTTTTTTATAAAGAAATTACTTATTGAATTATAAGCAATTGTTGTCAGGTGACGACAGTTGTTTTTCTACTTTTCCGCGCTACTGCGTCTGAAAATTCGGTTCAAAACTTTGACAGTATTTTCTGAAAGACCTTCAGTCTTTATTAAAAAGTAGAAAACACCATTCGATTACTTAGTATGCAAAAGGGTCGATCCAGGCAAAATTTGAGACCTATTTAGGGCCCTTCACAAAAATCAATTTGATAAAATGGGATCCTTCACAAAATTCTTTATAATAAAATAGGTATTGTCTGTTAACTATAACTCCTGGAAGTGTTTTTGAAGTTGCTGAAAGCGTTTTTAAATTTAATTCATTTATTTTCCTACTTAGTGCGTACAAATTCTATAGATCATATACAGGGCAGAACAAAAGTTCTCGAGCACATTTCCGTTTATAGTCGGAAATTTCAGAAGTGGAATTTTACACTACACTGTAAAAAATTTTCAGAAACGTTTCTGAATGTAACGGAGACCTGTGCTGCACGATACTAACAGAAAGGTTTCTGATTCGATCAGAAAAATGTTTCAGCTAAAACACGGAACCTTTCCGATTCGTAATGAAACTTTCCTGAGTATATCTGAAACCTTCCTGAACATATCTGAAACCTTTCTGAATATATCGGAAATCTTTTATTAGGAATCGAAAAAGTTTCTGAATATATCGCAAATCTTTCATAATATATCGGAAACTTTTCTGAATGTATCTAAAACCTTTCTGAATATATCTGAAGTGTTTCTGAATATATTTTTATCTTTTTTTATTATATATTATCTGAATTTTAAAAAAATACTTGAAAAGATAAGAATTTCTGTTCTTTTAAATATTCTAATCAAACTTATTTTTTATAATGATTCTTTTTTCTAGGCGAAATTATTCGGTATATTGCGTGATATTTTTCAGTTTATATCAAAATTTTATCAAATGTGTTTTAACCCTAATATTTAAGAATATTCACGAAGTGAATATTGGGGAATTGAGATATTTACCTTGCTTTTTAACAACATATCATGAAAAAAATATGGGATTCATACAGCTTCACAAATCAAGTATTTATTTTAAAAAATTTTAAAAAATAGCATATATACTTAGAAAGAAAACTTTCAAAACTTTTCATTAACATGAAATAGACAAACTAAAGCTATACTAATATATTTTAGATACATTTCAAATAATCTAACTCCCAGCAACATAAAATGATTAAAACTTATGTATGAGCTTTCCAAAAGCAATGCAGCTTCAGAGATCTGTTTATCAGTTAATTTTTTCGGTCCTTAAAAAGTAATTTTTCATATTAAAACAAGACAATTTTACAAAAATTCTCATCTTAAAACTGGACCCTTCACAAAATTTTTCGTTCCAAAACAGTATCCGTCACAAAATTCTTTGTCTTAAAAATAGGACTTTACCACCTCAAAAACTGAACTTTTCACAAATTTAATGATTTAAAAATAAAATCTGACCTATCACAAAACAATTGAACTTATCAAAGTGCATAGCTTTTTTATGTGTAAAGGATAGATACAAAGGAACCTGATATAACGATAATTTCAAATTCCGAAAATTACGACCGGAATTTTTAAAAATATTAAAAAAACTGCACAATTTCACAATAACAGGACCCTGTGAGAAAAATCTGGACATAACCCTGAGATTAATAAAAACACCTAGGAATTTTTTTTTTTCAGAATTAGAATAAAATAAATAAATATAGTTTGTTTATTTTAAAACGATATTTTTAAAGTCAGACAAGTCAATTTTCAATATATAGTATTATAAAAGTTAGAGTTCTGAAACATCGTTAAAAAATATATATAAACAAACACACAATACCGCCGGCCGATATTATTCTTTAAGAGATAAAATTGCTACTAAATGCTATTTATAAATCATATTTATTGAAGCAACATTAAAAAAAACAAGAAATGAGAAGACAAAGGATTTGTATTTTTATATTTTAGAGTATATTTTAATAATTATCCTTCCAACTCAAAGTATCTAAATGCTCATGTAAATAGTCCTAAAAGTTAGGGTTAAGACATTTGTTAAAAATATTGATATAAACTGAAAAATATCACGCCATGTATGAGATAATAATGAATATAAAACAGAATCATTATAAAAAATATTATTAGAGTAAAAACAGCAGAAATTCTTACCTTTTCAAATATTCCTTTTTTTAAATTCTCTTTTTGGACCGTTCGAATAACTAACATTATATTCCACATCCAACAACCTGCTGCTTTATTTTTGCCGTTAACGGCGTACACTGTTTGAAATAGTTGAGAAGAGAAATACTTGAAATGCGGACAAACTGGTTTGCTATAGAAGAGGGTCGGTTTCAATCACCTAAACCTAAAAATTCGGAAAGGTTTCTGATGGTTTCAGAAAGTGAAAATAGCTCTCAGATATCCGATGGTATCAGAAACATTCCTGTTAGAATACTAAACGTTCCAAATATTTTTTACAGTGTACGCTACGCGTTTCCTAACAGAATAAAAATTTAGCATTCTACGTAGTATATATACAAATCTATAGATCCTATACAGGGCTGCACAAAAGAGTAATTCCTGAAATTAGGTTTTTAAATATGATATGCGTATATCGGTGATGTAATTTGTTTACTTAGATATCAACTTTCATCTGATTAAACGGTAAAGTTATGTAAAATTATTTTGGAAGAGTTGGAAAGTGTTACATAATCTATGCTTGACACATAAATTTTCGTTCGTGTTAATTTTACATTCTACAAATTATTTTAAACATAAATTTAAACTCCTCTAGTTTAACTGAACAAGTATTGCCTCTATTTAGAAGCAATGAATTTAAAGAAGAAACATAGCTTTGAAAGTAACTATTTCCTTAAGATGGTTGTTAAGATGTATCACAAAGGCGAAAAATGCGGAACGATTAAGCGAGAATAACATTTTTTAAGCATTTAATTAAATTATAAATCTAAAAAACTTTTATGCATGTTCTTCAAGAAGACGTCATTTTTTATTAAAATCGTGAAAATGACGTACTTTATATAACATCAGTTCCAAAATTAGCCGAATATCCCAATTACGAAATGTTTGAGAAATCAAGTCACATTGAAAACAGGCCCTTTTATACGGAACAAATTTAATCTGAATAGTAACTATGATTTCATAGTTGATACTTCATGGCATTTAAAAAAATTAATGTAATAAATATACTGGTGTCCACAGAAATTAAGGGGCAGTGACCAATTTCAGACGTTTTGTCGAATATCTTACTGAAACTCGTGAGGAAATGCCCGAAATGCCCTTGAACTTTGAGGATGTAAAGAACATGTTTGATTTCATGTATTTCAGTGACGATTTTGTCGCGAGGACAATTGGGGGGGGGGGATAATAAATTTAATAATATAATAACATTTTTGATCACCCAAATAACAAAAAAAATGCTAAAAATGATCTGTAACTGTAGCAAATGACTATGTAGGTCCTGTTCAACATATGTGTGCATTTGTGTAAGCATAGCACGTTAAAAATGTTAAAGTTTCCGTGAAAATTTCAAAAGATTATATATATATATATATATATATATATATAACATGCAGAGTTGTCAGCCGAATTTAACACCGCTTTCCAAAAACTTACAAAAAATCGTAGAAATAGTATACTGTGATTAAAATATTAATATATTGAATATTTGATGAGATATAGGTATTTTTATGAAATAAACTTTAACTGCGCATGCGCGAACTACAGCAAAGTTTTTTTTTTTTTTTTTTTTTTTTTTTTTGTCATGATTGTACGATAGGGCAACTCATATAAAAAGACCAGTGAAATACCGTGAAAACTCAAACGTTACAGCAATAATTGAAAAAAATTGAGGAGGACATCCCATATAATCATATCGGATGTCCTCCTCAATTTTTTAATTATTGCTGTAACTTTTTGAGTTTTCACGATGTTTCACTGGTCTTTTTGTTTGAGTTTTTGCCCGATAGTATTGACTATTAAATCATGACAAAAAATCTTTGCTGTAGTTCGCGCATGAGCAGTTAAAATTTATTTCATACAAATACCTATATCTCATCAAATATGCAATACCAGCTAACCCGCCTGGCGTTGCCCGGGCCTGAGATAATTACAATCTCAGAGAAAGGCGTTAACCCCCTCCCTCCCCATACCCGCAAATACAACGAATATAATTTGTTCAAGAAAACCACCGTCACCTACATTAACGCTATCATTAAAAAATAATTACATTTTTCTGATAATTAGAACATAACGAAGACGCTACGCTAAAATAGCTGGCAGATGACACCCTTTCCCGACTTCAATTTCAAATCTATATCTTAATCAGTTACCTAAATTTTTGTTAATTAGTAAAAATTGGCAATTATTTCCTTTCATTTTCGCAAACTAAATGGAGGGATCTGCCAGAGAAACAGATCTCTTTGTAGTTCAGCTTTTAATGAAAGCGCAGATCCCGGTCTGAAACTTGCTCGGATTATTTCACTGGCGCCGGCAGTTTTTTGCATAAATAAAGAAAAATTACAGCCGAATTTTTCAAAAATCGCATAGTCAGATGCAGAATTTTTCATCATCAAATTGATATCAGAATTAGCTTTCTTAAAATTCGCTAATTCGTAAAATAATTTCGAATTCGTTCATTTCCGCTAGCAAATCCACAACAGAAGTTCTTATCTTTAGCCATTTTGATTTAAAAGATAGCATTTTCGATGCGATGTTCAATGATATTCTAATTAATATTTTGAGTAATTATCAAAATATTAAAATTCTGAGACTCAGGTGCACAATGGTCAGACCTTGGACTATCCACACCTAAATTTTCAACTTCTAGGTGGGCTAGATTTTGCTTGCCATCGTAGACAGACAGACAGACAAACAAACACACACACACCGCAGTATACTATTTCCACGAATGTTTGTCAAGTTTTTGAAAAGTGGTGTTAATTTTGTCTGAAAACTCTGCATGTTATAAAAAAGAAAACTTTTGAAATTTTCATAGAAACGTTAACATTTTTATGAGTATACGTGCTATGCTTACACAAATGCTGAACGGGACCTACCTTGTCATTTGCTACAGTAACCGATCACTTTTAGCATTTTTTGTTACTTGAGTGATCAAAAATATTATGTTATTATTAAAATTATTATTGCCCCCCCCCTCTAATTGTCCTCGCGACAAAATCTTCACAGAAAAACATGAAATCAAACATGTTCTGTACATCCTCAAAGTTCAAGAGCTTTCCGGGCATTTCCTCACGAGTTTCAGTAAGATATTCGACGAAACGTCTGAAATTGGACACTGCCCCTTAATTTCTGGACACTAGTGTATTATCTGAATGTATTTTTTCCATAAAGAATTGAAAAATACCATGCAATTCTAAAGCAACACATCTGGTTGCAACTCAGATAATGATAAATTTTTGTATTTTTTTCTTTCTAAGTAAGTTTGTTTTGATATTTTTTCAGCCGGTGGAGACGGCAGAAGAGAGGAGACGTCGTCGCCTGGTAAGTTTAATTACAATTTTGATTTTTCAAACATTCTTAACCCCTCATTCTGTTCACAGAAGAAGAAAAAGCAGCAGTGGGATTCTTTTCATGGTTTTTAAAAAATAAAAATCCGTGATATCTGGAATCGTAGGAAGAAAATTGAAGTATATTAGTCCAAAATTCAGTTTCAAGATTTTAAGTTGAAGTCTTTACCGAAACTTTTAAAAACTGTTCGATTATGTAGTTTTTGAATAAGAGCTCCTGCCAACCTTCTGCGTTTGCGATAAAAACGAATTCAGAAATGTGTCAAAAAGTATAGCCAGTTTGGATTTGAGAGCAGCTTTAATGAAACATTACTATAAGGCTGTTCTCAAATCCAAACTGGATACTTTATGATATAGTTTTTCATTCTTTTCTCTTCAGAAACGCATGAAATTGGCAGGCGTTCTTATTCAGAAACTGGTAAAGCGGAAGACGTTTTCCATTTTTTCCTAAAGGCAGAAGATCTTTCAGAAAATACTGACGTTTTCAATTGAATTGCCCATCCGGCAGTGTGAGAAAGGATAAAAACGCATTGTCATGTGACACAAATCGCTTTATACTCGATAAGTAATTTATTTATCAAAAAATGGAAAACTCATTTAGACTCCAAATCGCTTCAATAGTCAGCTCTGCTAATTTTATGCCTTTGGATTTAAAAATTAGTCATAAAATGTGTCAAAGTTTCGCGCTGTCGAGAGCAATGCGAATTTAACAGAAAGAAAAGAAACACCAATCGTTTATTTTTTGGCAGTCAGTCTTTTATAAGTTTATAGATCGCTCGTTTTACAATGAGGGATTTAATCTTTGCAGTGTTTTGGAATGCATTCAGACTACTGTAATCGGTAACTTTTGAGTTTATTTTTTGGCAGTCAGTCTTTTATAAGTTTATAGAATATAAAATAAATAGATATTTTTACTTATATTTACATTTTATTTTCTATTATCTTTGACATTTAGTTATTTTTTAAATACTGTAGTTCAAATTTGCTCCACACTCTAAAATTGGGAGGAGTGAGAAGTTGACTCTTTGGAAGAGTGGGAGACATTTTCACTCTTTTTGGAGTGAATTTTATAAAAATACACTCCTTAAAGAGTGGAATTTTCCACTCCCTAGAAAGGAGTGAAATATGTCACTCCTTTGTCGAGAGTGACTGTCTCACTCCTTTGACAAGAGTGAAATATTTCACTCCGTTGAAGAAAATTTCGTTGTTGATAAATTTTTGTATTTGTTTCTTTCTAAGTAAGTTTGTTTTTATATTTTTTCAGGCGGTGGATACGGCGAGAGAGAGGAGAGTGGTAAGTTTAATTACAATTTTGATTTTTCAAACATCCTTAACCCCTCATTCTGTTCACAGAAAAAGAAAAAGCAGCAGTGGGATTCTTTTTATGATTGAATTTTAACGTCCGGGGGGGGGGCGTTGCCCCCTTCCTCCCCTTCTCTGAAATCATCACTGCCCTGAATCTTCGTTTAAGGTACTTTTTAAACACATAAACACAAAAGAAAGACAGAACAAAAGAATAACAGTAATTGAGAATCAAGGGGGGCAATGACACACACCACCCAAAAACTTATGAAAATTTTTTAGTTCCCCTTTGTCTTAGTGTTAAATTATTTTAAATTACTCGAAAATAATAAATTTTACTATGTCTTTCAAAATCTGAGAAAAAGAAAATTATTTTAATTAAATTTCAAAATCCAGTGGTTGGGGGGGGGGGGGGAATGTTGCCCTATGCGAAAAAGTTGTTCGTACCTCTTTCTCTTATGGTTTTAGGGTTTAATAATTTTAATTTACTCAAAAAGTATAATTTTTAGAAAGTCTTTGAAAATCGGAGGAAAATTTTTTAATTTCAAAGTCCGGCGAGGGGGGGGGGAGTTCCCCGCAGGCCAAATTCAATACTGCTTTGAACTAACCGTATAAACATTAAAAAAAAAACTTTAATGGGGGTAAGGGGAAGTTCACTCCCCCCACCCCTCACCCCCGAACGGAAAAATTCTCAGCCGTTACTTCCTCTTAATATTCAATTGCTTTAAGTTACTCAAAAAAAGAATAAAATTACTCTTTCAAAACTTTTCAACTACTGTTTCAAAGGTTTATAAATTGATTCTGGTCACTCATGACCTTGATTCCATGTTACAAATGTTTTTACTGGAGAAAGTAAAAGTACTTCTACTCATACTCATTCTACTACGCTACGGTGTCAGCTACGTAGCGTCTATGTTTACTTGAAATGAGGGAATTAGTAATCCTGGTTTCTGTAAGCTTTTTAAATTATTTCTTATTTATCTGTAAAAGTATCTGTTTCAGACCAATTTATTGCGCTTCCGCATAATTTATGAGTTATTTTTGTTTATGTACACGAGATCTGTAAATGCTTTAATGCTCTGTAAGCCTAAATCTTAAGCCCATATCGTGTAATTGTTCTATACGCTAACTATGGGATATTAAATTTGCACTTACTAGATATGTTCTTGGCGCAAACAAACCTTTTTAGCAACTTTTATGTTAATTTAATTTTTGTTTTATCGCGCTAGGCCTTTTTTTTCCCCACATCCTAATAAACTATTAATGATAAGCCAGTATTATTGTCTTCATAAAAAAAAAATAAAAATCCTTAAGAACAAGTCCTATAGAAGAAGATATTAAAACAAACAAAATATTATGACTTAATAACTAAACGGTATTTTTATGTTAGCAAATCTTGCCAATAACAGATTTTATTTTTCACGTACCTAAATTACAAACAGTACTTTGTTGTAGAAATAAAATATTTTGGATAGGGTAGATGTGCCAGTAATGGACATCCTTAAGGAATTCCTTTAAAAATTATTTTTTAATTAATAGTTATAATTGTTATATTCCACATTTTTTAATATTATATTAATCTACCAACAATATTTAACCATTCACATAGTCACATTTCCCAATGTGAATCGAAATTTAATTGTAAATAACAGAAATAAGTCAAAACACCCTAAATTCCAGTTACTCATCAGTTTATCTACTGTTTTTGAGACAAACCATTCCTTAATATTGCGACTCTTTCCTATAAAATGCCAGTCACTCTGCTTAACAAAGAATTGGTCGTTCCGGCATAAGCGTCGCACTTAAAATATTTTTAAGCGTACTTTTCGATTAGCCGGGCACCAGTGATACATGTTCATATATAAATACATATGTATATGTAGATATGTGTATATATATATATGTATGTGTGTGTGTTTTTGTATATGCATGTATGTATATGTATCACTTGTGCCCAGCTAACCGAAAAGTACCTTTTTAAGTTTTAAACTCGTAGGGGAGACCGGTACACAGTGGACCACTTTTTCAGTTAACCTTTTTTTTTCTCTTTAACAGACTGACCAATCTGTATGAAAATATTTCTGAATATTCCTTAAACCTTCTTACATCCATCATAATTTTCTCACAACAGTTTTCAATACATTTTTCAAAAAAAAAAAAAAAAAAAAAAAAATTATATACACTGGTCCACCCACCGGGGTACAGTGGACCACTATTAGGTATTATCTAAAATACAATATAAATCTATTTTTCATTAATCTAATTCTTTTTTGTTGCCCCTTCACCTGCAAAATAACACAGTAATATAAATTTTGAAACAAAAACAAAAAATTTATTATATTTTGAAAATAATAACGGATTAATACAGGAACAATTGCAATTTAGTTGAAATTATTACATAAGTGCAAAAAAATCAGCTCACATTAAAATTTGCAAATGAAATACCAAAGTACTTATGAGTAAGATTGAGCCTTTATTTTTCAAGAAATAATTTTGGGTCTGAGAGCAACATTATGAAATCATTGACATCAACTGCAGATTCATCTACACTTTCGGGAGAAATAAACTGATTTCCATTCAATTTGCGTCTCACAAATCTTACTTGAATAGAATTATCAGTTATATTTATCAAAGGCAGTAAATACAAAACAAAATATTCCTTACTATGTTAAATAGTTATTTTTCTTTGTTTACTTTATTTTACAGTTATATCTACTTTAAAACAATCTTTCTTTATAGAAAATAAGCAATTATTAAATATTTTGAACATTTTGCATTAGAGGAGCAGAGTGGATTGTGGACCACTGTGCCCCAGGAGTGGGTGGTCCACTGTACCCCATGTTGAAGTTCAATAAATAATCATATTAATATTGTTTATAGCTTTCTTTTAAACATATTAACTTTAAAGTAAAATCAAAACAAGTAACTTAGCGTTGCAAAAAAACTGTTTTATTTTATTTATCTACAACCTTTAATTACTAAAAAAATAAAAACATGATGATGAAAAATTTTACTTTTAGAAGCTCAAAACAACAAAGCATGATAAAATAGTTCAATCTGAGCTAAGCATATTTTCTGAAGGCTATAAATAATCATTGCAGTGCTGTTGTCTATTAGGATAGAAGAGAAGCTTAAAAAAAATTTTAATAAATAAAATATTAGGGGGTGGTCTACTGTGTCCATAGGTCCAGTGTGTACCAGTCTCCCCTATGCACTTTTTCCAAAAAATACTGTACCATGGTACATGGCAAATAATTTCTAGCAAACTTTTTTTTTTTTCTCTAGTTGAAAAATAGTCTGCAGACCTTCTCAAGAGTATATGACATGCGTCGCACCGATTCCCTGCCCGGGGTCTTGATAAATTTTTTTATAAAAATTATCAACATATTTTTGATACTTGATTTTTGAACAACATATTTTTTTTATAAAAAAATTTGTAAAAAACATCAAAACTGTCTGCAAACTTTGAAAATTTTCTGCGAACAGCGTTCGCGTGTTCGTCTATATTATCTGACCCTGGTGGCGAGTAAAATAGGAAAACAGGAAATAAAACTTTGTTATTTTATAACTTTGATATAAGTTATTAGAGTACTTTTATGAGGTGAGTATCATTGAATAGTTCAAAAAAATATACATGCATTTGTAGTTATGCATTATTTATATAAAAATAAAATTTTCGACCAGCAACATCATTAAATATAAAAGGTAAGTGGAAAATTTTACCGTGATTGCCATTTTCTTAAAATATGGTTATTTCTTTTTTTTTTTCATTTTCTCCTCTTCTAAATACTTGATTTTATCTTAAATTGTTTGAATTTATTATTTGGCCACAATGTTTTTTTAAACTGCATTAATTTGTTTTTTCATTTTGCAAAAGAGTTTGAAATTTTGCAAAAATGTGTCTGCAAAAAGATTTTTGTTAAACAGTGGAAAACCTGATGGCCCTAATTGCCCATTTTGGCACGGCATCTCATTTTTTTTTCTTACAAAATACACAATCGGTTGAGGGAGAAAAATCATGAAATTTGACAACCGGTCCTGTGAAAAATATTACAAAATTTGTTGATCAGTTGTAATAAAAAAATCTCAGATTGCAGTCAGTTGCAGGAAAAAACAACGAATTTTTTGTCTCATGATGGGGGGGGGGGGGGGGGGGGGGAGAATTCAGGCATATCGTCAATTTGTCGCAGTGTGAAACTGCGAAAGTTGTCGCCACTGAGCTCCATAATAATACGGTGGGCTAACTCACCTAACTCCCCGCTGAATGTACTCCCCGCAGGAAGTAATGAATCCTGCAATTTTCTTAATACTACATGCATTTTTTAAAACTTTTCCGCATACTTTTTGTCACTTTTAGTTATTTCTACAGCTTTTTGATATTTCTATGAGGAATACTTAACATATTTTTCTATCATAGTCTGTTGAGAAAGGCAGAAAATTATTATTGAAACTTTTTTTTGACATATAACAATTAACAAAAATTTCTGTATCCGCATAGAGCAAAAATTTTGTAACCTGTCGATGACGTTTGTGTGCTGATTACATCATGACTAATTTTTTTGCATGACTTTTTGCATGTTTTATGAAATATGCATTTTTTTTCCATAATCGTTTCATGAAATTCACTATTTTTTTTTAGAATCATTTTGAAAAATTTGCAATTTTTTTTTATGATAATATGGCAAAATAAAAGTTTTTGTTCAGACCCTTTGACGAAATTAGCAAGTTATTTTCCAAGATCAATAGATGAAATTTGTATTGTTTTTCATGGTCACTTGACAGAATTCATGTTTTTTTTTTTCTGCGACTATTTATCAAAATTCGTGATATTTTTTGTATGACTAATTGAGAAAATTTGTAATATTTCTCCATGATCTATTGACAAAATTAGTGATATTCTTCTGCAATTGACAAAATTCACTTTTTGTTTCCGTAATTTTTAGATGAAGTGTAAATAAAAGGGTACAATTTAAGGATTATTTGGTATGCAAAAAAGTGCACAAAATCCGAGCGTATTTGGCACCTTTGTGCATATAAAGAGCACATTTCAGTTTACACTTTTTGTGCACTGTTCAGTTTGCACTCTTTATGCACAAGTAGAAGTGCCAACTACGCTCAGATTTTGTGCACTTTTTTTGCAAACTTTTTCTAGCTGGGAAAGCACATCTTTTATTATATACGTGAAATACCACTGCTTCGACCGATCGATGGTGTCTTTTTTTCTTTTAAACATTTCAATATCAATTTTGCTTTTTTACCATAAATATAAAATAAACCTATGTGGAGAATTGATATTTTATCTTTTTTGTACTACTATTTTTTTTTTTATCATTGTTCAGCACTATATAATGCGGTTATTTTATTTTTGTGGCAACACTAATTTGAGGAAAAATCTTGCATTTCATTTATGAAAACAATGCCGATTTAATTTTTAATTAATAGCAATATTTAATCAAAAACCATATTTTAACGAAATGTGGGGGTAGTATTATGTCAGAAGCTGCTTCAAAAACTTTTAAAAAAACTAAAATACAGTAAACAATAATGTTTGATTAGATTTAAATTCATTAGCAATTAATACAGAGATCTAAAGATATAAATTTGAATTACACAGGAAAAAAATAAAAATAACGTACATCACAGGAATTATTAAAGTACTAAATACAACTTAATGTGTATTTGAAAAAGAAAGAAATAATATTAACTGATTAAGATTTTGGTTAATTACTTGCCCTTATGGGCATTTTAAAACTATCATATCTTTATAAGGCATGCAATGAAAGCAAACACGATAGTGAAAAGCTTGGAATAAAATATTTTAGTTTATTTCTGCCAGTAATCTAATTTAATTCATTATGTAACTCTAATTGAATTTTTCCTTAAGAGTTCAATTACTGTTATAAACTATGAATTAAATAAATATTGCCAATAAAGTATTTTATTCCAATCTTTACCACGCTTGTGTCTATTTTCATTGCATGCTCTAAAATATATAATAATATATAATAATAATAAAATATATAATCTAAAATATATATAATTCACTCCATAAAAAGTGAACATTCATTCCTATGAAAGAGTGGCTATTCACTCCTATCAGGGTGAAACAACCCACTCTTTTTGCAAGAGTGGATAGTCACTCCTCTGAAAGAGTGAGTATCCACCCCTGTTTAGAGTGTATATTCACTTCTCAGGAGTGAGTATTCACTCTTTCAGAGAGTGAACAATTTCACTTTTGCCTAGAGTGAATAGTCACTCTAAAGAGGTTGGGCAAATTTTGACTCTGAGATAGAGTGAATATCCACTCCTCCGGAGTGAATAGTCACTATTTCTTATTTAGAGTGCATGTGCGTTAATTTAATACGTATAAATAAAGTAGGAATGCGAAAAAAACATTGTATAATACTGTCGGAATTGCCCAAGGCGACAATAATACATACATTATATTGCCAAAGGTGATTGGTCACTTGCGATTTTAGACGTTTTGTTAACTATCTAGAAAAATACATGATGAATTAACCTGAAACTGCAGGTGTGTAAACAGTATACTATAGGTTATATATTTCCGCGAAGATTTTTTCACGAAACCCCATAGGGGACTGTCAACAAATTGAAAAAGAACGAATATCTTTTGATAATGCTGTAAAAACTAATGTAGCAAAGGCGTTCAAACTCGAGATTTTTAATAAGTGGCTTATTGTAATATACCATGTTCATTTGTATGAGGATACTTGAGGCATGCATACTTATAGAGAAATTAAGGTTTTTATAAAAACAGTCCCAAATTTCGCCTAGTTTTTTGCTTATAATTTGCAGAGTTCTTAACATAAAAAAAGGTTATTTCCAGAAAATATGACAAATAACATTGTACATATAATTCTGGAATCAAAATTAAAAAATAATAAAAATTAGATGATAAATGAGCAGGTTTACTAAAAAATGTTTCACTGCGCATGCGCAATTGCAATCAAAATATAATATGCATAATGTATTAGCTAAGTATATAAAGCAACTTTTGTGAAAGGCTCAAAATCATAGCTTGAAAATTCTGTAAATTATCGTCGATAGAATAAGCTCGAAATCCGTTGTTCCCAAAAAGAAGCAAAAAGATGAGGGGTTGTATCAAATATCTGTTGATTAGACCCAAGATAGCGTACAACTTGGGAACAACGGATTTCGAGCTTATTATATCGACGATAATTTACAGAATTTTCAAACTATGATTTTGAGACTTTCACAAAAGTTGCTCTATATACTTAGCTAATACATTATGCATATTATATTTTGATTGCAATCACGCATGCGCAGTGAAACATTTTTTAGTAAACATGCTCATTTTTCATCGAATTTTTATTATTTTTTAATTCTGATTGCAGAGTATTATGTACAATGTTGTTTGTCATATTTTCTGAAAAGAACTTTTTTTTATATTAAAAACTTTGCAAATTATAAGCAAAAAACTAGGCGAAATTTGGGACTGTTTTTATAAAAACCTTAATTTCTCTACGAGTATACATGCTATCCTCATAAAAATAAACACAGTATATTACAATAAGCCACTTATTAATATTCTCGAGTTTAAATGCCTTTGCTACTTTAGTTTTTACAGGGTTATCCAAAAGATATTCGTTTTTTTCAATTTGTTGACAGTCCCCTATGAGGTTTCATGAAAATATCTTCGCGGAAATATATATAACCTATACTGTACTGTTTACGCACCTGCAGTTTCAGGTTGATTCTTCATTATTTTTCTAAATAGTTAACAAAACGTCTAAAATCGCAAGTGACCAATCACCTTTGGCAATATAGTGTATATATATATATATATATATAATATTTTGTCTAACAATATCTCAAAACAAAAATCTTTATGGTATATATAGATTTCTGCTAAACCTTCGAGGTAGATCATTTGTTTTTAGAAATAGTGGTATGCAAAATAATAATTAAATAAAAACAGTTGGCAGTGGCAGCTCAGAGGCGTATAAAAATTAGAATTATTTAACTTGATGTACATGTATTGTTTTTTAAAAATTGTTCTTTTTTTGCAGATTAGAATGGAACGAGAATTAGAAAAATATCAAGTAAGTATACTTTCATTTGTTTTCTCAGTTTATTTCTGAAGAATGAATTTAAAAATTCCAAAATTAAACGAATAATAGCAAATTGTGTATGTACCTTTTTTAATATATTTTTTCTCGTATAAATAAGGTTTTTGCCCGCGGTAAATTGAATAAGTCACGTAATCTAACAAAAGATAACGGATTATAACAGTATGCAATTGGCTGGACAAAGTGATTTCATGCAGTGGACAAAACCAAAGTAAAGCAAAATAGTTTAAATCTGCTGTATTAACTAGTTAACAGTTTTCCCGAACGCCGCTTGAGAAAGAAGAATTTTCTTGTTTTGTTGCTGAACATTTTTATAGGAATTTTTAACTGTAATTTTCACTTTAATAATTGGCAGGCAGTTTTCTTTTATATAAAGCAAATATTTAAGTACGTAAAAATATTTAAGTACGTTTTGTCCCTATTTTTTGTTTATTGTAAGAAATAAAAAGAAAAGTGCCCAGTTAAACTGAGGGCATTGAGCTTACAGGCTATTAACATTAATTGTATATTATACTATTATTTCAAAGAATATTGCCCCTCGAAAAATAAAGAAATCGACAGTAAATTAAGGGGGATTAGCCTCCGTTCCCTCCCTTTATACTTAACCAATGAGCCCCCAAAACTAATCAGCGAAGCGCCTTATCACAATGAACCCATATACAAAATTTGAAGCAAATCTGATAATTCTACATGAAAAACACATTTATCTAAATAAAGGGGTGTTAACACCTCGTTCTCCCCTTAATACCTAACCAATGAACCCCCAAAACTAATCAGGGAAGCGCCTTATCAGAAAGAGCCTGAAGCAAATCGGTAATTTCTATCAAGAGTTATCGCGTTACGTACATGGGCGATTCCACCGTTACGTGTTTTTTTTTTTTTTTTTTTTTTTTTTTGCAAATTGAGACAAATTTGGAAGTGAAATTATTTAGATAACGTTTTACTTTTTTTGTTGTTATTACAGGACACATACAGAATCATTTTTGAGGTGACAGCTTAAGTCTAAAGTGATAATTTTTTTTTTAAATAGTAAAGTCGTTGTTACGTATGTAACTCAGAAAAATCACACACGTAACAACGACTTTACTATTTTTTTTTTAATTTGTTATTTATTTAGACTAAAGGTGTCATTACAAAAATGATTGTGTACGTGTCCTGTAGCAATAAAAAAAAAGTAAAACGTTATCTAAATAATTCCATTCCAAATTTGTCTCAATTTGCAAAAAAACACTCTCTAAAAGTCACACACGTAACGGTGGAATCGCCCACATACAGAACCTGCGGGCACAATAGCTCTCAGGATTTGATAGCCTATGAGCTAAAATTGGAACTGTTAATATGCCATATCTTTTGCAGCAATATGAAGTGATTAGCTCTTCTCTGTAACCGGTAAACACCTACTGGCAATTCTTTCTCAAAGCCTGACTAATCCTATTTGGTAAATTGCCCCTGGAAAACTTACTTAAAAGCTTGAGTGCTAATATTTAAATTTCAATCTGCGTTTATATGTAAAAATATTTTCATGGAGGTATCGAAGATTTGCATTGTTTATTGCGGGAAAAATAAATTTTGGAACACTTCTAATTTCAAAATTGACCGTTCAAAAGTTATTACATTCATTATCTTTATAAAATATTATATTATATTATCAGCCAAATTATTAGTCGAATTTTCAAGAGATGGTGGTTTTAGGTTGTTTTCTCAAAAAGAAGTTTCGTTTCTGTTTGTAATAAGTGCGCGTCAAAAATTTCATCCAGAAAATATATGTTGCATCTAATTGCAAATTAAATAGCAAAAGCATTTACTGATGCCAAAAAGAAAATCTTAATGTTTGTTGAGTTTTATTTTTAAATAATTTTATTCCTTTTTGATTGATATATGTATATCTTTTTATTTCTATTTTTTTCAAATATATATGAGTTTTTAATTAGTTTAATTTTTCTTAATATGGAATTTTTTTGCGATACCTATAGTGTTCAAACTTTGGGTTTTTTTTTCTTATTTTTCTCTTCATAAAGCAACATTTTTTTTTTTTTTTGAGTACAGAATAAAATTTCAGCAGTTTTGCACCTAAAATTAAAAGTAACATTTAATCAGTAGAATTTCCTTGTTATTCGATATGTTTCCTAACGAATTTGAGAGATTAATATATTTTTACTTTCAGGATCTAGCAGAAAGAATGAGAACCGGCAACCTAAGGGTAAATATTTATTTATAATTAATTATAAATAATAAATATAACAGTCATAGTAACCACTGCTTACTATTATTGATAGTAACCCATTACGCAACCCATGATGTATCCTTTAGGGGGGGGGGGGTACATACGTTCTCAACCTTCAAATCAAATTTTTTTTTTTACGGAAATTAATTTTTTATAGTGTGCAAAAATTTTTAGGGATATCTCAATTATTAAGAAAGATATGAGCTAAAATGTGAGAGGGCGCACGTTGTTAAATCTTTATAAACGCAATTTTCTGGAAACTGCATTTTTTTTAACATGGACAGCACTTCAACAATGTTTAACATTTTTGGATAAAATTTGTTCTCATCTACCCGTAATTAAAATGACTAAGGGCCATCGAGCCCCCCCCCCCCCCTATCTATTAAGTTTAAATGTCAAAATTTTAGACGAAAAAAGAAATATTTTTTTTTCAAAACAGCGCATTTTTCCTTTTTAAAAAAAGGAGTCTGCGGCCTTTAGCTACAACCTTCTCTTATAAGAAGAAACTAAGATTTTTTATTCCCCGGTGAATTTATAATAATTAAACACCAAGAAAATAAGGGACTAAGATTTTTTCGTCAGAGATGGGGTGGGGGGGGGTGGGGGTCTCTGTCCCCCTGAATCCACCGTAAAAGTCAATTTTTAATTTTATTTATCCTGTTTATTTGTTTGAAATTTATCTGAAACGCTCAGGAGGGGGGGGGGGTTGAAACCTTCTAACGAAAAAAAAAATCAACTATTTCAATTCTACGATTTGAAAAAAAAAATGCTAGAAACTATTTTTGAATATGTAATGTTTCTTAATTGTTGAATTTTTGTATTTTTATATCAGTATGTTTAAACATTGTTCTACCCTAAGAGTTCTGACACAAAATTGTTAGTTTGTTTCATATTTATAAGTCAAAGATTCACTAGACAGTGAACCACAGGCATAGTTGTTCCAAAATAATTACACATTTTTCTGCCAGCACTCATATCTCTAAGTATTTCAAACTATATATCTCAAGTTTTAGGAAGGGAGAGGCAATCCTTCACTGCACCCCTCCCGTGTACATCCACCAATGTAAGTAATTTTTAGAAAATTTTATGTTTTGTGAAAGCAAATTCTTTAACTACTTAATACACTAAAAATAACCAAGTAAACAAATTTGTGCAATTTTCACATACTTTCTACACTCTAATCAAACTCTTTTTATAAAGTAATACCAAATTTAGTGCATAGGAAAGTATTTTAAACACTTTAACTGTTTGAAAACATTCTCTGATGGTGCTGACTTATATAGAGATACAATTGTATAACAGTCATTACATATATGTTACTATTATATCACTTTTCAGACACATAAATGACTGAATTTCAGACATATCATCGTTATTCAGACATGTTTCTCAGATCGTTTATACAATGATCATAGTAAGACACTTAGGTGTCTTAAATTCAGACATCTATGATGGCTGAAATTTCACATTCAGACACTTAAATGTCTAAATTACTGTTTCAGACATACATATGTGTCTGAATTTAAGACGCCTCGATTTGCAGTGTGTGCATAGCACACAAAAATATTTTACGTTATTAGAAGTTCATTGTTATAACTACAGAGAATCCTGGTTTTTTTAATTTTTAAGACATTTGACTCATATCACTATGATTTTAAATGCCTGCTCAATTGTTAGGTAATACTATAACTACAGTAAAATCTGTGAAAATAAAATCTGTCTATAACGGAATCCTATGAAGGAAAAATTACATGGTCCCAACAGAAAGAATATCATCAATTCTTCTTGCTAAGATGAAAACCTGAATAAACTGGAATTTCTTCTTGTTCCTTTCGATTTCGGTTTCACACTCTCTTAAAACGAAAGAGTGGATTTGGCTTCTCAAAAAAGAGTTCTAATTTATCGGATCGTGAATGAGTTGATTTTTAAACGTTTGACTCATCTTGATTTGAATTTTTATTTTTCTAATGCACTCCAGAAGAGCGAATACTAAACAACTAAACTATCGAGTTGATCGATAAAAAAAGCATTCATTGGCGAGCGGAAATCGAAATACTATAGTAGTACCAGTAAATACCAGTAAGCTGACGCATCTGACGTGACCTTCCACCGTCCCCTCTACAATACAATACATATCCGCTGAGCAGACGAGAGACGACAGGCGTGTGTATTTTACGCGGCTAACAGCACGTTGTTGACAATTTTAAAGAAGGGATACTTGAAAAGGTAAGAATTACTGCTGATTTAAATATTCTAATTATGCTTTTTATAATGATTCTGTTAAATATTAATTGTTATTTTATATATAGGGCGTGATATTTTTCAGTTTATATCAATATTTTTATTAAATATGTCTTAACCCTAACATTTAGGACTATTTATAAGAGCGAACATTTAGCGATCTTTTAAGTTGGAAGGATAAATATTAAAAAATACTCTAAAACATAATGAAATAAATCCTTTGCCTCTCCTTTATGTTTTTTTTTTTTAATGTTGTTTCAATAAATATGATTTATATAAATAGAATTTAGTAGCAATTTAAACTTTTAAAGAAAATATCTTGGCGGTACGTTCGTTTATATAGTATATATTTTTAGCGATGTTTCAGAACTCTAATTTTTATAATACTATAAATTGAAAATTGACTTGTCCGACTTTAAAAATATTGTTTTAAAGTAAACAAATTATATTTCTTATTTTATTCTCTGTCTGAAGAAATTTTTCCTGGATGTTTTTATTGACCTGCCTTGCTTTTCGAAAGTGCATACATAAATTTCAGTCATTTTATGTTGCTCAGAGTTGGATTATTTGAAATGCATCTAAAACATATAAGAAAGGCTTTAGTATATTTATTTCATGTTAATGAAATTTTTTGGAAAGTAGCTGTATTAGTATACACGCTGTTTTTCTAATATTTTAAAATATACTTGATTTATGAAACTGTATAAATCCCATATTTTTTATCATATGTTGTTAAAAATAAGGTAAATATCTACATTCACGGTTTGAATATTCCTAAATAGTATTAGGATTAAAACATATTTAATGATAATATTGATATAAACTGAAAAATATCATGCAATGTATCGAATAATATTGCATAGAAAACATAATCATTATAACAAAATAAAAATAAAAAAGATTAAAATATTTAAATCAGCAGAAATTCTTATCCTTTCAAATATTCCTTTTAAAATTCTCTTTTTGGGTCGGAAGGGGGGGGGGGGTATATATTTCAAGCAGCTCAGAAACAAAAAAAAAAAAAAAAAAAAAAAAAAAAAAAAAAAAAAAAAAAAAGATGCTTTTTACTTAATTGTTGAATATATACATATATGTACACATAAATATGTATACATTCAATATGCAAATTACTTTTTTCTTTCTAAAATAATAATCTACCTGTTCATGAAATTTATTATTTTACAATGAAATATTACATTTTACCATGAATTTTAATTCCCCTTCCCCTCCTCAAGTATGAGTTAGTTATAAATCACTCAAGTGCTACTGGATTTAACCTTCATTGATTTGATTTCACTCAAGTATGAGTAAAATAGAGATCACTCAATCATGAGTTGCTTAAAACAACTCGTTCACTCGAGTTGTTTCAACTCTTCATGAGAAGCTCACTTTCAAATCGTGAGATGAGTGGATTTCGGCTCAACTTGAGTTATTTTGGCTCTTTCGTTTTAAGAGAGCAGGTCTTACTTAATAAATATTTGACAAAGCTGATTACATATTACGTATTTTATAATTACATATTTTTAATTTTACAATGAGTCGGCTATTAGAAACTCATTAAAATTATTCTTTGTAAATTTATTTTACGGGGGGGGGGGGCAAAATCCATGCTTGCCCCCCGTGGGAAAAAAAAAGCTAGTTTATGCCCTGTCTATGATACTACTTTCCGAAGCAAAACAATTTACTCTCAGTTTTAAAACCATAAGTGAAAGGAATGAATTCTAGAGATCCAATAGCCCTTTTAAAGTTTTTAAACTTTACATCAACTTAAAAAAATTGCGAGGTCTATAGAGGATACCTCTTCACCCATCAGCTATAGCTACCAGCCATCCCGTATTTTTAGTACCTCTATTTCCTAATAGTAATCTTCGTCATTTTGGGTCATGGTCAAGCTAATTGTATCTAAAAAACGGTTCAAACGATTTTGACGAAATTTTGTATCCGACTATTTTCGGGCACGAGAAGACTATTGGGCTGGGTCACATGTTCGAGAACTTTCGATTAGTGGGTCATTTTTGGGTCAAAGCGGGTCAAATTAATTTTATCTAAAAAACGGCTCTAACGATTTTGATTAAACTCGATTAGTGGGTCATTGTGGGTCAAGACCTAAAAAGTGGCTCAATTTACACTAAATTTTGCATCCAATGGTTTTCGAGCACGAGAAGACTGTTGGGCTGGGTCACATGTTCGAGAAAATTCAATTAGTGGATCATTTTGTCATGGGTCATTATGAGTCAAGCTATTTTATTTAAAAACGGTTCAGAGGATTTGAAATAAATTTAACACCCAACAGGTTTAGGGAATAAGAAGACTATTAGGCTAGGTCACATGTTCGAGAAATTTCGATTAGTGGGTCATTTTGGTCATGGGTCATTATGGGTCAAGCTATTTTATCTTAAAAATGGCTCAGACTATTTACACTAAATTTTGCATCCTATGGTTTTCGGGCACGAGAAGATTGTTGGGCTAAGTCACATGTTCGAGGAAATTCAATTAGTGGGTCATTTTGGTCATGGGTCATGATATTTGAACTCAAATTTAATTTTGACCGAGCATAGCTCGGTCTTCCCTTCTCGTGAGTGATGGTTTCAAAGCTGCCGTTCTCCGTCACTCACAGTATTTTTTAATACATAAGGGGTGCGACTAGTGACTATTTTTATAATTTATTTTAAACTATTTTTACGATTTTTTACAATTTTTTCGCACGTGTTGCAGAAATATACTAACGAAGATTATTGCTTGAAAGTAGTGGACAAATAAAATATTATCGCCAGAGGCATTGAAGAAATACTATGCGTTAATGAAAACGGATACAATGGATAAGATAATGCTTATGTAGTCAAGTGTGTTCGGGAATTTGGGGGATTGGGATTGTTTTTACTACGCTACAAAAAAAAAAAAAAAGTGTTCATTTCGCAGCATAATACTGGCATCCCAGTTGCCTGTATTATACCGTAAAATTAACAGTAATAAAATAAGCAATTACGCTACCGCGCGCACGGTAGTGTATTACTGTTAATTTTACGGTATAATATGCTAGTTATTACACTATAAAATCAACACACTTTTTTTGCAGTGTAGTTTATTTTGTTAAGTTTTATCTTTAGTAGAAAATTTGAATCACTTAAGAAATTTTTCTTTATTTTATGTAAATCAGAATGTAAGCATGCATGTATTAGTAAGATTCGTATAATCTATGATGTACTTAACAATTGTTTTTCTTTTGCAGTGTTGTCGTGAAGGAATGAATGGGGAGTTTCTGGTAAGTATTAATTTAAATACAATTAAATGCGTGTTTTTTTAGCCTGAAATTAAGGGCTCATGCTGTTTTATTTTCCACTATGTGTTAATCAAGTTATAACTGTTTTATACTTTAAAGCAGTGCATTTGAGTGCAAAGCAGTGCTGTTGACATGTTTCGACTCCTTTGGAGCCGTTATCAAAACAAATGAGAATATTCTTCAATTGAACGGTCTATGAAGTTATTATGTGAAATGCCATCATTTAATTTTCACGCACTTCTAGGTAGCATTACAAAAGCTACCTATTGCATCCGCTCAGAGAAAAGCAATTCCAAAAAATGGTATATTTTCACCAATAAAGAACCCCAGACCCCCAAACAAACCTTCGTTCTAATGTTGATATATCTGACTTATGTCATGCTGTAACTCTCGTATTTATGAACCGATATGAATGTGGCATCATGTGTACAGAACTGGGCCGAGTTCGTTGGCCAGCTTCATGCGCCATCTTATTTTAAAACGGCGGCAAGTTAAAGTTAAAAAAAATTAAAAAGAAAATTATAAAAAATTACAAATTGAAAAAGTTGTTTCCGTTAAGTGTTAGATCGATCAAATAATAGAACAAGAATTCCGGAACATTTTTTGTTTTGGCTTTATCTTAAAAAATGGCAGAGATATGGCAGTTTGAAATTCTAGGGTGGCTGACATTTTGAAATAATCTGATTTTTGTTATGCTGTAATTCTCAGGCTGAAATTCGTATTCAAATTCAGTATAAACGAAAACCGGGATTAAATTTTCTATAATCTAGTTCCAAGCAATTTAGCTTGGGGTGTTTGAGTAAAATGAGTTGAATTTTCAAAAACATGGACTATGAAACCTATCTTTTCCTCCCGGTATAGGCCGGAAGGACTTTTTCAAATTATGCACGATGTTTTTTATTTTTACTTGGATTTTCATTTACACATTTGTAACCATGGAATAACTCGAGCTACAATTTCGGTTAGTTAAATGATGCTGCATCGTAGAATATTCTTATTCGTTTTGATAATGGCTCCGATGAAGTCGAAACATGTCTGCAGTCTAATAAAACTTATTTTACTGTTTATAAAGTTTTTATTATATGCCTTTTTAGCAATTAAGAGAAGTATATTATTACAAGGTGTTATAATTTGTTATAATGCTTCACTCTAAAAAAATCCGTGAAAATACAAGAGATTTTCCCTAAAATTTCACGGAGAAGTTTCATTTTTCCAAAACAACAGTACAATTTCCGTAAATGGCATTAGTTCCATAAAGGAGATTTCAAATCCGTAAATATGCAGAAAGTTTTCCGTAAATTTAATGGATTTTGTCCGTATTTCTTTCAAAAATGTACAATGTCCGTATTTCTTCCACAACAGTGCAATTTCCGTAAATAACTTAGATTGATGTATTTACTACAGTTCTTCAAGGATCCAGGCATGACCCGGCTCGACATGCTGGCCCGTTCTAACCAGGCCCATGTCTGGACGGTAATTTTTTGTGAAAATAATAGTAATATTTATATTTTTTAATGAAATATTTAGAAATTGGTTGTTTTTATAAGTTACAGAAAAATATTTTTTTAATCTATTTTTTATTTTTATTGATAGTGCTTCAAAATTAAAACTTTTTTCACTATTTTTTTTTTTAAATTTTTAAATGAAATATTTAGAAATTGGTTGTTTTTATAAGTTACAGAAAAATACTTTTTTAATCTATTTTTTATTTTTATTGATAGTGCTTCAAAATTAAGACTTTTTTTTTTCACTATTTTTTTTTTAATTTTAAATGAAATATTTAGAAATTGGTTGTTTTTATAAGTTACAGAAAAATATTTTTTTTTAATCTATTTTTTATTTTTATTGATAGTGCTTCAAAATTAAGACTTTTTTCACTTTTTTTTTTTAATTTTAAATGAAATACTTAGAAATTGATTGTTTTTATAAGTTACAGAAAAATATTTTTTATCCATTTTTCATTTTTATTGATAGTGCTTCAAAATTAGGACTTTTTTCACTATTTTTTTTAAAATTTAATTTTAACTTTTCTAACGTGAGGCAATATTGGGTTATTTAAAGATTTCATAATATAATATCTCTGCCAGTTATCACTATGTAAATTGTATTAAACTAAACTGATTTGGCTTATAAATTTATTATTTTATAAATTATAATTTTACAACGTTTATAATTTTTTCCTTAAACTTATAAAATAGTTAATATTTTTTCCTTACCTTTATAAATGAAGTTTATAATTTTATTAACTTTATAATTTATTTCTTTAGCTTATAATTTTATAAATTAAACTAAATTAATTTAAACTAAGTCAATAAGTCGAAATTTAAACTTACCTATCACAAGATCATTAATTTCGAAATTGTCTTTAAAAATCAATTTTTTGTTTTAATATTAAAACTATTCAGTTTGACAGAACCGTACACAAAAGTTCTCAGAATAGCTCAAATATAATAACTTAATTTATTATAAAAATGTTTATTTACGTAAGTTTTTTAAAATAAGAGAAAACGAAAAGTTATTTTAATAGCATGTAATAAATACGTCTCCTTCAGATAACACTGATAAACAAAAATTGACTTTTTTTCTTAAATTTAAAGCTAATAATCCAATTATATACACTCTTGAGTAAATAAAAATGATACTAGAAATTTTTACTTGTTTCTTATTTTTTTTTTAAACGAAGGATATGTATTTATATGTTATTACGATATATCACAATTTAAGGGATTGTAAAATAATGCATAATAATAATACATAAATGTTCAATTTACCAGCAGTATGCTTGTACAAGTTTATACACATTTTCCACATATTTTACAGACATATTACGCAGCTGAACACAATTTGAATGTATTAATTTGAGTACATTAGTACCTATTTTTGCGTTTATATTTATGTTCAGTATCTTCTCTCTTGATGAACCAACAGTAATAGGCAAGCATTGCTGCAATACATTGCAATCGGTAACGAAAATCCATAGCAGAAATTTGTTGGTGAAATCGTTCACCGTACTCGTCGCTAATTGCTTCCATATTATCTAGGAAAATGTCAATGTGAGAGTGCAAGAAATGAAGCTTTAATAACAGGTGGCAATTTAGCTTTTTAAAATTGTTTACCATATTTTGAACTATACACCTGTAATTTGTAGCTTTGTTATTCTCTAAGAAATTACGTACAACGTCCTTGAATGAAAGTCATGCGTCTTTTTCTACCGTCATAAGAATACTTTCAAACTGGACATTTTTCATAATTTTCCGAATGTCTGGACCTACAAATACGCATTCCTTTATTTTGGCATCTGATATTGATGGGAACAAGTTTCGGATAAATGCAAGTGCTTTACCGTCCCGATTATGAGCTTTCACAAAAACCTTTATCAATCCCAACTTGATATGGAGTGATGGGAGTAATATGTCCACTGATGCTACAAGAGGTTGGTTAATTACATTTTATTACCAGGTTCTAGACACTTTCGAGAAGGCCACGTTTGTACACAATAATGTTTGTCTTTTGCACAACTGTCCCATTCGTAGAAAAAGCATGAATATTTCGTGTAACCTTGTTGCATTCCCAGCAGAATAGAAATGACTTTCAAGTCAGCAAAAATTTTTCACTTAAAATAATTGTACTTCAACACAAGTAATAGTTTCTGTTCCCCCCTGAATAATATCCTATACAGGAATGGAGTTATATTTATTTCCAATGTGAAGGACTACTGCTTTTAGACTCACCTTAGACGCATCAATAAAATGTCGCCATTTCTCTGGTTTATGGCATAGATCTAAAGATGCCGTAAGGCTTGGAATGTCGTTGCAAAAGTATATTTCACCATCTTTTTCATAAAAACGTATGAAGTACAAGGTGTTTTTTTTTTTAACTGACGCTATTCAGAGCCGCTTGTAGCTCGTTCTAATAACTGGATTGATACAAAATTTTGTGAATGGACTAAGAAAACCATGGGAAAAAAGATTCCAAAAATAAAAAAATGAGTTCCAATCACCACCGATAGGGGAAAATGTGGCGCTGTGGTAATTTATGCAACTGAGAATTAGCATAAAATACGGGCAATAAATGAAAATGCAAATTTTTACTTACGCAAGCGACAGTAGCGCCAATAGTTTAAGTTATAAATGCATACGAAAACCACCGAGAAACAATTTCAGCTCAGGTTGAAAATGAATCTCACTTTACCGCAGCGCGCGTTACTTGTGAAGTTCTATTATTGTAACCAGTGCAATGCACCAGCCGCTCTTCGTTTACTTAGAACACGCCATAAACTGCGCAAAGGAGCTTTATTCGTTAATGTATTGAAAGCAATGATTCTGAAATTCGAAGAAACAGGCTCGCTAGCAGTTCGGTCAGGCAGAGGACGTAAACCGGTGGCAGAAAAAGTGATAATGGATGTTTCAACTGCAATCAACGAAAGGGAAAGTGTAAATGATGAATAAAACATGGCATTTTATCCAAATTATTAATTTTGTCTGTTTCTGATGTTTTTTTTTCAATGTACAGCGCCACATTTCCCCCTATCGGTGGTGATTGGAACTAATTTTTTTTTTGTTGGAATCTTTTTTCCTATGGTTTTCTTAGTCCATTCACAAAATTTTGTATCAATCCAGTTATTAGAACGAGCTACAGGCGGCTCTGAATAGCGTCAGTTTAAAAAAAAACACCCTGTATTTACGCCTGTCACCGTATATAGAAATACGTACATTACCAACCAACACATTCCACTCGTAAAGTTTTGATCCTACACTGTTGAAAATATACAGCAAACTGTCCAGTCATTCGACCGTTTTTATAGAAAACGGTTACATAACCGTAATTTAACACTATTCTGACAATATTATTGTCCAGATTAGGGTGACCGGGCAGTTTGCTGCAAATTTTTAACAGTGTAGAAATTCTGCTGTATTCTTGCTTAACCCCAAATCACGCACAAAAAGTCATTTAATTCTACTTGCGTTATCATATGAGGCTTCAAATATTTCTGTGGTGGAATGTAATCTATTTCTGTTTCACTTTCATGACTACACGATGGTATGCATTCTTCATCAACTGAAAGACTGTACAGTGACGTGCATTCCTGTGCCACAGGAATGCACGTCACTGTGAGGTATTGGCCTCATAGCAGAATCGATGTTAGGATACTGAATATGCTTTTGCTTCTTAAAATTAATTCCGTTTGCTGTTGGAGTCATACAGAAATATTAATCTCCTAAATAATCTCTAGGTTCTCTTCAGATCATTGGTATAGCGAAAGGCATTGAAGTCATTTTTTCCTTAATCCACTCTCAAAGACGGGTAAAACAGCGCAAACAACAAAAGTGTGGTGCCCATATGGCTTATCCTGATCGCCAATTTCGCATAAAAAAAAATGTTTATAGGCAGTTTTAATTAAAGTTGTTTCTTCTGCGAGTAGTGCTCATAAATTTGCCACAAATATAGCAAAACCTATCACTGGCATTAACACACTTATCAGGGGCATTTTAAAAGCACCCGTTCGTCAGCTAATTAAATGATACAATGATCATTTTTTTATAAAGGACAAAGAAAAATCTTCGTGCCACCACAATGTCTGACGAAAACATCACATTGGCGCTTAGATGCATTATAAGTAGCAGATATTTGTTCACTTTCAGGGTCATTAGACTGTAGAAACAAAGTACTTTAAAAAGCAATAAAATAACATAATGAGATATATTTAAACACAAATATCTCCGAAACGGAAACCAACTTCACCTTTTTGTGAATATTTCCTAAATTCCCAAGAGTATGGTTACTTAAATCTGTTAAATTTTTCCAAGAAAAAATTACTTGTTTATCAGTGTAATTATTGTTTTTATTAGAATTGATAAATAGATCATCAGATAAATTATTTAAAAAGTATATGTTCAAAAAAAGAAAATGTTGTACTATTACAAAAGGATGCAATCATTAGAATGACTCTTAATACAATGTTTTACGCATATAATACATAATAAGTTAAACATTTATCTGGTTTATCTGTTATAAGGCATTAAATAATAAAGAAAATATTGAAAATTATGAAAAGAAAATATTAAAAAACTTGGAACACTTGAAAAAAATCCATGGAACCTTCAAGTTTTTCCATCATAAAAAGCAACGTAAATATGTAGCAACATTTGAGAAACTTGCATGTCATGTCTTAGCGTAGCGGTTGAGACCTCCGGTTCTGTAAGCGGGTTCGATTCTCGTCGAGGCAAGGGTTACACAAAACTTACTCAAAAATGAAGAAAGAAAAATGAAAAAGCAGTATATCTGCACTTTATAAGGTTGTTCTTGAAAGAGTAACATTTTTTTTTGGGTCCTATAATGTTTATTTTAACATTATAAAAATTTTTAAAAAGTACGGAAGATGTCTGTTATAAAACGGAAATTCAAAAACGGATATTTCAGAAATCGCGGAAAATTTCCTGGAATTTACGGATTTTCATACGGAAATAGTACTGGCGTCTCGATTGCCAGTACAGTTTCCGTTTTTTTTTTTTCAGGAAATTTTTTTTACCGTGTTTCCAACATTGTTTAAATGTCTGTCTGGCCGTGTTCTAACTCCGCGTAATTATATTTCAATTACCATGAGCTTAGTACATATTATTGAGGTTAACCATAGGACATTTCATATTGATAATGGAATGCGTAGCACTTGTAGTTTATTTACAGGGACACACAAAAAAATCCGTTACAGTATGGTGTATTGATGTATATTGCTGAGGTGCATTGCAAGATTCTTATTGTAAAATAAGAAGTGCATAGCATTTATATATTCAATTACAGGGGCACAAAAATAATTTCGTTACTGTGCGATTAGTGATAATCTCTGGATCTGGAAGTACGTTTTCCGATGTGGTATGAGTTTTAAAGCTTAACTGAATATTAGAGCATTATATACGGGGATGCGCAAAAATTTCGTCAGCATTAGTCTATGGGTGGGAATTGCCTAGAGGTGTTTTTTTAATTGTAAAATTAACAGTAATAAACAGTGAAATAACCAGTTATACACTGCCAAAGTTGAAAACGCACTTATCCCATATAGACTGCAATTATTGCGCCTATACTGTAACCGATATGTTTTGTGTGTCCCTGTAAATGAACGCAATGCACACAAGAGAGCAATTTATAGTGCACCTCAGTAATGCATATAATTTTCATTATGCTTGAAATAGGGAAACATCATTAAATTACACTGCAAACGATTCCCCCCCCCCCCCCATCGAACAATGTGTAAAAAATTCTTTTGTTTGACCCTGTAAATGAATAATAAATGCTTTGCAGCTCATATTCTACAAAGAGCATGTGTTAGTGCTCTTCATAATTGAATATCAATTTCATCATGTTCTAAATGGCGTAGCTTCATCAAAATGTGTACTTGAAACGGGTTTTTCCCCCATTGACTGTAATGTAACGTAATACTTTTGACTGTAACAAACTTTATTTTGAATAGGGATCATGATATAGTAAACGAGAATATTATACAAAAATATCAGGGGAATCAGAGTATATTTACGCGAGTTGGAGCACGGACGGACGGCCAGACAAATCAAAGTCATAAACACTTTTCAACTAGGTTTTAAAGTGTTTAAAAGCTATGGTATGTTTTAACAATGGTTCTTATAATGGGTGTAGGTAATCTTTAAAATGGTCATTGCGATATTTTTTAACAATTCTCCTCTATTATGTACTTTTAAAAAAATGTAAAAATGTCATTCAGTGTTATTTAAAAAATGGGTTACATGGGTCTTATATATGAAAAAAAAAATTGTGTGGGAAATTAAGATGGAAAAAATGCTGTGTGACATGCTATTCCACGCGTCCTTTTACAGTGCCATTTTCAAAAGTTGGAGGTATGGCATAGAGGAACTTCGGGAATTATAGAATAGTTGGGTAATATGGAATACTAAGGTCTCTGTTTTGTAAAGTGCTGCCACCAAGCGGCAATATCATAAATTATTTAAGAACGTTTCCAGAATGCCCCCCCCCCCCCCCCAGAAGGTTTGTTCCATTCTAGTCAAATTCCTTACCAGTGGAAAGCAATTAAGACAGTGAAATACAGGGGGTTGTGTAGGACTCTCATACTGTCATCTTCCAGGTCTGAAATGGACAAATACGAACCCCACCCTCACAGGTTTATTGCTATGGAAGGGGTTTAGAAAGAGGGGTTTAGAAGGTACGCGAAAGAAGCCTGCGGCGAGAGCTGTCGGTGAACTTGTTGGAGTAAAATTTATCGTTTTATTGCTTTTCTGAGCAAGGTTTAGTATTATTTGATGTTTCATGTCCACTGACCAATAAAATGGTATTAAGGCAAAAACAACTAAAAAATTCTGTGAAAAGTATCTTCCCAGGGATTTTCTTTCTTCCTTTCTTATTTTCTTTGTAGGATTATTACAAGGTCTGATTTTTGCCACAGTTCAGCTTTGTGTCAGTCACAATGGTAGTGCGCTTTATAAATTCGCTAAAAAATAACAAATTTGCGATATACAACGATTATTTATTACTAAAAAATAATCAAGTATGTGCCTATGAAAGATGGTTAAATGTCTATGCATAGTTTCTGATTCTATAAAACTTTTTTACAGATACGTTAATTTGACCCCCCACACACACACACTTTCGAAAATTTAAATTTCAAAGTTACCAGGAATTAGCTCTCAATTAGCTCTAATTTAGCTCTAATCAATAAGCTCTAATTAAAATTTGCTCTGGTTATGTACCGCGATATTCCAATTAGAATGTTGTGGGGGGGGAGGACTAAGTTAACGCTAGCCCCCCCCCCCACTTCCGAATATCGAAATTTCAAATATGCCAAAATTTAGCTCTCAATTAGCTCTAATTTGCTCTCGAATATTAGAATTTGCTCTGCTTCTGGTATCGAGATATTTCAGTTACAAGAAGGGGCCGAGGGGAGCCCCCCCCCCCTCCACTTCCGAATATTGCAATGAACAAAATCACCGTTTTTATAAAATTAACTTTAAAAATCAAATTTCCATTTGATCATTTAAAAAGAGTTCATATTCATTTGCACACAACTTGTCTACGAAAACGAATTTTTGCATGGTTTTTTTTTAGTTTCGTAAGTACTTTTAGCATTCCTAGCAAATACAATCATGATAGAAATCTAGGCATTCATGCATTCAACCTCTTTTTTTGGATCCCAAACCCAGTGACTCTAAATGCGAACCCGAGTCCGACAGTAGGCAGCAGAAAATCATTAATAAGATTTTAAAATTGTTTAAAGATTTATTTTGTTATTTAAATATATCTCGTTACATAGAAATATATATTAATCCTAAATACGCTTTCACTTTCCGTGATTTTTCATGTCCCTGAAAATCGGTTTAAAATCACAAATTTGTTATTTATACCCAACCATTGGCAGAAATCAAAATTCTTATATTATTTTTTTTAATATAATTGTACAGCTATGGCAAAAAGGCGTGAATTATGTTTCTCAATTATTTTGGAAGAGGGCTTCAAACAGAAAGAAACGATAGACAAAGGATATCCCACGTCTTTTTTATGTTATTAACACTGACCATGCACAGGCTTAAAAATCAGGTAGAATATTTCTCCTTTTGTCCCATCAATAACAACTCAATTCCATTTCAAACAAATTTTTAAATTTATTTAAAACACTTTAAGAAACTTAGAGTACATTCTTGTTTCTCAAATAGCAAGTTTTTTTTTCGCTCTTATCAATTTGTGATAAAATAAATTACATTTTTTTTATCTTGAATCCGCCCGAGCCTGTGGACTGGCATAAAATTTACAGACCTAACTAGTTTCGCGCTCAAACACTGATTCGAACTGATCCCTTTTCATATCTAATGCATGGTTAATAAAAGAAAAAAAAATACGCACAAATTTTCAACGTTTTGTAAAATGGTAAATCAATCATTTATTCATGCATGTGTGTGTATGTTTGAAGATTTTGCTATTGATAAACTTTAGTTTAAAAATAAAATTATTAGCATTATTGCCACTTCCAATTCAGAATTTAAATAATCATAAATCATTTTGATTCATAATTGAAGAGGGTTTTAATGAAGAAGAGAACTAAAAAGTTAGTCATGATATTTAGAAATGTTTTACATACATATCATTACTTTTAGAATATTTAATCATTAAATGTATATATTTTTTGATACAATAAAAAAAATTGTAGTTAGTGAGAGTATTACAGAATGCTTTTTTTTTCAACATAAAATGTTTTATACTGATTGTTATAAAAATGTGACGTCATAACAGAAGATGGTTATGGTTTGAAAATAAAATTATTTTTTAATAATTACGAGAATTATTGTTTTTTTACCTTCTATTTATTCTGTTAACCGATAATGGCATAAACGTTTATAAAATGTTTTTTTTGTTACCTTAAAAATATTTTTGATAAGCCATTTCAACTTGTAAAATGACCAACTGCAATTAACTTGATTTCAGTAAATGATATGTTCGTTAAACTTTGGTAAAATTTAATTTTTGTCACTACTTTAAATTTTGTAAACGTAAAAGTTATTTTTCCAAAAATTAGAAAAAAAAAAGGAATTAAGAAAATGTTAAATAAAATAAATGTATTTATTTTGATTTTTTTTTTTTACATTGACAATATTTGATAAATAATGTACCTAACTTCCATATTTCCGCAAAACATTCTGTTCTGAATTGAAATGTTTGTTATTTGAAGCCCTTGCTAATGACATAAAGATATGTAAAGATTAATAATCAAAGACAAAGCTATTTCAAAATATTAAATTCCTAGGCATAAATTTTCCCTTTTAATAATAATAAATAGAAATAATAAGCAGTTATGAAATTTTAAAAACACCTTCTTAAGAATAAAGGAAAAAAGCAAAAATTCGCAAAAATGATAATATTAACTTAGTAAAATCTTAAATTTAAAGAAATTATAATTTTAGATTTATGCTAAGTTTATGAATTTAAAAAAAAAAGTTAATCACAAACACATATGGATTTATCAATTGACTGAATGCGAAAAACTTATTTTATGTATATCAAAGTTGGATTTTTCAATAGATTTTAGGCATGCGACAGTCCAAAATGCATCGTCATGAGACAAAATCGTTTATGACTCAATATTTAATCCATGCATTTATCAAAAAATGAAAAATGCTATTCGATTTCAAATGTTTTCAGTAATATTTATATTTAAAACGGACTAATGTGCATGAATGTGTCAGAAAATTTTGTGTTGTTGAGCAAAATCTTCAAACATCTACACATATGTATGAATAAATGATCGATTTACCATTTTACAGAACGTTGAAAATGCGTACTTTTTTTTTTCTTTTATAAAGCATGCATTAGATATGAAGCGGGATCAGTTGGAATCCGAGTTTGGGCACGAAACGGGTTAGGTCTATAAATTTTATGCCAGTTTTCGGGCTCGGGTGAGTTCAAGATAAAATATTTTATTTTATTTTATCACAAATTGAAATGAGTGACAAAAAAAACTTGCTATTAGAGAGACAAGAATGTACTCTAAGTTTCTTAAGGTGTTTTAAATTCATTTAAAAATTTGTTTGAAATGGAATTGAGTTGTTATTGATGGGACAAAAGGGGAAATATTCTATCTGATTTTGAAGCCTATGCATGGTCAGTGTTAATAACATAAAAAAGACGCGAGATATCCTTTGTCTATCGTCTCTTTCTGTTTGAAATCCTTTTCCAAAATTACTGGGAAACATAATTCACGCCTTTTTGCCATAGTTGTACAATTATATTAAAAAGAATAATATAAGAATTTTAATTTCTGCCAGTAGTTGGGTATAAATAACAAATTTGTTATTTTAAACAGATTTTCAGGAATATGAGAAATCACGAAACGTGAAAGCGTATTTAGGATTAATATTTTTTTATGTATATATATATATATATATATATATATTTAAATAACAAAGTAAATCTGTAACAATTTTAAAATTTTATTAATGATTTTCTCTGCCTACTGTCGGACTCGGGTTCGCATTTAGAGTCATTGGGTTTGGGCTCCAAAAAAAGAGGTTGAATGCATAAATGCCTAGATTTCTGTCATGAATGTAATTGCTAGGAATGCTAAAAGTACTTACGAAGCTTAAGAACCCCCCTGCAAAAATTCGTTTTCATAGAGAAGTTGTGTGCAAATGAATATGAACTCTTTTTAAATGATCAAGTGTGGAAATTTGATGTTTAAAGTTAATTTTTTAAAAACGGTGATTTTACTTATTGCGATATTCGAAAGTGAAGGGGTGGGGGGAGCTAAATTAACGCTCGGCTCCTTCTTGTAACTGAAATATCTCGACATCAGAAGCAGAGCAAATTCTAATATTAGAGAGCAAATTAGAGCTAATTGAGAGCTAAATTTTGGCATATTTGAAATTTCGATATTCGAAAGGGGGGGGGGGGCGTTAACTTAGCCCCCCCCACCATTCTAATTGGAATATCGTGGTACCATAACCAGAGCAAATTCTAATATTAGAGAGCAAATTAGAGCTAATTGAGAGCTAATTTAGATGCTTAAAATCGGCAGGCCTGACTACTGCAACAATTTAGAATCTAATAGCGGTTTCCATTTTTTTGATAAATTATTTATTCAGTCAAGCGATTTTTCTTGTGTGATGACACGTTTGTCTCCTTTCTCGCGCTGCTGCGTCGGAAATTAGGTGCAAAATACCGAGGTTGGCACTATATTCTGAAAGATCTTCTGCCTTTACCAAAAAATGGAAAACGTCTTTTGTATACATATACTTTCTCAATAAGAACACCTGCCAATTTCAAGCGTTTCCGAACAAAAATGAATTCAGAAAGTAAGCTCTTTTGGATTTGAGAACAGCCTTAATTAGCCATTCTTTCCGTGTTTTGAAACTTGCCATAATAAAACATTTGTAAATCATAAGAAGTTATGAAATTATTTGAGATAGCTTTTCTTTCAATTCATACAAGGTGTTCGTGCCTTTGAAAAACGTAAATCGTAGGTTAGTATGTTGACCCTTCAAAATATTGTAATCGCGTGAAAAATTGCGGCAAATAATTGTAAATTTCCATGATTTCAGAAGCAGATTAAGAGGGTAAATGAATAAGTAAAGATTTCTTTCCACAACTGTGCGTGGAATAACACTCCAAAAATTTTGGAGTATTTGAATTGTATTAATGTATAGCTTCCCAAAACTATTAAGTTTTGTTTGTTTTTCAGGAGAGGAGCTCGGCAGCAGAAGGACAGGAAGCTGCAGCAGAAGGACAGGAAGCTGCGGAAGAATAATGTTTATTTTTTTGGAATTAAATTCTGATGTTAATTGTTTTCATTTATGTTTTTTGTTTTGCAATAAAAGTTAAGATTTAAATCAACTAAAATGTTTTGTTTTTCCATTGTCACTTCTTTTTTTCCTTTTTAACAAACTAGAAAATAATGTTGAAGAATTTCCTTAATTTTCCTTTTACAATGGTAATTAACGCTTTATTAAAGGATACAGTTTTCTTTAAATATTTATAACGCTTTTACTTTTTTTTATATATATAATATCTCCCTTAACAAGTTCGCAACAAGTGTCACGTACACTGTAAAAAAAAAAAAAATCTGTAGTACTACTAGAAAATCTCTAGGCAACTGGGATTCCATAAACTTTTCTAGTAACCAATACAGCTTCTTCTTAAGTAACATTATTTACTGCATTAAACTTAGTAAACAGCACATAGACTTCCTTAGTAAACATACTAAGAAATTGTTTGTAGCCATTACAGGTGATTTTTTAGTAATGTATACTAAGAAATTGTTAGTAGTATTACAGACACTTTTCTTGTATCTTCACTAAGAAATCGTTAGTAGTATTACAGACACTTCTCTTGTATCTTCACTAAGAAATAGTTAGTAGTATTACAGATACTTTTGTTGTATCTTCACTAAAAAATGGTTAGTAGTATTACAGATACTTCTCTTGTATCTTCACTAAGAAATGATTAGTAGCCGTTACAGGTCCTTTTTTAGTTTGTTTACAAAGTAATTCATAGTAGTATTACAGATACTTTTCTTGTAGCTTCACTAAAAAATAGTTAGTAGGTGTTACAAGTGTTTTTTCAGTATGTATAGTAAGAAATGGTTAGTTATATTACAGATATTTCTCTTGTATCTTTACTAAGAAAATATGTATAACCATTGCAGGTGTTTTTCTTGTATGTTTACTATAAGAGACTTTAGTAGAATTACAAAAACTTCTTTTGTATGTTCACTTTCACAATATTAGAACATTTATAAGAAAACATCTGTAATTCTACTAAGAAACTGTAGTAATGTTGCAGGTACTTTTCCCATAATTTACACTAGAGTTTTAAATGGGATAGAATTTTATCTTTCAAGAGGTGAATTAATACTAGTTAGAGCAGTTTAAGAATAAAAAATATTCGATAAATATTAAGCCAAATATTCTGCAACAATTTCTAAATGTCTTTCATAAAATTTTATGCCACAAAATTATAATATATATATAATTATATAGTAAAATATAATGTAATTAATTAAAATATATATATAATATCAATTATAATTATAAACATTAATTTTTTTTTATACCTAAAACACAGGCATCCTTTAAATATAACTTCCATTTAAGTTTTTTTTATTCCTGTTACTTTTTAATTTTAGAATATAAGGATTTAATAAGTTTTTTCCAGCTAGAAGACACTGTCCTGCTTCACTGACTGCAAATCCCAGCAACACAATACATAGAACACAAAACTAACAACTTTTGAATGCATAAAATGTGTTTTGTGGTGTTCTCGTATGGTAAAACATGTTTTACTCCTGGTGCTAAATAAAGTGTTCTTGAGGTGTAGTTTTATACAGTTTTTACATGCATCGCTTTCTTAAACGCATTCACACCACATGTTTATATACACTTTAAAACACAATGTTATGCATTTTGGAAAGCATTTGGAGAAGATAAAATGATGCGTATGCATTGGGAAGCATATTTTGACATCGGGGATTTCAAACTTACAATGTAACTTTTAAGGACAACTTTTAAGTCCTAATTTCTTGATGAAATATAATAGCTTTTCCAATCTTTTTTGTTAATAACTGATATTGGTTAAGGAGACATGGTGGTTTGTGTTATGCAGTTGTATAGGGGGTTTCGGTTATGAGGCTGTGTAATGTCATCAATATCTTATACTTTCACATATTTCTTTAGTACTTACCAGATAAATTTTCAGTCTTCCCGCTTTAAAAAAAACTTGTACTTTGTTTTTATATTTAAGCCAATAAAAATTCAGACTAACTCACTATATTTTCACATAAGAAATTGATGTCCTTCAGAGCGGATAATGCACATTTTTAATTTATAAAAATAAAAACTATAAGTGTGTTAAAATTGCATAGTACTACACTGTTAAAACTACAGGTGACACATGGCACCTCTAAGGGGTGAAAGGCTTGTCTGACTAGTGACACCCCTAGGGGAACCAGAATGGCACCTTTAACAAGGGATTACATAAATTCGTCAGACAATTTCATGTTAGTGTGTCATTTCTAGCTGTGTGTAATAAACTAAAAATAATGGTTAAAGTGAAAAAGTTACATTTTAATTACATTTACGAGAAAAAAAAAAACAAGAAATTATTTTATCGTTTCTGATTTTATCGATTTTTAACTTTACTTACAACTTTTAACAAAGTTTGAGTTTATTACACACAGTATGTATATCCAAAACATTGTTTTGAAACAAAATTTAACTATGTGAATTTAACTATAGAAATGACTTTGTTTTCATACCAAAACAAGTAAAATTGCAAGAAATGTTGAGCGGTTACAATTGAAAATATTGCTGTAATAACCAAAATTCCTAAATTTTATATAAATGAGTGTCTCTTATATAAATTATTCCTTATTTTAGTCGTTGCAAGCAATCTGAACACACTTTATTTCTCAAATGTAAAAATTAAGAAGCATTCCTAGAAAAACATTTGATTTTTCATTTGCAACAGAATAGTGTACTCACATGAATATTTAATACATAGTTTGTGTTTGTTTACATAATTTTTTTGGACAATTTCATGTAGGTGTGTTATTTCTAGCTGTGTGTAATAAACTAAAAATAATGGTTAAAGTGAAAAAGTTACATTTTACATACATTTATGAGAAAAAAACAAGAAGTTATTTTTATCGTTTCTGATTTTATCGATTTTCAACTTTACTTACAACTTTTAACAAAGTTTGAGTTTATTACACACAGTATGTATCCAAAACATTGTTTTAAAACAAATTTTAAATACGTTTATAAGAAATAACACCAAAACAAGTAAAATAGCAAAAAATGTTGAGCGGTTACAATTGAAAATATTGCTGTAATAACTAAAATTCCTAAATTTTATATAAATGAGTGTCTCTTATATAAATTATTCCTTATTTTAGTCGTTGCAAGCAATCTGAACACACTTTATTTCTCAAATGTAAAAATTTAAGAAGCATTCCTAAAAAAACACTTGATTTTTCATTTGCAACAGAATAGTGTACTCACATGAATATGTAAATACATAGTTTGTGTTTGTTTACATAAATTCTTTGGACAATTTCATGTAAGTATGTCATTTCTAGCTATGCGTAATAAACTAAAAATAATGTTTAAAGTGAAAAAGTTACATTTTACATACATTTACAAGAAAAAAACAAGAAATTATTTTTATGGTTTCTGATTTTATCAATTTTCAACTTCACTTACAAATTTTAACAAATTTTGAGTTTATTACACACAGTACACTGTAAAAAAAATCCAAGTAAAACTACGGACAAAGGCCGGCAGCAGAGATTCCAGACAACGTCCGTAAAAAAAAATTTAGACCGTAAATCAAAAATCACCCGTAATTTTACATTGCAGCAAATGCATAACCAACCCGTAAAAAAAGTAGTATTGCCCGTAAAATTACACAAATTCTGCCCGTGAAAAAAGGGGCATTGCCCGTAAAATTACACAAATTCTACCCGTGAAAAAAGGGGCATTGTCCGTAAAATTACACAAATTCTGCCCGTGAAAAAAGGGGCATTGTCCGTAAAATTATACAAATTCTGTCCATGAAAAAAGGGGCATTGTCCGTAAAATTATACAAATTCTGTCCATGAAAAAAGGGGCATTGTCCGTAAAATTATACAAATTCTGCCCGTGAAAAAAAGGGATTGTCCGTAAAATTACCCCATTCTATTTTGGATTCAGGGTTAAAAAAAAAAAAAAAAAAAAAAAAAAAAAAAAAAAAAAAAAGAGGCACAAATGATAAAATTATGTCTTTTAAATTCTTTAATGGGGATTGCCAAGATGCACCTTCTGAAAATCCATAGTAGATTTAACAGGGAACATTGACAATTCACAACACTATTAAAAGCGAAAAATTTTCACAGGCGCATTTATACAACATTAAAGACGCGAGTATAAAACATCAAATTTTACTGAATGGTGTATACAAATTAAAATTTTTATACATACATTAAAATTAAAAATATCGACGTTTCGACCACCTTCTATGGTCATTCTCAGGAAAAATTTGTTATATTGCTTACAAAGTTTCAAATGTGAAAAACAATCCGTCCGTTGCCACATTATTATTGCCGCCCACAAATTAAAAAAATAATATTTTTTAAATTTTCCTGAGGATGACCATAGATTAGAAGGTGGTCTAAACATCAATATTTTTTTATTTTAATGTATGTATAAAATTTTTAATTTGTATACACCATTCAGTAAAATTTGTGATGTTTTATACTCACATCTTTAATGTTGTAATATTTCATGGCGTAATCATCCAGCATTTATATATTAGGAGTATTTGTATGTTTTCGTAATACTTTAATGAAACATTCATAACTTATGTATAACATTAAACTTGCATATTCAAAACCTAATTTTCCAAGGTTTTAAGGTACACTTAGCTGGCAATTTGTAGTTTTTTTTTTTTAAATAAAAATGTAATTCTATTAAAGGAGAGAATTCTTACCCATTTCCTATAATAAACTTACTAAAAGTTTCCCTTTTTTTGTGTTGTTGCATTAATAACTTATATTAAAATACTTTAAGATGTGTTCAGTAGTAGTACAGTATTTAATCTACTTAAAACATTTTTAGCTTTCCAAAATTTAGCATGACACACTTTAGCAATGAGGGCGTGGGAGCATTTAAAAAACTGGTCAGATAACAAACTCTCTTGTGTTTAGATAAATGTGCGATAGGTAAAATGAAAATAGAAAAATAGCTACTTCAACATTAAATTACAGGGGTCGATCCAGGTAAAATTTGGGGCCTATTTTGGACCCTTTCGCAAAAATCTATTCACAAAAATGAATTTAATAAAACAGGGACCCTTTACAAAATTTCTTTTAATAAAAATAGCCTTTTTCATAAAAACAAGTCACGAAAAACAAAAATTTTAGCAAAGGGATTTAAAGATTTTGTTATTAAATTCTTGGTTCGAATTTGATTAACTGAATTTCAACTTATTTCGTTACAAAATGTTAGTTTTACAAAAATATAATAAAATTCACAAAAATAACTTTTACTTTTCAGAAAAAGGGCCCCAAGAATAAAAACCTGCATCAACCCCTGAATTAATCAGAAAAATTATCAGTTAGTAGCTGTACTGCTATTGTTCCCTCTCCTCCTCCTAAACCACTTAATAATAAAAAAGAAGCACTTATATTATGTTTTACAAAATTATCATTCAATAAATAAAAAGAAAACATGAATTTTAACAAATTTATTTAATATATTTAAACACAGTATTACAAGTAGTAACAAATTTAAATAAATTAAGAAAAAAATAGAAAAAAATTAATTTTTCCATGCAGATTTGAACAATTTGGCAACAAGCTTCTGCACTTTCGATCTTGTAGATTTTGTGTCTTTCTGAATTAATAGCCAAGCATGCCCTATAAAAAATAAAGAAAAAAGTAAGAATAAATATTACATAAAAGTATATACAATAAACACAAATTGAGTATAGTAACAATCTCAGTTATCCCAGATGAACAGCATAATGGCGCCCGGTGCATGTAAAATCAGTCATGGGTGTAAAGTCCTCCAAGTTACCTGTGAATTACACCTCTGGAGGTGCGCCTAGTCTGGTGAAGGTCTCGTCACCAGATCAAGGTTCTAAATTACAAGACCAACTTGAGTAGCGATGGCATGACGTATGGATGAGCGATGCAGCGAGGAAATAGTAAATATTCCAGCAACTCACATCCGTCCAACATGACTTTACTACACTGCGCAGTGCTGAACCGTCTCATACAAAATCAATTAGCAACCGGCCAACTAAGAAAAAGCAATTAAAGCAACAAGACGTTCTGAAGCCACGTCGGCCTATAGATTTAACAAACACATCTTCGCCAAGCAGAGGGCAGGTGAATCCTCGCCCGTTGCCAGGTATCAACCTGTTAAGCTAGACAAAAGTCTAGCAAGTAGGGGCCTGGTCAGTAAAGGTGGAAATAAGCACTCGCCAGTCGCCACTCGTCGATTAAAATTTAAAAACTGGCGATTAAAAATATGGAAAGAACCGGCCAAATTCATAATTTTCCAACTTTCCCTAAAATTCATGATTTTTCTGCACCTGATCACCAAAATTCATGATTTTTCCACTCCCGATCGTCGAAATTCATGATTTTTAGACGCCAAGTCGCCAAAATTATTGATTTTTTTGCACCAGATCGCCAAAATTCATGATTTTCCCCCCGCCCGATCGACGAAATTCTTGATTTTTTCGTGTCTGATTGATGAAATTCAAGATTTTTCGGCATTCAATCGCCGAAATTCATGATTTTTCCACACCCAATCACCAAAATTTATAATTTTTCTGCGCCTTAAGAGCCTAGACTAATCACGCGAAGAAACGCTCACGCTAATGTTAAGTCTATGGGAAGGTTATCGCGCGATTTCTCGTTCGCATTTTAATATTTTTAAAGGATTTTTTTGCGTAGGATAGCTGAGGTTGATCTGCAACGTTGTTAGTTTTTATTTTTTTGATTTTGGTTTAAAGTTTTTTTATAAGAGGACATTTTAAATTTTGGAACTGGTTGGAACCGGTTCTGAAAATGAAAGTACCCTTATATAAAAGAACTAGAGCCAAAATCGAAAAAGTAAAAACTAACAACGATAGAGATCGACGTCAGCTATCCTACGCAAAAAAAAAAAAAAAAAAATCATTTAAAAATATTAATATGCGAGCGAGAAATCGCGCGATAACCTTCCCATAGACTTAACATTAGCGTGAGCGTTTCTTCGCGTGACTGGTGCAGGCTGTGAACGCCGAAATTAGTTATTTTGTCACGTTCGATCGACGAGCTTCGTGATTTTTTCGCGTCCGATCGATGAACTTAGTGATTTTCCGTACCCGATCGCTAAAATTTATGATTTTTCCATGTCAGATCGACGAAATTCAAGATTTTTCGCATCCGATCGCCAAAATTTATGGTTTATCCTTGCCCGATCGCCGAAATGCATGATTTTTTCGCGTCCGATCGTCGAAATTAAAGATTTTTTCGCACCCAATTGCCGAAATTCAAGATTTTTTTCGCACCTGATCGCCGAAATTCAAGATTTTTTCGCACCCGATCGCCGAAATTCAAGATTTTTTCGCTCCCGATCAATGAGCTTCGTGATTTTTTTCGCGTCTGATCGACGAACTTCATGATTTTCCCGCACCCAATCGCCAAAATTTAAGATTTTTCTGCACCTGATCGCCGGAATTAATGTATTTTTGCATCCAATCGACGAAATTCGTGATTTTTCTGGACCCGATCGCCGAAGTTTGTGATTTTTACTTTCCCGGATGATGGAAATTCATGATTTTTTTTGCTCACGAATGATAGAAATTCATGTTTTTTACGCTCCCGAATGATGGAAATTTGCAATTTTTTCTGGACAAATTGACGAAATACACATTTTCTGAATTTCTGAAAATGTTAGCCACTTTTGGTCCGCTGACTAGAGGTTGTGCATGTGTAATGTATATCATGTTGTGGGTTATTACTTAGTGTATAAACATACCTATTTTATTATTGCCAGATCTTAATTCTAGACAAATATTTTTTTTTAAAAAGGTACTTATGTAGTTAGGTACACAAGTACCTAAGCTTAGTGAGACTTATGTAGTTAGCTACATAAGCATGTTGTATAATATAATTTTGCTGCTAACTTATTTTAAAACAAAATAGATTGGAAATTAGCATTTCAAGTTTATTCAAAGCAATATAAATTAAAATATTTTTATTTAGTACATAAGTTACTTTGCTTAAACTAATTATATATTTTTTAAATTAAATATTCAGTGACATAAATGTACTTACTGGCTACTAAAGAGATTATTTTCACTCGCCACTCACTGGCTACTAAAAAAAAATCAACCTACCGGCCAGTGGCTACTAAGGAAAATTCCTTATTTTCACCTTTACTGGTCAGCAGTCAAAAAAAAAAAAAATACAGAAGCTATGTGTCTTAATAGATAATTGTTATGAAGATCCTATTCAAACAGTAATAAAAAAATTAATGAATTAGAGTTCATTCCATTTTAATCCAGAATCTAACATACTTTGGTAAAAGCATTGGTACTTTCATATTATTCATGCTAGAAATGAAATTTATATTTCTGGGAAACAATCTCTAAATTATTTTGAATCTGTTGACACATTGCACATTTGATTGAAAAACAAACTATTAAAAATCAATTAGCTCTGAAAAATGTAGTCATTTTCGGTTGAAATTTTTTTTTCTATGAGCAAAGATAATAGACCCTGTATTCTAAACAAGAATAGGAATGTGTTAACTTGTCATTATTCAGCAAGAATTCTTAAAAAAGGTTAAATTAATTTTGCCTCTTATCCCCTCTTTTTGCATATAATTTCCAATATCTTCCAGACTCTCCAAGCTCATGATGCTGTGAGCGATACTGAACTTCTCAGCCGTATACTAGTCGCACTTTGACCTTCTAACTTTAAACTTTATACAAGGTCTTTGTTAAGGAAGGCAAATCATAGTGATAAATAGTTAATATTTTTTATTAGAATTAATTTCAATTATTGTAAAATGATTCATACAGGGTGTGGTAGATAAGTAATGAGACTCAGTCTAGAAAAACAAATTTATTGATCCTATTTGTACAAAACGTTAATATTCTTCAAAGTACTCGCCTTGGGCGTCGACACAACGTTGCCAGCGCGTTTTCCAAGCTTCATAGGCCCCACTGTAGTCCGTTTGAGTTATCCCAGTTAGTGCCTTCGTGACAGCACGTTGGATGTTCGGAATATCGTCGAAACGATGACCCTTCAGGCATCTTTTGACCTTCGGAAATAGGAAGAAATCAGGAGGACTCAAGTCAGGGCTGTATGGTGGCTGTGGCAGAACTTCAACTCCAATTCGGGTCAAGTAGGAGGTCACGAGGAACGCTGTGTGCGCCGGAGCGTTGTCGTGGTGGAGACGCCAGTGTTGAGCAAGGTCCTGTCGCTTCCGTTTGACGGCTCTGTGCAATCGCTGAAGGACTTCTTTGTAGAATTCGGCATTGACAGTCTTCCCCTGAGGGACAAACTCTTTGTGAATTAACCCCCGCTTGTCGAAAAACACAATCAGCATTGTCTTGATGCGGGACTTTGTCATTCTTGCTTTCTTCGGCCGCGGGGATGCCGGTGTGTGCCACTCCGAGCTCTGGGCTTTCGTCTCCGGGTCGTACTGGAATGTCCGAAGCAGTTTTTCCCAAGCGAAAGCAAAATTTGATTGCATACCGCTGTTCTATCGAGCGATCCATCTTCAGCGTTTTCACAAGTGTCACGGGCACACAAACAACGTAATACGCGAAGCTCGACCCTCACTGCACCAGAGCTCCGACGCGACTGCGAACCGGTTCTATTTTTAGCTCAGATCCCCCACCACGTGACGTACAGGTGGAGACCGCCCTGCGAGCGACTGGAGCGCCGCGCGGCGGCCAGTCTCATTACTTATCTACCACACCCTGTATGTTGTAATGTTACAGTTAGTAATTTATTTTACTGAACCTTTTGTACATAAGTAAAACTTGCACTTAACCAATTATTTCTATGTAAAATATTTTTTAATGAGAAGATTAATTTTGAAGCAATTTTAAAGTGACAAAATTTTTTTAATATAAAACTTTTGGCCCAAAAACAAAAAGCCTGAACATCTATAGTAGACATTAATGTTACTTTATATCAAAGTAAAATGCCTTTATAGCACTTCACAATTTATAATAAAATATTATGCTCAAATAGATATTTTTTCAAAAAGTAATAAAAATTTGCAGAATAAACTTTCACAATTTAGGATATCACAACCAAAATGACATTTTTATAAAATAAGAAGGGTAATAGTACCCATTCAGATGAGCAATAATTACCATAGAATATAGGGTCACATTCCACCCTGAGAGGCAGAAAAGAGTAAAGTCGAAATGTGTCAAGCATGAACTAATCACTGCCTCCGATGTCATTTTGTACTTGCCTATGTAGCATATGCTCTAAACAAGATGGCCTGGTTGGTAGTGAACTGGCATCCAGTCCAGAATTTATGGGTATAATGATAATCTCGGTGTAGGCATGGATAATCTTGGTGGTTTGGAATCCACTTGAAGCAGTAGGACTGGATGCCACTGCATTTCAGACCATGCCATCTTGCATAAGAGATATGCTATGAAAACCTTGACTGAAGCTAATAGCGTCCGTATTGTGTAGGCAGGTACAAAATGACTTCGGTCGTTTGTAAAATAAACTTGGCCATAGGCGATGACTTCCACATGCTGTCCTAAGCATTTCATATGAAAATTCTTTTACTGAACCGTAACCCGTTATGAACTGACAAAATTAATTCCTTTGTCATGTACAAGGGTCCTGTTTTTGTGAAAAGCGTTTTATATTTGTGAAAAATCTAATCATAATTTTGTGAATTTGAAATGGTCGTTATAATCAGGTACTTGTTTATGCATTTTTAAGAAGATATATGGATATAAAATACATATATTTTCTTTATATATGTAAAAGTGACAGGTCAGATTTTACTTTTAAATGATTAATTTGTGAAATCTTTGGTTTAAAGATGGAAATATTTTGTGAAAAACCTATTTTTAAGACAAATAATTTTGTGAAGGGTCCTGTTTTAGGGAAAATAATTTTGTGAAGGGTCCTTTTTTTTAAATGAAAAATTTTGTGAAGAGTCATTTAAAGGACCCAATTTTTTCCTAAACAGATCCCTGTGTACCCAACCCAAACAAAAAAGAAATCTATCTAACCGTAACCAGATTGAAACACAACAAAATAATTTCCGTCGTCACACAATCTGACTCAAACCTGAAAATTGAAGTTAACCTGAAACCCGACCTGAACTCGACAAAAACAACCATTGAACTGTAATCGACAAAATTTCTGTTATCATGCAACCAGACCCGAACCTGAAATTTAAGTTAACCTGAAACCGTGAAACCTGATCCAAACCAGACAGAAAAAATCCATCGAACTGTAACCTGACAAAATAAATTCCTCCATCTCCTTGTCTGGTTCAGGTTCAATTATTCAACTTAAATAGTTTAGTATTCTAATTAGCTATATTCTATCATAAACAAATGTAAAACCATGTTAAAATATATGCTAATACTCCATTTATTTCAACTCTGATCGTGCAAAGGATTTTTATTGCAAACTGACATACATTGCAGCTTGTTACTTATTGAATATAAATATTTTCGTTATTATTTAATCTTAACCATGCAAAACAGCTAAATTTGTTATTTTTCAGTATTGCATAAAATTACGCTTACATTATAAAATATAATACATTTTTGAACAATGAAATTAGACTGAATATTTTAGACTGAACTCAGACTGAATATTTTAGAAATTTTCAAAAAAAATGAGTATTCATAAACAAGCTAAGGAGTAAAAATATTTAAATAAATAATTTTTTTCCACACCACAACAATTCATAAATATGCTTAACTCCAAAAATATAACAAATCAAAGAAAAATATAAAACAACATGCTTTCATTAATCCTATTTTTAAGAAGAAATAATAATAAACAAACATACCACTGGTTAGTGTTGTCCACTGAAGACTTCTTTCCAGCATCTTTCTCAATTTACATCGATTTTTCAAAAATTACTTGCATGGTGTCTCTAAAATAAAGAAATAATGTTGATAATGAAGCTTGTATAAATAAACGTGTCAAATTAACATTTTAAAAACCAAGTCTTCAATAGAAATGTTATCAATTTTTATTTATTTATTTGCACTAGGATTTAATTGTGATTTGAAATGAGAATGCCTGACATATCTGAAATTAAGGAAAGTAACAGTAGAAAGAAATTTTATTCTCTTTATAAAAGTAATTTTACATAGATTGAATTTTATAGAACTGAATTTGGAAAAAAGTAATAAATTAATACATAATAATATTTAATAATAATAATGTACCAATTCAGGCTAAAAGTATCAATTTCAATAAAATATATAAAGCAGAATAACAAAAAAATCTGCTTGAAATGTTTAAAAAGTTGTTTTTTACTAATTTTAGTTTTAACCGCCATTAGCTTTTATATTTTGAGGCATTTTAATTTTAAACCACATCAATTATTTAGGTAAAAGATTTTATAACTTAACTAATATACATACATATATATTTATTTAAAATGAAATATATATATATATATATATTAGGCATTTTAATCCACTAGATGCTAGAATTTAATAGCACTATTTATCTATAATGAAAACATTAGTATTAAAATAGTGCATGTATAAGAGAAACTCATAGTCAATATATATAGGAAAAAAAAAATTGCTAAATCTTAAAAAGGCATACCAATTTCTTAACATAGTTTTAACTGATGTCTAACATTTGTTTTTTTCTTCTTTAATGTTTTTTATGCAAAAATTCTGGGCAAAATTTAATGATGAAATATTTAAATTTTGAATAAAATTAAGGTACTTTTGTGTGATAGTAGCCCCTATAGTTATAAATACGTCAAGCTCGTGAAGCATTAATGTATAATAGAGGTATAAAAATAAATTGCATTGCATTGAATATTATAATATTTTATATTAATAAGAATATATCACATTTCCAAACAAATTCATAACAATTTGTTACAATGTTTCACAAGAATAACAACTTTTTAATATTATCCCTTACATTTATAGGCCCTATTTTCAAAATTGCTTTAATAATTTATCAAAAACATTTTTTTCCTGGTATTTTCTCCAGACAAATTCTGTAAGATACAATTCGAGGTGATGGCAAGCAATTCTTTTAATATGTTGTGTACGCAGGGTAGAAGTAGGGGAAGCCTGACTTCACACAGGGGGCCGCCCCCGTACCAATCATGCTTCAACAATTCGAAATTTTACCATCAAAATTTCAAGTAAACAACGCTTTTAATACTAAATTAAGACTAACTACCTTTATACATATGAAAAAATATTTATTATATACATAATTATACATAACAAATTAATTTTGTAAATGAATTTACAAGGAACAGGTGAAAATATTTGAACTTCAAAATATATTTTATGCTTTTCAAATTGCAGGATTTGCCAGTGCTAAGAACAGTGCAGAGACAACAAATATTTGACATAAATTTATGCTTAGCTGCAACACAATTTTGCTTCTATTTTATAAACAGAAATTTGATATCACCTGAATGCTAATTACTTTCCACTTTATTTAAATAACCTATTCTACATATTTTATATCATTTCTCCACTCTTTATGAATTTTAACAAAATATAATTATACAGATTAAATTTTCTGTTCTTTTTAGCACAATACAGTTTTAAACATTTGAAATTAAAATGTAAAACATAAGAAAAATGAAAAAAGGTTGCATTTAATCACTCTTTTTATACCATTTATTATATCAACAGAAAAAAAAAAGGAGTATAAATGTGTCAGTAATAGTCCGAGGGAAAATTTAGTAACTATTTAAGAAAAAAAAAAAATACATTTTTTACCCTTGACTGAAATTTGTTTTCCTAAAAATTAGTTCTGAATGGGGGCCCATTAGTATTTCAATGGGTAAGCTCGGGCTTCATGGGCCTATTCGGTAAACAGGCCCTGTGTGTATGAACAATTTTTGTTGGATCAACAAAATTGCACATATGGTTAACAGTAAAGGGATTGTAACCTGCCTCCCTTCCCAGCCGTCAGTTTAGATTGTTGATCCATCTTCTAAATGTTCACAATTTTTTTGCATCAGACTACAAGCAATTATTAACATGCAAGTTCAGTGGTCATTTTCACATAGTCGTTTGCTGGAGAAAAGCCCTCGCTTTTGAAAAAATGAGATCGTAAGTATCTTAGTACTCAGTAAATCGAAGATTGTTTCTATATATATAGTATATAAATAAATGCAAGGTGATGAAAAAGAAAATAAAATGCAACAAAAAATTTGAAAAACAAACATGTAAAATATGTTCTGGGATATCAAAGAAAATTTAATATGATGATAGCATATATTCAAGCTGCATTTTTAGGACTGCAAACATTTGACGAGATTTTTTTACACCCTAACTTGCCGATACACTCTTAAAACTGTGCCTCTGATATATAAGGCACCAGCGCATATGAGAGGCACACAGACAAAGTGCCTCTGATTAGCTGATAAATATCAAAGGCACAAAGAAATGAGAGGCACAAATGAAGGTCTCAAAACCTTTCAGAGGCACGGAGGACTGAACGAAATATATCAGAGTCACGGCGCGAAATGTGTGCCTCTTAAAAAAAGGGGTCATTTATTCAGCGGTACAGTGGGAAAGCGCGCATGCGTACAAATGTTTAACCCATGATGCATTGAGCGGGCGCGGGATATTTACTTTCAATGAGGGATAGGGGAGAAGGAAGAATGGACGCTTGACCAGAAGAAATGGCGTTTTGTGGATTATTCGAGAAGCGGTACCTGACGACACAAACAGAGTTTATATATATATATCATTTTCGCAAGACGATTATTTTTACTCAAGAGGTTTTGTGCTTTCGTTTTTTAATTACGCTCGTGTTATTATTGTCGTTCAGGATTGCAACAACATCAATCGCTGATAATAGGAGTTAGGTTTTCCTACGATATAAAACGACACCGCAGAGGTAAATGTTCCTGTGAAAAATACAATGAATTTATGTTAGGAAACATAAAATTACGTGTAATGGTGTTATTATTGCAATCATCCACCGGCGGATTATAATGAATATAGAGAGTTATAGAAAAGCCTGCAATAAGTAAGTGTATTTAGTTTAGTACTTTATTATTTTCTTTGAATGTGTATAGTATAAAAATCGACACTGTAAAAGAAATGTTTTATGTTACAAACATATGTATATATTGCGGGTAAATGTATCATTCCCTTGAGAAATTTAATTTTTTTATTAATAGTTATAGCTAATAAAGTCCAGTTTCTTTTGTATTATATTAATCAGTGTTGAATTCAGGGGGTGGGGGCATTCCCTCTCCGGAACAATGATCGAAAAGTGTGAGATTCTATTCTTTTTAATGGACAAAAGTGCAACCCCCCCTCCCCCCCCCCCCCGAAGCAAAGCCGCGAAAATCCCTCCAGGAGAAAAATGTCTGAATTAAACACTGATATTAATCTGTCAACGATATTTAACTAATCTCAGCTACATTTCCCATTGTAATCGAAATTTAACTGCAATAACAAAAATAAATTAAAACACCCAGTAATGGACAGTAATTTCAGTAATGGACATCCTACAGAAAGTAATAGATATTGTTTTTATAATCGTATTTTATTTAGAATCGGAATTCAGTATAATGAAAATATATACTAATTAAACAAATTAGTTATTTTCAAATAAATTTAACATTTAGGATACCAGTAATGAAATATTTATGATCAGAGTTACTTTTTGAAATTAATTGTTGTCATTATCACAAGATCAATATTGTGATTATTTTACGCTGATTATTTTTAACGTTTGTCTTATTTGTTTTTAATAAAGCTTTCATGCCCTTTTATGTATTTTGATATGTATAAAATAAACTGATATGTAGACAAGGTTCTTTATTGAACCACAGAACTGACTTAGGCCACATGGACACACATTTTAATATTTATTTCAAATTTGTTTCAATAAATTGGGAGTGAGAAAATTTTCTATTATACATAGTATTCTGCCTTACACAAAATTTAATATGTCTTTGGATATGCCATGCTGGAAAATCTTTCTGCAGTAGACAGAATTCACTGTAAAGATATAAATATAATATAAAATATAATTAAATTACATTCTGTTCCTCTTATAATGGTGGCACATGCATGTGCCACCATTATAAGAGACACAGAATGTATTTTTAAATAAGAGGCACTTGAATATATAAATTCAGCGGCACACTGTGCCTCTTAATTTCAAAGGCACTTACGCTGTGCCCCTGAATCTCAAAGGCACTATGTACTTCTTAATTTCAAAGGCACCATGTGCCTCTTAATATTCAGAGGCACAAAAATTCAGAATGTACCTCTTAAATCAGAGGCACAGTTTTAAGAGTGTATGGATATATTTCTGTCACTGGGCAATTCATTGTTTGGGCCGATTATAACTCAAAAGTACCAATAAATGAAAATGTAATCATGAAATATTTAAATTTGAGTAAACTGCTTAATTTAGTGATACTTTAATTTTTATATACAATCAAAATACTTCTTAATATGATATTAAAATAAAAACTGTATTTTATTTTAGGATTGGTTGGTTATTTGTTACAGCCGATTATCTGCACTAGGCATATAGGCCCTCCATGGGGGTCTGGGTTCTAAGGGATCTTAACTCGTATTTACACAAGGTTCAAAGAAAATCACAGAAAACTCCTAACAGTTAGGTCGACGAGTGCGACGGGGTAATTTACTTTCAGGAATTTTTAAAAAATCTCACCAACTAATGATTTTTTTTATAGCTAACAAGATGAACTTATGATAAACTTTACTACATCATTGCAGATGCAAAATTAATTCATACTACAATGCCTTTACTTAATAGGATTTTTTTTTATAATTGTATATAAAATTTAGAAAGATTTATCCAGCATCTACAGAAAAAAAGCTTAGTGTATGATGAGATTTTTACAATGTGGAATTTGAAGGAAACATGAAATATAACCAATTAATAAAAAAAACATGCAATTTTTAGCCCGAGTACTTGGTATATATACTCAGTATTCAGCATTTCACTTAAACTTTGAGAGACAGCCTGATTCAATAATCATAAACTGTGAGTCAAGAGGTAATGCAAATCAGCTGTGAAAAGCCATGAGTGTGTTATTAACAATCCAAGAAAAAAAAAATTATATGTGGATGTATTTATTAGAAAATTGGGTACTTCTCTATTATCCCATCGACCACTTTTCATAACAAAAAACTATCGCCAAACTGTAAGATTAAACGCCAAAAATGCAGTCCCATTTACTTGATGTCAGAAGCATTATACGTGTTTGTTATGTCCATCCAGTGTTTTTTTAATTCGTCATTTGCATGTATTTTTCATTATGTTTTACTGATTTATTAGTTATTTCATTCATTAAAATAACAATTGTGTCCTTAAATTCTTATATTATATTTATTTATTTATTTTGATATTCCAATGGCAACATTCTCAAGTTTATTTGGCGATAGTTTTTTGGGTACTACTCTATTATCCCGTCGACCACTTTTCATAACAAAAAATGATCGCCAAACTGTAACGTCAAACAAACGGGAGAACGTTGCCATTCGAATATCAAAATAAATAAATAAATATAAGAATTTAAGGACACAATTGTTATTTTAATTAATGAAATAACTAATAAATCAGTAAAACATAATGAAAAATACACGCCAATGTTGAATTAAAAACCACTTGATAACATAACAAACACGTATAATGCTTCTGAGTTTAAGTAAATGGGACCGCATTTTTGGCATGTAATCTTACAGTTTGGTGATAGTTTTTTGTTATGAAAAGTGGTCAACCGCATAATACAAAAGTACTGAAAATTGTCACCACACACATATTAATGGGTGCTATTAAGTGATAATTTCTTTGTTCAATTTCTCATTCCCCAAATGCTTAGTAAGGTTTTATAGAAAACTAGTGTCAGTTTTGCCTCACACTCATCGACACTGATAAGTCTTCCTAATAAGCCATGAAAGTAGGGTTAATTGTAAAAAAAATATGAAAAAGTCAATTTTTTATAAATACAGATTCTTAGGAAATTATTTCTCTTTCAAGTTTCAACTCAACTAAAACACTTCATAATTGATTTTATTGACTGGTAAATAAGAAAAGTTATAAAGAAATAAGAAAGTAAACAGTAAAACCAAAAATATTTTAAAAAGTTTTTCTTTGTCAGGAGGGGGGGGGGAGGGAAATATATATGAGAGTAAATTTTTGACTCCCTGTTGTAAAATCTGAGTCACAATTCAATAATTTTCTGAGATTTATGTGTAAAATAAAAAAAAACTAACCTTGAAAACAGTTTCAGAAGGATACTGCACCCTGCCTGCCCTTTGGTTTACAAAATAGCACCCTTCTCGCCCCTCATAAAAAGAATTGGCACCCTTCTTGCCCTCTCCAGTAAAATAATTAGCACCCTTCTTGCCCTCAGTAAAAAAAGTGCCCTTTCTCCTTTTTGCATTAAAAAATTTGCCTTCATAGTAAAAACTGACTCAATGTTGTCTTAAAAAGAGTGTTTTGACTTTGAAATATCAAATGTGGCTTTAAAAATCAAAAGAATACATCTAACAATTAAAAAAAGTGCCCTTAAGAATCTGAAAAGTGCCCTCAAAAATCCAAAAAGTGTCCTTAAGAATAAAAAAAGTGCCATTTTCTCACCAGCAGCACCCTGCCACTTTTTTAACCTGAGGGAAACTGCTGAAAACTATTAACACATTTACGTGTATCATCCAAAAATTCAATTAACACAAAAAAAAGGTATTATACCGTCGACCACTTTTCCAAACAAAAAACTATTGCCTAACTAACGCCAAATAAACAGGAGAACGTTGTCATTTGAATATCAAAATAAATAAAATATAAGAATTTAAGGACGCAATTGTTACTTTAATTATTGAAATAACTAATAAATCAGTAAAACATAATGAAAAATACACGCAAATGTCGAATTAAAAACCACTTGTTGACATAACAAACACGTATAATGCTTCTGATATCAAGTAAATGGGTCTGCATTTTTGGTGTTTAATCTTACAGTTTGGCAATAGTTTCTTGTTATGAAAAGTGGTTGACGGGATAATAGAAAAGTACCAAAAATTTTAAACTAGTATCATGCCCCCTCCCCTTAAAATTCAGGATATATTAAAATTATATATAAAAACAATATATTTAATTTTTCACTTACCTAAAAATGGGAAAGTTACAGTCAATAATTTGTCCAAAAATCTGCTGAATCCGCTGAAGCATACACACTGAAAAATTATAAATATACTTTATAAACTTATTGCCTTATGGATTATTATAGATACAATAATTACTATTTTTAAAAATTCCAACAATTTCTCTGACATAACAAAAGATATAAAGCCTGAAATAACAAAGATATAAAGCTTCACATTATGTTACTAAAACTATCGTGCAAATGCTTCAGAGTCAGTCAGGATATTTTTCTTTATATCCCATAAATAATTAAATTTCTTTTCCAACCGATTTTTAAGGATTGTACAAATATAAAACTGTATTAGCAGTAGATTAAAAAAAAAAAAATCATACCTGTAACTTCTATAATGACAGCAAATATAATTAACATACAAAAACATAAAATAAGCATATCAGAAATTGAAAAAAAAAAAAAAAAAGGAACATTTTATCTTAAAACAAATCCTTTGTCATCTTTTAAAATTATTTTTAAAAACCCTTAGTCATATTCATATATGAACATAAACAAACCTTTTTTTATCTTTTAAAAACATTTTTTTTACTTTTAAAAACACATTTTTATTTAATAAATATTTTTACTTTCAGAAACAAACAACTAAAGGATTGTTATTATCTTAAAACAACATAAATCCTTTCTTTCATCGTTTCAAATCAAACCGTTTATAATGTAAATACTACGATGACCAACAAGCGGTAAATATACTCGCTAAACTATCCAAAAATCTAATGGATGATACTTCAAACGAGCAATACAAAAAACATGCATACACATAAAGAAAAAATAGACACGATATATATATTTTTTTATGCATGCATGACTGTATAAAACATTTTCGTCTTCGTAGTTTATTTACATTATGACGCCATTAACGAAGTCTAGCCAATTTAACTAATTTGAACAACACTGTATTTGTTTATAAGATACAAATGTTAAAGTTTCATAAACGATGTCACAAATTTAATATTTCATTATCATTAAAGTAAAAAGAAAATAAAAGTACAACTTACTGGGGTTTAAATGGGGAAATCAATCGCTTTGCACCATATCCATGTGATCCCATAGATTTTGCCGCCATCACATGGCCGCCATTGTAATTGTAATCCAAACCGGAGGTGGCGCCGCGGGAAGGCTGCAGATTTCGTTGCCGGTAGCTCACACTTGACTGCGCATGGGCATAGACATTCTGTGCGCATGGGTTTGAGAGCGTTGCGTCTTTCAAACCATACAGATGAAGGACCTTGTCCGTAAAAAAATAGTTTGGTAGCAAACCCCGTAGATAAACGGGCTTTGTCCGTAAGAACAAGCTATATTCCAAAATTATACTTCCATGACGTAAATTTACGGAATTTGACCGTTTAGTTTGAAAAACGGACATTTACCGTAAAATTATACGGTTAATGTCCGTTAATTTACATTTTTTTTTACAGTGTAGTTGAAATACTAAAAACTACATGGTCATACCTGCTAACGTTAAATTATCGCCAAGCTTGGCGATATTTAATTAAATATCTTGGCCGTAAAATTAAATCGCCGTAAAAGAAGCCAACTTGTCGATATCTGACTAATTTTTCGAAATTCCTATGCAAATTCAGTATTGAAGAAAACTAGTAATCTTCAATAATGGGTTCCATGCATGCATTTTAGCTTCGTGTGTTTAAGCAAAATTAGCTGAATTCTTATAACAAAGGAAGCGGGAAGCTACCTTTCCCCCCCCCTTTTTTTTTGTCTTGAACAAAAATAATGTGGTTATTATTTTTTTAGGAGGGGGGGGGCGCAGAATTCCTTCCTGTCCCGGGCGCCAATAAAAGTAGCTACGTCATTGGTGGGACATACTTACTTAGAACTGCCACTGAAAGGTGGACTGTCTCATGTAGAAAACCAGCTTTTCGCAACTTCATAAGAAAAAATCTTTTCTGTTTTGGTTTAGCTTATTTTAAACCCAAAGAATGAAAAAGGTTAATAAATGTTAATGAAAATGAAAAAGCATTCAAGATTACAATTATGTTAAAAATAATTTTCTTCTGTAAAATATAAAATTTTCTGGATACTTGATACTAAATCTTATAATACAAAAATACAAAATAATCCAAAAACCAAATTGTTAATTATGTTATTGAAAATATTTATAATAAGTTTTATGTTGACTAGTTTGAAAATATCGGATATATATGTAAAATATCGAATAAATATACAAATATCGGATATTTTTTATATTTTCGAAAATATATTTACCCTTCATGGGACGTGTACTAGCGCACCCCCCCTCCCCCCCAGCGGTGTTACTGACTTTCGTTACTGTATTTATCTGTATAAAAATAAAACATTAGAAAATATATGATTTATTAAAACAAATGTGAAAAAAGCGGGAATGGCAGTATTTTTCTTTTTCTTTACGTTTGTTTTAACTCCCGTTTTATTTGGAGCGCCTATTTTCAATGCGACTCTTCAAGCAAGTTCATGTTCTGCTTCTTTGTTTTCCATTTCTTTTTTACTAAATTCAGACATCGTGGTGGTCAAAGTGATAGGGAAAATGTCTTTTTAAAAATGATTTAACCAAATGTATTTTGAAACTCATAAGCATTTTGTCATTTAGTTTTAAAACTTATGCCTGACTTTTGCTTATACAGTCGAACCTCGTTAACGCGAACACTCAAGTGGAAACATTTTTTTGTTCGTGTTATCCGAATTTAAATACATTACATACAATTGGATGGGGCAATCGGAAAAAGTTCGTGCTAAAAGTAATATTCGCGTTAAGCGTGTTCGGTTAACGAGGTTTGACTGTATTATTCGCTAATGAAAAAACGTCATCTTTGCTAGCAAAGTCAGCAAAAATTTTCTGGAAGTTGCGAAAAAATTGAATGATTTTGAGTTGTAATTTTCGCCCAAACTCGCGGATTTTTTGAGTTCAGCTCAGCTCATCGCTCGTTTTTCAAAAAGTGAGTCAAACTTAGCTCAAAGCTCACAGAAAGGGAGCGAAACTCGTGAGTTTCCGCTGAATGATCGCGCTCAGTTACAACATTGGTCACTTTTATGCCTTTACGTTTAAAATGAGTCAGAAAGTTTCTCATTACTAAGCAGGGAATTTGATAACCACCTTAACTAAATCCTTAATAAATTACAGAGAAATATTTTCCAAAACATTCTTTTTTTCCCTTTATAAAGTATTAAAATTATGATTTTCTTTAACGTCTTTTTTTTATTTTAAACTACACAAATTTTTCAATGAGTGTTCATTTTATTGTCTCTAAGTAATCATTAGTATTGTTATTCCGTATTCCATAAATTGTGGACATATAATCTGCTGTACCTAAAAAAATTTACATAAAAATGTAAGCAATATATTTTTTAAAGAACTTTAATGTTGGTTAAGAACTATTGACATGTTTTTCAGAAACTGCGTCTGGCTGAATTCATAAACTACGCAAAAAAGAAACTGCCCGAGTTGATATTTTAGCTTTTATAACAGGCCGAGCACCGCCAATAAAGCTTCCGTAAAGTTTCGGTTTGAATTTTTAGCTTTTATTACAAGCTGGGCCGGGTCGAGCCCGAGGATATAAATTTAGGTCCGTACGGTAGATCCTCTTCCTCTACCAACCAGGAAAATTTAGTGTTTATTCTGGGAAGACAAATAAAAACAACAACATGGCAAAATTGGAAATACCAGAGAAAAAGAGTATTGTGAAATCATAAAATGGCACAATGAAAGAAGCAACAAAGGATGATTAGCTTGATTATAATGGATATGGACAGGAGGTGAACTAACGCTAAAAAGCAGTATTATCATAGACTTTCTAATAATACTATCTTTCCTTTGAGTGTATTATTTACAGTATTTCTCAAGGCGAAATTTTCAATATTCTGAGGAATACATGTTAATCTTCTTACAAACTAAATAAAAAGAAGAATGAAATAGGCAGTTCCACAGCACTTACGTGCACAATACACGTCAACAACATAATATTTATAAATCTATATTGTTGACGTTGATGTGTGAAATTCTGAGAATCGGGAAATGCCAGGGAGTGAATACTGACTGGTCTTCAAAAGTTTGGAATTAGTGTCTAACAAAAGGGTCGAAGGCTTTTGTTCATTCCAAGGTAAAATCTCTTGGAAGGTTAGATCTCTACCCCCAACTGGATTAGTAAATGTTGCAAATACAGATTGCAATAAGAAAAAGAAAACTAACTTTTAGTATAAATGTCAGCCATTTTACTAAACTATAAATTTTCATTCTTAGACATATGAAATTGGCAAGAGCTTTGTTATTCAGAAACTATGATATAGAATAACGTTTTCCATTTTTTAGTTTACGTGCCATCATGTCTTTCTTAATTTTCGATTTATGCAATTACATAACATATCACCCACGAAAACGAAACATGTGAAATAGTTTAAAAAATTATATGAAATACAAGAAATAAACCTGTAAGTTACCATTCTTCGAGTGCAACGTGTCGTTTTTAGTGTACGTCGTCGCCTGGTATTTATTCCACAAACAAACTCTAATAATATTCCGCCCTTGTGATAATAAGTCACTGTCTGATATGGAGGTTTTACTCTTAAACGATACGAGCAAGGAAGACAGAGTTGTGCTCGGTCAAAACTAGCTTTGAGTTCAAATATCATGACCCATGACCAAAATGACCCAATAATCAAATTTTCTAGAACATGCGACCAAGCCCAATTGTGTTCTCGTGCCCGAAACCGGTAGGATATAAAATTTAGTCAAAATAGTCTGAGCCGTTTTTTAGATAAAAAATAGCTTGACCCATAGTGACCCAAAAATGACCCACTAATTGAATTTTCTCGGACGTGTGACCTAGCGCAATGATTTCCTCGTGACCGAAACGCGTAAGATACACAATTTAATCAAAATCGTTAGAGCCGTTTTTTAGATAAAATTAACTTGACCCGCGTTGACCCAAAATGACGCACTAATCGAAAGTTCTCGAACATGTGACCCAGCCCAATAGTCTTCTCGTGCCGGAAAATGGTAGGATACAAAGTTTAGTCAAAATCGTTTGAACCGTTTTTTAGGTACAATTAGCTTGACCCTGACTCATGGTGACCCAAAATGGCCCACTAATCGAATTTTCTCGAACATGTGACCTAGCCCAATAGTCTTCTTGTTCCTTAAAACTGTAGAATACTAAATTTAGTTGAAATCTTCTGCGCTATTTTTAAGATAAGAATAGCTTGACCCATAATGACTCATGACCAAAATGACCCACTAATCGAATTTTATGGAACATGTGACCTAGCCCAACTGTCTTCTCGTGCCCGAAAACCACAGGATGCAAAATTTAGTCAAAATCGTTTGAACCGTTTTTTAGATACAATTAGCTTGACCCTGACCCACAGTGACCCAAAAATGACCCACTAATTGAATTTTCTGCGACATGTGACCTAGTGCAATGATTTTGTCGTGCCCGAAACTCGTAAGATACAAAATTTAATCAAAATCGTTAGATCCGTTTTTTAGATAAAATTAACTTGACCCGCGTTGACCCAAAAATGACCCACTAATAGTAAGTTCTTGATTATGTTACCCAGCCCAATAGTCTTCTCTTGCCTAAAATTGTTGCAAAAGTTTAGTCAAAATCGTTTGAACCGTTTTTTAGATACAATTAGCTTGACCCTGACCGATGGTGACCCAAAATGACCCACTAATCGATTTTTTTCGAACATGTGATCCAACGCAATGATTTTCTGGTGCCTCAAAACGGTAGGATACAAAATTTCGTCAAAAACGTTAGAGCCGTTTTTAAAATAATATTTGCATGTATATATACCCCCCCCCCCCCACACACACACATACACACACACACACACACAAGATTTGATCTCGTATTAGAATATATGATGTATATAATACTCTGATGTTCCTAACGTGGTTAGTAAATACACGTTGTGCCACGTGCTTTACCCGAAATTATAATTGGCTTATTCAAACACGTGTTATTCATAAATGTGTGGTATTTTCCCATCTTAACGTGAAGTCTCCCCCCCCCCACACACCCCCCTTTTTTATCAGGGAGCTTTTTACCGATGGTGCTTTTTTTCCGGGGGAGATTTTACTCAATTCCTAATAGCATTCGCAAATATCCGCCTACGGGAATTATATAAATCAGACATATGTTACTTTGTTATCTTTTAACACTTATTTATCAATAAGTTCAATATTTATCAATACCTTGTTACTTTTTTTCCGTTTACTTTTTTTCCGATTACTTTTTTTCCGATTACTTTTTTTCCGCTTTTGTTGATTCAGTTACTTTTTTTCCGTTTACTTTTTTTCCGATTACTTTTTTTCCTGTTACCCCACTTGAATGGCTAACTTCTGCCTCTGATGTCTTAATTGAATTTTCCTCTAACCAATCAGGCACTCTCGGACAGGCGTCCAAGTCCTCTTTGTACGCAATAAAGACATTGTACAATTTCTGTTTTACCTTAACCCTCTCCGGTTTACGATCAATCCGAGTTTTCTCCGTTTCTACCAATTGTATAGGACCCATAAATAATTCCTTATTTTTCCTGAAGATTGGTTTCATATCTCCAACTTGAATACTGGTTAGCCCTTTTATTTCAAATCTCTTCATGTCTTTAACTCCCGACTGTTCTCTACTTAACAAAAGAGCTTTTCAAGAGTCTTCAAGCTCCCCGTTACTATCCAAGACAATATCAACTACACTGCAAATCCCTGAAACACATTTTACTCAAAATACAACGCTTTATAAACGCTTGAGGTGTCAAGATGTGTTTCCAATCTGTTTAAGGCATTCTCAGGTGTTTGAAAATGTGTGGTAAAATGCGTTTACCGAAACTCGGCTGTCACTTTGGTAAAGATTTAATGGAAAGCGAAACACATGCGTATAACAGAACACATTCAAAACACATTTCAGTAAACGCCATGTTCAATGCAATATTCAGACATTTTTCTTCGGCTAGGATTCGTGAAGATCCGTGGAAGAAATTGTACTTTCAAAAAATCTGAAATGTTTGCTGTATATTTGTTTTAAATGTTTCTACGTGCACTGTCAAAAATAAATCCGTTAATTCACGGGAAAAGTACTGTCAGCTAAGTTGCCGGACTTTTTCCGTTCCGTTAGTAGATTTTCCGTTTTGAAAGATTGAAGAAACGGAAACTTTCTGTTATGAATGACCTCAGTTAAAAAAAAAAAAAACTGTTTGTGCTGCCATCTGTTGACTATAACAGGAGTATTTAGTTTAATACTTGATATTTTAATATTAAATACTCCCTGGTACAGATACCTGATACTGGTTGCCCTTGGGGTTCGAACTAGGGATGACAGCGCCTTGAACCGAGTGTTTTACCTGAAGACCAGCGGGCCCTTGCAAGAATAGGAGTTTGAAAGGATGATACGGGGATTTCTTCAAATCGCTGCTTAGAACTTAAACAATCTGGGGTTCAGAAACCTAGTAACTTTGAAATTAAGTGGGAGATTATTTTGTTATAAGATTATGACTGAAAAATTTAGTATTAATAGAGGATTGAAACATGAATTATATTAATTCTTAATTTGATTGTTAGATGCAAAATATGAATATTGTATTTTGAATTAAATTCGATAAAGTATGTTGGCTTTTTTGAGAAAATCGATTTTTTTTCAACTATTATATATTTTTTAAATGTGTTCTGTTAGAATATATTTTCTTTGAGAGTGTCTTTTATAACTTTAAAAAGCAAATTACGAATAATTTCAAAGGAATGGGAAAGTTATTTCTTATTTTTTTTTTTTTTATTCGGAAGCATTATTTTTGTTTGTTGCTTTTTTGCGTAAAATCGATTTTTTTTCACTTAATTTAACTATTATATATATATAAGTTAAATTAAGTGAAAAAAAATCGATTTTACGCAAAAAAAGCATATATATATATATATATATATATATATATATATATATATATATATATATATATATATATATATACTAAGCTATTTGTTTCGAATATATTTTAAGTGTGAATATTTTTTTGTAACTTTAAAAAATAAATTGCTAATAATTTTTAAAGCATGGGAAAATAAAGTGTTGCTTTTTAAATTCGAAAGAACTATTTTGTTCTTTTAAATAAACTCGAATTTTTAATTTATTGAATTTTTAGCTCTTCTGTGCTGCAACATGTCAGTTTTTTAAACATTGGAAATAAATATGCAGCAGATAACGGAATATCTCCGTTAGCCACTTTCTTCTCCTTCTGTTCCGTTGTTTTCAGGAAATATGAAGAAACTTTCTGTTTTTAACGGAAAATGCCCTTTGTGGTGAAAAGGGACTTTTTCTGTGAAATTCAGGAAAAAAATACCCGTGAATTTCAGATTATTTTTAACAGTGTGGAGAAAAAGTGCGTAATAACTTTATTTCTTACAGCCAAAGATGACGTCATTGTCGGGGAATGTATACATTTGATAATCCTAAAAATAAAAGTTAATTAAAAAAATAAATATTTAAAATATTGGAAAAAATAGAAGATTTTGGGAAATTATAATTTTTCACATTAAATGTGAAAAAAATATTTTTTTCCACATTGTTATCTATATTTTATGTACTATGATATATAAAATTTAAAAATAAATGTTATTAGTGCAGTGTTGCAGTGAGAAACGTTGGCTCTCGCTAAGTATAGCTAAAAGTGCTTTGCCAGGGCTCCGCGCTATGTTGCGCAGGCCGCACAGTCAACCTCCCCGAAATAAAAGTTCTGAAAGCACTGATCGTGATAGGTCGCTATTTTTTTACGGTCGCCAAAATGTTGTTGCATAAAAAAATGATAGTATAAGAATTTTGAATATCGTTTAAGGAGGGGACCAATATTTTCGTGCTGATACCCATCACCAGTGTTGAATTCAAGGGGTACCCAGGCGGGGACATTCATCCCCCCCCCGGGAGCACTGAAATCAGTGTTGAATTCAGGAGGTGGCCCGGGGGAGGACATTCCCCCCGGAGCTTTGAAATGTTCCCCGGAAGATTTGAGATTTTATTATTTCAATGGTAAAAAAGTTGACCCCCCCCCCCCCGGAGAAAACTGTCTGAATTCAACTCTGATTGAAATACCCCCCCCTCCCCCGAAAGATTTGAGATTGTATGCTTTTAATGCTTAAAAGTGCAATTTTTCCCCCGGAGCCATAGAAATCCCTCCCAGAGAAAAGGGTCTGAATTCAACACTGTCCAGCACCTTTAAAAAAGGAAAAAAAAGAAAAGCTCCTACAAAAATACCCAACGACTCCAGTTCACTGAGCTCTCAGTGCTCCAGTTAGCTAAGTTCAGACGCATGCGCACAGGTACTGTTATGGTTTTCAAGCTATTGCATCCTTCCGCTTCCGGTCCGCCATTGATCTGCAATCGTCACGTGTTTCTGTGTTTTTGTGTACCCTGTTCATTCTATGGGACATTCTACGTTAAATGCGACCCTAAACCGTATCCAGCCATGTTAATTTTATTTATTTAATTTTGTTCGAAGTGTTTCTCAGAAAAGTACAGATTTTCCTGGACAAAATTTGTTGAAAATATCCAAAGGGTGGATTTCTTGGTGTGATCAACCGTCGCGCCATGAAGTTTTGATTATTTTCCCGGCAAAACATTTGCAGTGTAAGTTTTTCTATATTATTTAAATTTTTTGTCGTAGGAATTATATATGCATGGATATTAAAGTTCTAGATTATTGTTTTTTGGTAAACCGATGTATTTATGTGTATGATTTTTATAAAATAGTGTTATTTTTTGCACCTTGTGACTTATGTTTTGATGTTGACTGAAATGTAACAATCGTCAAAATGCATGCTGAAGTTAATTACGTTTTTTTTTTAATTTAATTATTTATTGACGTTTTTAATATTTACATAAGGGTATAAATACACATAATATGCATGGTTATTTATTTATTTGTAATTTCTTGCAAACTTTAAACAATTATTAATTAATATTAGATTTTTAATTATGTTTATCAAAACATTATATACTAGGACCTATTTCTTTTTCTCTTTAGCTTACGTATTTTATCCAACTAGAATGCCGTTCTGACTCGTTTTAATTTCTAAAAAAACTGTTTACAATTTATCTAATAATTAGATTGTCCTTCAAACACTTTATTTGCGTGAATAATATTTAAATGCATTATCTCTTTGATTAATTAACTAATTAATTTTTTTATTACTAATATTAGTTCTTTTATAATAGAAATTCGTTTAAAAATTACTATTAATTTTTGTCCCTTTATTTTTTTTTAATTAAATGAAAAATAACGAGTGTAATTAAATATTTTTTGCATAATATTAATTTTTTTTCTGTTAATTAAGAAATAGAAATTAATGAACTGAATCTGAAAATGCACTTGCACCCTTAGTAATGTTTATTAGGACTCGATAACAATAAATTATTTTTTGTTCAAACCTCCTTTTACATTTCCTTGACAAAATTTTGCAGATTTTTATTTTAGCATGAAGTGAAATCTAGCTTAACATTAGAGCTAAAAAAATCTTATAATTTATTTAAGGAAGGTTACTATTTAATTTATACAATACGTTTCTGTATACTGAATTTATTTTTATATAATAAACTTGTCTGCATTTCATCATTTAAAAATAACTTATTTTTAATATTTTACTTATAGTCTTTGCACATAAGAAAATGATAATTTAAATCTAACACACATTTATTATATTAAGTTTGTAAACTTTATTTATTATCAGATTCTTTGTATTTTTTACCACTTTGGGTTTTCTCGGAATATAATTACTAATATGCATAATACTCATATCCATAGAATAAACAATAGTAATATAAAAAAAATGTACTATTGTAATTTAATTATAAATTTACAACAGTGTTTGCAGATCTAAAATAATATGTGACATAACTTTGATTTTTGAAGTAGTTTTCAATTCTTTATTTATTTGCATACATAGTATGAACGAAGAGATAACAATGTTAGTGCCAGAAATTGTCATTTTTGAATGATTTAGTAAATAAAATGACCTGCTGTATTTTTTTCAATAATTATTTTCAAAATAGTTACAACAAGCTGGGAATACTTTTATTTCAGCTAAATATAATGCATGTGTCTTCCAAAACATTATTATTAAAATACTAATGTTAGTTCATCATGCAGATATGGTTGTATCGCAAAATTTTAAGCTTTACAAGTAGACATTTTATTTCCTTTTACACGGAGTGTGTTTCAAGTTAGAGATATTAATGTAGTAAAAATGCACTGATACCTAATAAAGTAGGAAATTGTTGAGATCACTATAATAGATTATATATTTTTTATGGTGATATATCCCAACAATATTTTTTACTTTGTTTATATTGTTTAAAGGGCATAAATGGAATATACAATACAATTAAAATTTGCTTTTCAACCATAATAGAGAACCATTTGGTAAAGCTAGGCAAGCTTTCATAATTTTTTCAAAATTAATGTTTGGCAATTGAAAATGAAAAATACAATTGAAATGATTATGAAATTGAATGATATGTTGGGAACTATAATGTTAAATTTAGGAAAAGCTAGTGAGGAAATTATGATACTGAAAGGTTAAATTTTTAATAGAAAAAATTATGGTACTTTTGGGTTATAGTGGCCCCGAGGATGAATCGCCAAGCGACCAAGATTTATGTCCAAATTATAAATCATATATGACATTATATAATATATTATTTAATATAATTTGTGAATCATATGACACAGTTATAGTCAAATATGATGTAGGGTAGATGTGCCAGTAATGGACACCATTAAGGAATTTCTTTAAAAATTATTTTTTAATTAATAGTTATAATTATTATTGTCCAATTTTTTAAATATTATATTAATCTATCAACAATATTTAATCATGCTCATAGTCACATTTCCCAATGTGGATCCAAATTTAATTATAAATAACAGAAATAAATCAAAACACCCTAAATTCCAGTAATGGACACCCTCTCTTCCAGTAATGGGCCACCTCTGTTCCAGTAATGGACACCCCACCAAAAAATAATAGGTAATTGATTTTATGATTGTATTTAAAACCCGAATTTAATGAAAGCATATTAATGAAATAAAATAGTTGTTTTCAAATAAATTTAACAATTAGGATATCAATAATTAATAAAATATTTATGAGAATAATTCACTGTTTAAATTAATTATTGTTATTATCACAAGATCAATATTTTAATTATTTTAGATAGAAGGTTTAAAATACTAACTTTCAAAGAATGATATTTCTCAAATTATTAAGTCATTGAGGGGGGGGGGAGGGGGTTTAGAAGGGTTGGTTTAACAAAAGAAAAAGATTTTTTTTAAAGTGTCTTGGAGTACCAGTGCATGGAATCATATTTATTTTTATTCTTAACAGTTAAACTTCCTAAAACTGCTTTATATAGTACTTTTAGCAGTTTGTAAAAAATATATCAAATAAATGAAAGTGTAGGTTGAATGTTTTTTTAAATACTAAATAAAATTTTTTGAAAATAAAATATCAGAACTGACATTTGAGCCCCCTGATCCTGATTTACTACTTTCATTGCTACTATAAATTTAATATTATAGGGATTTTTTTATGTATGTAGTTCTTTTGTCAGAGCTGAATAATGAAACATTTAAGACAGAAAATAGATTAAGAACTTCGGTGACTTAAAAAATTGTCTTTTTTTAAAAGGGGAGAGTGTGAGCCCCCTCATTTTCCCATGCCCTTAAAGATTATTCTCTGCTTCCTGATGGGTGTTGATTGCCACATTATAAAATATGCAAGGTACGGTTTACAAAATAATAATTTGATAGCAATCTTAGAAAAAATTATTAATTACATGAAATTAACAAAAACAGCTATTTATATAAAAATAATATATTATTACAGTCTGGTAAGTAAAATTTAAAAATTAAATTTGACTATTTAGCTTTTCAGTTAAATAAAAAAAATATATGCACTATGAACATTACTGAAATTGCTTTTTCAGTAATGTCCACATGGGGTGTCCATTACTGGAAATTGACTAATTAAGCATTCCAGTAATGGACCATGGTCCTAAATCCTGAAAAATAAATGAAATTTTGTAAATTGCCATTAGTATGTAAAATTCAAAGTTTTCTATTATTGTCTAAACAAAAACATGCAATTTTTTCAAGAAAATAAAAAATATATGAATTGTTTAAGTGAAGCCAGCTCTTAGCATGTTCATTAAGATTTTCACAGAAAATCTGTGGAACTGTGAAACATTATTTTCTGCTTCCTGATTGGTTTGATTAAGAGTGTCAACAATAACCCAGATTATAAAACAAACAAGGAGGAATTATGAAAAAAATATATAAAAGGCTAAATTATTATTGGTTATTTTTTTATAAATAAAAGACTTTGAATGTGGCCCATTACTGGCTCATCTACCCTATATGGCATAAATAATACAGAGGCGGATCTACTCCTTCATTTAGGGGACGGGGGGGGGGTCATATCTTCTTTCTTATCTTTCTGGGGCATGTGTGTGTGTGTGTGTGGGGGGGGGTCATATGTCTTCATTAGCAGTTTTTATATCTTAGATTCAAATTGACTATTTTCTGACATATAGGGTAGATGTGCCAGTAATGGACACCCTTAAGGAATTTCTTTAAAAATTATTTTTTAATTAATAGTTATAATTGTTATATTCCATATTTTTTAATATTATATTAATCTACCAACAATATTTAACCATGCTCATAGTCATATTTCCTAATGTGAACCGAAATTTAATTGTAAATAACAGAAATAAATCAAAACACCCTAAATTCCAGTAATGGACACCCCACAAAAAGTAATATAGATAATTGATATTATGATTGTATTTAAAACTAGAATTTAAAGAATGCATATTAATGAAATAAAAAGCTGAATTTGTATTGGTTATTTTTTTATAAATCAAAAATGTTGAAGGTGGCCCATTACTGGAAGGGGGTCCATCCAAGTGCATGAAATTTGCAGGTATATTTGTAAATATATAAAATTTGCATGTTTTATCCACAAACCAAAAAATCAGCTTCCCATTTTCTTTCAAGTACCGTAAATTGTATATATAAAAAAAAACATTTATAAATATATATATTTATATATGTATAAAATATTTAATATATATGTACATAAACATATATAAACAAGCATAAAAGTTAATCAAGTTTGTTTTTATATTATTTGGCAACAAATCCCACTTTCTGTTATGCAATTTGTGCCAAGCTTAAAAAAAAAAAAAAAAAAAAAACCTAAGGCCCCTGTACTGGAAATTAAATATCCATCAATTCAAAGTATAAATCCAAGCAAATTGAAAATGCTGTTCTCAGTTTTGTTATTTTATATTTAATAATTTTAATCTTTGTGCATTATGTAAAGCCTTTTATTTTTATTATTTATTTATCTGTCAGATCACTTTGAAAAAGTTATGAGCTAGTTTCAAAAGGACTGATGGAAGCAATTAAAACAGACAGGTATGCCAACTTTGCATTCTCCAGGGGCTTGGAAAATTAAACAAAGTCTGAAGAGAATAAAGGGCATTGGCTAATCTAAGCTAACATCTTTCGTCTAAATACTGTCCACTCGGTAATTGTTTTTCATGTCATTAAATAACATATACTTATATGTACTATTTTGTACATTTTTATTATTTTATATTTATACATGTATTCCTTCAATATGTCATGTCTGTTAGAATATTATTTATCAGGGGTCGATCCAGGAAAAATTTGAGGCCTATTTAATTTAGGGACCCTTCACAAAAATCTATTTAATAAAATGGGCACAAAAATCAATTTGATAAAATGGGCTCCTTCCCAAAATTCTATTACATAAAAACTTACTATTTATTATTTTGTGATGGTTTAAAATGTGTAATTTGTAAACAAGCAAGTTCACCAGAGAGGAAAACTTCAGCAAAAGGATTTTAAAAAGTTTGTTTATAAATGCTTGGTTTGAATTTGATTAACTGGATATCAACTTTCATTACAAAATGTTATTTTTCGCAAAAATATAATAAATTTCACAAAAATAACCTTTACTTTTCACAAAATGCCCCCCCCCCAAAAAAAACAAAAAACAAAAAAAAAAAAAAAAAAAACCCATGCATCGACCCCTGTTCATGGAGGAGCAAAAAAGTAAACATATATGCGTGAGAGCTTCTTCAAAAGGTTGAAATTCATCTTTTTAAAACCATTTTGTGTATTTTTTTAATTAATGCAAAATTGTAAAAAAATATCTGTTATAATATGATTAAATTATAAGAATATTTTATTAATGTATTGCTTGAAATAATTTCTGTATTTTTTCATTCCTGACGTACCTGATTAATGCAAATGTTGTTTGTTACTTGTATAATTGGTGGTACCTAAATATTATCCTGGCCAGGTCAGTTACAACTGCTATTATAAATAATATTTTTTTGTTATTAATTTATTATTGCTCATTTATTATTTATTTATTTTATATTTAGCATTTTTAGCAATGTTATGTTTATGTATCTAATAATAAATTACTGTTTTGTACATGATTGGTAACAATAAATAAGGTTGGCAATATATCTCCTGGCCCGGATAATACACAAGTACTCTATTATTTCTTGGTAACAATATTAAATTTAAAAATGATTAAGGATGTTTGAGTTAGTGTTTTGAATTGAATTTTGGATACTACAATATAGGAGAGAAAAAACATTCAGGGGTCTGTCCAGACTTTTTTCCCAGGGTCCTGTTTTTGTGAAATTGTGAATAATTTTGTGAATTAGAAATGATCGTTATATTCAGGTTCTTGTTTATACATTTTTAAGAAGATATGTGGATATAAAATACATACATTTTCTTTATATATATAAAAGTGACGTCAGATTTTATTTTTAAATGATTAATTTGTCAAATGTTCGGTTTAAAGATGGAAAAATTTTGTGAAAAACCTATTTTTAAGACAAATAATTTTGTGAAGGGTCCTGTTTTAGGGAAAATAATTTTGTGAAAGGTCCTGTTTTGAAATGAGAAATTTTGTGAAGAGTCCCTTAAAGGACCCAATTTTTTCCTAAACAGATCCCTGACATTTGTCAAAAAACAACAATCGTTTAGAACTTGAGTTGTAAATTTAATGAAATATATATAAAAAAAGAAAAAACTGTTCAATTACAAATCATTTCAATAATGCTTGGAAGCCTCATGCTTTTTCGTTTAAAAACTTGTCAACTAGTGTGGTATTATTCAATGGAATTTTTTTTTTTTTCTTTGGTCGCAACAGCTTAGTCTGTTTCGCAGCCTAAGTAGAGTTAAACCTCAGAATAGTGCACATCTTGGGAAAGTAGAAATTATTCACTATTCAGAGTTAAAGTCATATGAATGGAATGTTGTCATATAAATTTTCATTCCTAGTAAATGTTGTGAAATGAAAATGTGTTTGCTGAGACGTCTGCTTTTCAAGAGTGTAAGTGTATAAGAGGGTGTGTGTGGAGAAAGGGATTTAATCCTTAGACATTTTGCCTACTCAAAACCTTGCAGTTTGCTTCTGAGCTGCTTTTAATCAAAGAAGAGCTATAAAATTGAAGGCTTATATTATGAGCATCTGAAAATTATATAAACAAAGTTGTTTAAAGTAGTGTTTTCTTTCCAGAGGGATATTTTCTTTAGAATTTAAAAGGGAAAGGAAGTTTGCTTAAAGTTCTTTTTGGAAAATAATATATTTTGTCCCATTTATACAGCACTTTTAGATAATTTTAATTATGTATTTCTGGAGCAAAAATTACTTTGACGTGCATAGATTTAACAATGAGAATTGTTTTTTCCTTAGAAAAAAAAAAAGGTGGGGAATCTTACCAGTCAAGCTATCCAGAATATTTGTTTTTAAAAATTAATCACTGTATTTCAGTCAACTGGCTTTTTCGGAGGAGAGGGACAGGCCAAATTCTGGTAACCCGGTATTTGTATGGCCTCTTTTTTTCAGCTAAGTGTATTTTGTAAAGTAAATTTCTAAGAAATGTCTGTCACGTAATATGAATGTTTTATGTCTGGTGACTGATGTGTAGGACCTAACCAGTTTATTATAAAAATGCCAAATGTATTGTATGATCATGCAGCAATAATGGCTTGGTAGTAATCAAATCTGTAATGAACATTAGGTACTTCTTTGTTATAGGTGTCTTGGCAATTTTGCAGCAAATATAAACAATCATGAAAATGAAACAGCGACCAATGAAATAAATTTTCTAATCTGCACTTAGCTTGCTCTTCTCCAGCACACAAAAATTTTCTCTGATAAATTAAAAAATTGACGTTTCTAAAATTTCAAACATGTTTACTATTTTTAATTTACCAGCGAAAGAAACTTTTTCCCCCCAAAAAATTAATTTTACTATTTGAAAGAATTTGTGAAACTCATCATAATATGCAACTTATATATTAGAGCAAAAATAACTGGAAATACAGTACACAGTAGACTCTCTTAAATTCACATAGAGATTGTGCAGATTTTAGAATTTTGCAGATTTCTGGTCAGTTTTGTTTACATTTTTTAAACAGTAATTTGAATTTAATAATGCACTCGAAATTATAATGAATGCTTACAATAAAGTAAAATAATAAAAATTAAGAAAATTATTTTTTTTAATATTAAAAGTAAAGGTCAAGTAAATAATTCATAATACATAACTAAATATTCATAGTGATGAGATATTATTTCCTTGAATCATTCAGTGAAATTCTCCTTATAAATTTACACTTATAATTCAGATCAAAATCTTAAAATAACAAAGTTTTATTTCATGTTTAGCCATACTTATAACCAAAAAGCTTGATTAATACATAAATGTATTTGTTAAAACAATATTGCCACTGATATCAGGACTATCTTGAAATTCTTCAGAAATAAATTTATGCTTCCTTCATGAAAAAACAATTATATTAACTAGATGTACAGATTGGTATAAAAAATAAAAAAAAACTTCATTGTTTACATCTGAAATGATGTGCAGATTTGAGGAATGAGACTAATGAGTTAACAATTAGAATTGTTTTTTCCTTAGAAAAAAAAGGTGTGGGGAATCTTACCAGTCAAGCTATCAGAATATTTGTTTTTAAAAATTAATCACTGTATTTCAGTCAACTGGCTTTTCGGAGGAGGGGGACTGGCTAAATTCTGGTAACCCTGTATTTGTATGGCCTCTTTTTTTTTCAGCTAAGTGTATTTTGTAAAGTAAATTTCTAAGAAATGTCTGTCACGTAATATAAATGTTTTATGTCTGGTTTACTTTACTACTGTACTATGTTGCAAAAAGAAGAAATGTGTTCACAAGGCTAACTAGTTCAATGGATTTTAAATACCTTTTTCTTTTGGAATTGTGATTTATGTATTACTAGAGTAAGGAACTGACTTCAGTCTGATTGTGCAAAAAAACTCTTAAATCTATACTTATAAAGATCTAACAATGTAAATAAAGATTGTCAGAAAGTGACTGAAAAAAAAAATCCTGCCAAATTTAACCTTGCCTTTTTTTGTAACACACCCAAGACATTTAAAATTTTTTCAAAAGTAAAAGAATATTCTCGATTTTATCCTCCCCTCTAATTTTAATTATCATGTGGTCCGTACCTAAATCCAATCTTGTTTATATGAAATAGAGTTAAGTGGCAGTACATTACATATATAATGTTTTTGACTGTATGATATAAAGATATGATAGCTTTATAACATTATACATGCACATCCCCTAATACATAAAAATATCTAAAATTAAATATAAACTGGCAGTCTTGTATTATAATTTACACATTGAATGTGTAAGGAGATATATTAAGTATACAATTTAATAACTAAAAATTAAATGTAGTAAGATTTTTTTTTTTAAGTAAATTTGTTTTTTGTTTAATTGATGTTAAAAAAAACAAAACAAAAAAAAAAACATTTTTTTAGGATGTAAAGTATTTGCATGTTTTCCATCATGTAGAGAGTTTTCAACTTAATTGATTACTTATGGTTTTAATTTCAGATAGCAATGACTATTTGCAGAATATAATGAAGTATCCTAAAAATTGGCTTTTGAAGTACCTTAAGATTTGTTTGTATCACTATTATTTTAAATATTTTGTTATATAATTCATTCTTATTGTAGAATTTTGGATTTAATAAAATGTTTTGTTTCAGTAATCTATGAAATTTATCTGATTTATTGAATAAAGTCTGTTTTTGCACTTATTAATTCAATTTACATTCATTTTATATAATGCAGGGTTCACACAGTTATACCACAATTTTTTAACTGTAGAAAAATATTGTAAATTCTGTGAATAAACAAGGCAGTTATGATTTGATATATTTAAAACTTTTATTTGGATATATATATATATATAATTTTTTTTTTTTTTTTTTTTTTTTTTTAATGGAGTTTGCGAACCTTGTATATGTAAATATTGCATTTAAACTTTATACATCTATTATTTTAAGTGATTAGCATTTTATTGTGTAATGCATATCATTTTTTTTTTGCTCTTAATATACGTTTTTGAATTTATTAATAAGTTTTAAAATATTGTGTAAATCTATTTAAATATTGAGTAATAGTAATAACCATTCTTAGAGACATTTTTTTGTACTATTGAAGGAAACAAAAAAATAAATATTGAAATGGCCAATATCTTGAATAAGTTTCCTAATAAACTACAGGTTTTTATTTTCCTCTTCCTCTCTTCTAAAAAACTAATATTATCATAAAATGTTACAAATTTCTTTTTGTCATTAATTTGTACTTAAGCAATATATTTTTATTCTTTATAACTATATTTGAAACTTATATTTGGATATATATATTTTTTTTCTTTTCTTTTGTGAGTGCAAACTGTAAAAATATTGGAAATTTAATTTAATCTCCATTTTCACTCTACAAAAGTGGTTCCTAATTTGGGGTGTTGTACCCCCCCACACACACACACACAGGGGGGTAATGTGAATTTTTAGGGTGGCAATTCCATATTTGTTATACTCCCATTTCCTTATTAGTTATATTGTAAAAGTAATGTTGTAGACTAAAAATAAATGTTACACCTTCAAATTTCAAAAATAAAATGAAAAAAAAAGTTTTTCATCTAATTTTTGGAAAGTATTCCTTCAAAAGTTCAAAATACAATAACTACTAGAATAATGATATGAAAACATTTAGATACTTGTATATTTAAAATTACTCTGTAATTTTAATGATTTTAGATAACTTTTTTGAGTTTTAACGAGTCTTGTATGTCTTTTCATTCTGCAATATGTTAGATAAAGAAACTTTTACGAATGAAACTATTCAAGTGCATATTTAACATCTTTGCAACAAGCGTCCTTTACAGAATTTTGAATTTTTTATTACCAGTAATTTTGGTAAGAAAATTTTGCCTAATGTAATTGCTAAGTCTAATTTATTCACTATTCTGTGATTAAATAAATAAAGTTTTCAGTTCAAAATTACCGATAGGAACAATCAAGGATTCTGAGTGCTGTGCAGGTTATTAAAACTGACTGTTTTAACCCTTTATGCTCAGAGTTCTTTTAAAGGGGAAAATACATTAAATAAAAAATATTTGATTCATCCATTACCTACAGTATGTTTCAGGATCAATTTTAAATACTTTACTCTATCATCGACAGATACAATAATAGTCCTGTGAATCAAAAAATGAGATTTGCTCACCTATGTATCTCATTCTAGTTTCCATTTTCCTTCGTGATATGCAATGCTAAGTTTCTGCTGTGAAACATCTCAACACTTTTTAATTTTTTTACTTACATTTTAAGGTCTGGGAAATAATATTATTTGTCTAATTATGTTTTTTTTTTTTTTTTTTACTTTACTTTAAAAATGTTGACCTTTTGCTGCATATAGGAAACAATTGCAAACAGTGCACAAGACAAAAAGGAGGAGGTAGACAATAGACATTTCTTCGAAATGAAGAAAATGCATTATAATAATATTTAAAATACTGCTTAAAATTAATAAAGTTATCCAGAAATGATTCTTGTTTATTGTGCTCATAGCTGCCAACTGTTCTGATTCTTTGGCACTAATAATTAAGGACAGAATTTTCTCCCCTTTCATATCGTAAAATTCTGTGATACAATAAGATGAAGAATTTTTTAAATAAAATAGTGATTCTAAAAAATCGTAGCAGTTGACAGCTATGATTGTATTTTGTAAATAGAGATATTAGCACCCAAAAACTTTTCACATGTATGAAAGAGGTGCTAAAATTAATCACAAAATATATCATTGCTATCATATTTAATGCCAAATGAGAGTCTCTTCAAGAAATTTTGTCAAGATAAAAGTATGTAACAGACTATATGTAACAGAAGGTAAAAATTTGTGGAATAGCAAAAATTTCCAATAATATTCTTAGGTTCTATAAAAGTATACATGGAAAATTAAATAAGGTAGATTTTTAAAATCTTGATAAGACACATTTTTGTAAATTTAATGGGATTTTGTATATTAAGTGTTAGTAGTAATAATTGAGCTTTATTAATAAAATATATTTTTATAAAAATTTTAAAACATACATAATAAAATCTTTGAAAAAATGCCTCTGTTGGCAGTAAGTGTGAATATTTTAAAACATTTCATATATTTATAATTAATTTAGTGGCACACATAAATATTGTAAGTACCAAATTCGGCATTTCATTTAGTTTCTATAAAACATTACTGGTTTTTGCAATTTTGAGGATTTTTTTTACAGCTAGAATTATTTTCTTTAAACCTAAAATGCTGAAAGTTTATAAGGTAAGTACTAAAAAGATATGTGAAAGCATAGATAATTGATGACATTGTACAGCCTATTTTATAAATATATTTGCAACACAGATGATGCACTTTAGTGTTGGGCGATGAGATGACAAGATGCATCAATTCTCTCAATTGTATGGACATCTCGAGTGTGTTAGTTGTTTCTCAATGCTGTCAGTCTATAAACTGTTATTTCTATCTGATTCTCTCTCTGATTTTAAGTCATAATATCTCAGTGAAATGGCTTTTCCCATCTTTTTTGTTATTAATTAAAATATGAGGAAGCAGAGTGTTTATGATTCAGGCTATAGGGGCTTTCGAGATACAGTTCTAGCTTTGGGTTTTTCCCCTTTAATCTCTAACTTTTTCTGGTTTTATCAACCTGGATTGACTGCCCGCAATGTATTTATCCTATAGTTGTAGGCATATGCATTTTCTATAGATACCTTTTTTATCAGCATTTGCACAGTTTCTTCCAGCAGTTTTCCAGTTTATCCTCCCGTTCCTGTTTATATACACCTTAACACATAATGTTATACATTTTGGATTGCATTTAGAGCAGATAATCTGAATCTGATGCATATGCACCGGGAGGCATAGTCTCTGGATACAGTATAGCTTTGGGGGGTTTATTTTCTTTCTTTTCTCCCTAATTTCTGCTGGTTTTATGACCTTGGGTTGCTACCCACAGTGAATTTATCCTACAATTGACAATGTTGTAAGGCTTATGCATTTTTTATAGGTACCCTGTTTTTTTAGCGTTTGCATCATTTCTTCCAGCAGCCCTCCTCCTTACTTCTATAGATTTTATTTTTCATCTCACTCCTCTTTCCTTTTCTCTGTTATCAAGATGCTGACAGCTTAGCTCCTCCTTACCCTTATATATATTTTTAATATTATCTTTACCCTTTACTCCACTCTGTTTCTGGGGTATTCGAAACGAGTACCATTAGGTTGTCCTCCTTTAATGTACCTTTACTTTTGCGGTAGGAGTCTTAGTTTCTCAGATATGAAGGGCTTTTGCCCCTTATTTTCAAATTTACTCCTTTCCCTCCTTTATATTTTTTTCTATGCTGGGTTTTTAGCTTTTGAGGCTCATAGTCCTATGCCCTATCTTTCCCTAATTTTCTGTTTTATTTGGACAACATTTGTAAGCTTTAGCAGATTTTTGTCCCCACCACCATGATAATTGGTACTTATGTTATTTGTATGTTGTTTGTACACATAATATTTCTTGGTTTTCTTGTCATCTAATTATTCAATTTTTATGCAACTTTCATCATTGTACCTGTAGTCATTACTTCCCACCTTCTACAGTAGAGGACACTCAGTATTCCCTTTTTATTATCTTACCAGTATCTGTCCTCCTGCTAGTTCTACTTGCATCTGGCTTTATTGACTTTGCATCCCCCCCCACCTTTATTTTAGTTCACATTCTCCCCGCTAGAGGGCCCTCTCTTTCTTGCGCTTAAAAAAAAACATAAGATCACAGTTGGTTCTTAGAACATACAGTAATAAACATTATCATCAAAATAAGTAAGAAACAAATGTGATCTTAAATGTTTTTTTTAAAAATGCGCAGAGGGTACCCTCTGTCGGGGAATATGCAAGGTCAATAATGCAAGATGCTAATAGAACTAGCAAAATAAAGGCCAGATGCTGGAAAGATAATAAAAAGGAAAGAATGAGTTTCCGCTACTGCAGAAGATGTAAAGTGATGTGTAGGACGAAAAGATTACAGGTACAAAGATGAAAGTTGCATAAATAGAAAACAAGAAATACTATGTGTACAAACATACAAATAACAAAAGTGCCACATGGTGGTGGGGGCAAAAATCTGCTAAAGCTTACAAACGCCGTCCAAATGAAACAGAAATTTAGGGAAATATAGGGCATAGGCCCATGAGCCTAAAAAGGTAAAAACCCAGCATAGAAAAAATATAAAAAGAGTCAAGGGGGTAAATTTGAAAATAAGGGGCAAAAGCCCTTACTACCTCAGAAACTAAGACCCCTATCAAAAAAATAAAGGCATATTTAAGGAGTACAACCAAACGGTACTTGTTTGGGATACCCCAGAAATACAATGGAATGAAGGGTAAAGATAATGTTAAAAATATATATATGGGTAAGGAGGGGATAAGCTCTCAGGGTTGTGATAGCGGTGAAAAAAAGAAACGGAAGAAAAGAGGAGTGAGATAAAAAGAAAATCTATAGAAGGAGGGAGGGGGGGGGGGCTGCTGGAAGAAACGAGGCAAACACTGAAAAAAGGGGTACCTAGAAAATGCATATGCCTACAATTGTCAATTGTAGGATAAATTCACTGTGGGCAGCGACCCAAGGTAATAAAACCAGAAGAAATTAGGGAGAAAAGAAAGAAAATAAATCTCCCAAATATAGAACTGTATCCCGAAAATATGCCTCCCGATGCATACGCATCACGTTATCTGCTTCAAATGCATTTCAAAATGCATAACATTGTGTTTTAAAGTGTTTAAAAACATGTGTTGTGAATGCGTTTAAAAAAGCGATGCGTGTAAAAAGTGTTTAAAACTACACCTCACGAACACATTATTTAGCACCAGGAGTAAAACATGTTTTACCACACGAGAACACTTGGAAACACATTATGAACGCATTTTATGCGTGCAAAAGTCGGCCCGTTTTTGTGTTAGTTTTGCGTTCTGTATTGTGTTGCCGGGATTTGCAGTGTACTTTATTTTTAGCCATAAATTCTCTCATTTCATTTTGATACACCAGTTTCTTACTCCCGTCCACTAACTCGACTATGAATGAAGGTCGACATATTTTCTCTTTCTCCCTATCACTCCCATTAATTTCCCTTGTTAACCGACATTCTACACTTGATTCACAAACTGTTCTTTTTTTCTCCGCCATATCTTCCCAATAAAATGAATGCTTGATTCTTTCTAACATTTTCATAACCGCGTGATGTTCTCCATATAAGGAAGTATGCGCTAATTTTAGAATTTCCTGCCTTCTAATTTTAGGTATTACTAATTGAGCTACAGTTTCGTCTACTACTTTCTCTTTATGATATAATAACCCATTCACAATATAATAAGACCCTCTATCATTTTTAGCTAATTCCCAAGCTTTCTCTAAATCGTTACAGATCATTTGGGATTTCTGAAATACATTTGAGCTACTTTCCGTAACTTGATTAATCTTACTTTTCTCTACCTCGGCTTTTTCCTTCTCATGACTTTGTAAATTTACCGATCTCGTTTTTGCGACATAACAGTTATTATTATCATTTCTAATCCTTTCCCCTTCCTTCACTTTATTCCTACTACACTGCAAATATTTATACACTTTTCAGAACACTTTTTAGAGCACTTATTTTGTCCCCTTGTTTATAGCACACTTTTTGGAACAGTTTTTAGAACACTTCTGAGACTTTCTAGCACACTTTTTGAACACTTTTGGGAACACGTTTGAGAACATTTTTCGGAACACATTTTGTCCCCTTTTTCAGCACACTTTGTAGCGCACTTTTTGGAACACTTTTCAGAACACCTTTGAGAACACTTAATTTGTTCAGCACACATTTTGAACACTTCTAGGAACACATTTGAGAACACATTTGTCCCCTTTTTCAGCACACTTTGTAGCGAACTTTTTGGAACACTTTTCAGAACACTTTTGAGAACACTTAATTTGTTCAGCACACATTTTGAACACTTTTGGGGACACATTTGAGCACACTTTTCGGAACACATCTTCCGTATTTTACAGAAACTTTTATGTATTTAAAATAAAATTTATAGGACCAAAAAAGAAAAATTAGGTACTTCGCGAGGACAACCTTATAAGGGACAGATACATTTCGGCATCTTTTAGGTAGATTTCGTAAGAAATACTACCTATTACATTCTCACCTAAGTTGGAAATTTTGAAAAATTTTTGCAGATCTACGCCGATCATGACTCCCAGAACCCAAAACCACCCCCAGTTCAAAACTTTATCTATCTATCTATCTATCTATCTATCTATCTATCTATCTATCTATGTCAGTTTTTTTTGAACACGATAACTGGAAAAATTCTGCATAAATCTCTTCCAAACTGATACATAAAATCAAGGGTCATAAAATCTCGGTCAAGTTCGTTAATGGGCAAAATCGAACCAAGGGGGGGTAAATGGGAGGTCTTTTTGTGAAAACAGAAAAACCCTCATAATTTCTTTATTATTATATGTATCGAATCCGTTTGAAGTTATTATTACTTCTAGGAATAGGGCCGAAAATTTATGTATGACAGATTTTTGATATAATTAAAAATGGCCCCAAGGGGGGGGGGGGAATGGGGGTTTTAGAAGAAAAAAATCATAGCTTCGTCAATTCACAAGATATCAAATCCGCGTAAATTTATTATTAATCCCCTTAGTATTATCTAAAACTTTTATATTGACAAGTTTTTTATAGGACCAACCGTTATAGCAAAAAAAAAAAATTAAAAACAAAAATAATCCCTGCCGGCTCCGCCTGCAAACAAGATATTTTTCGAAGTAGGCGGTTCCAACTCCCGCATCTTTTCGAAACTGATACATAAAATTAAGGGGCATAAAATAAATCTCGGTCAAGTTCGTTAATGGGAAAAATCTATCCAAGGGGGGGGGATGGGGGGGGCTCTTTGTGAAAACAGAAAAAAACCCATAATTTCTTAATTATGATACGTATCGAATCCGTTTAAATTTATTATTACTTCTAGGAACAGGGCCAAAAACTTATGTATGACAGATTTTTGATATAATTAAAAATTGCCTTAAGGGGGGGAGGGAAGGGGGGTTTTAGAAGAAAAAAATCATCACTTCGTCAATTTCCAAGATTTCAAATCCGCTTAAATTTATTATAAATCCTCTTAATATTATCTAAAACATTTATATTGACAAGTTTTTTATAGGACCAACCGTTATAGCAAAAAAAAAAAAAAAAAAAAAAAACGAAAAAATCCCTGCCGGCTCCGCCTGCAAAAAAGTTATTTTCCGAAGTAGACGGTTCCAACTCCCGCATCTTTTCGAAACTGATACATAAAATCAAGGGGCATAGAATCTCGTTCAAGTTCGTTAATGGGCAAAATCAAACCAAGGGGGGGGGGGGACTTTTTGTGAAAACAGAAGAAACCCCATAATTTCTTAATTATGATACGTATCGAATCCGTTTGAAGTTATTATTACTTCTAGGAGAAGGGCCGAAAATTTATGTATGACAGATTTTTGATATAATTAAAAATTGCCTTAAGGGGGGGGGGGGAAATTCATAACTTCGTCAATTCCCAAGATTTCAAATCCGCTTAAATTTATTATAAATCCTCTTAATATTATCTAAAACTTTTATATTGACATTTTTTTATAGGACCAATTCTTATAGCAAAAAAAAAAAAAAAAAAAAAAAAAAAAAAAAAAATTCCTTGCTGGCTCTGCCTGCAAACAAGTTAGGTTTCGAAGTAGGCGGTTCCAACTGCAGCATCATCGCAAAAAGGTCATTTCTTCCGCAATTCCCGACAAACAGGCGCTCCACGGTCTGCGTCGTCGAAATCTCGAAATCTCATACCTGTGCCTGTAGGCCGAGCCGTCAGGGCAACTTGTTTGCAGGCGGAGGCAGCAGGAATTTTTTTTTTTTTTTTTTTTTGCTATAAGAGTTGGTCCTATAAAAAACTTGTCAATATAAAAGTTTTAGATAATATTAAGAGGATTTATAATAAATTTAAGCGGATTTGAAATCTTGGGAATTGACGAAGTTATGAATTTTTTTCTTCGAACTCCCCCCCCCCCCCCCTTAAGGCAATTTTTAATTATATCAAAAATCTGTCATACATAAATTTTCGGCCCTTCTCCTAGAAGTAATAATAACTTCAAACGGATTCGATACGTACCATAATTAAGAAATTATGGGGGGGTTTCTGTTTTCACAAAAAGCCCCCCACCCCCCCTTGGTTCGATTTTGCCCATTAACGAACTTGATCGAGATTTTATGCCTCTTGATTTTATGTGTCAGTTTCGAAAAGATGCGGGAGTTGGAACCACCTACTTCGAAAAATAACTTGTTTGCAGGCGGAGCCAGCATGGATTTTTTTTGTTTTTAATTTTTTTTTTTTTTTTTTTTTTTTTTTTTTTTTTGCTATAACGGTTGATCCTATAAAAAAACTTGTGAATATAAAAGTTTTAGATAATATTAAGAGGATTAATAATAAATTTACGTGGATTTGATATCTTGTGAATTGATGAAGCTATGATTTTTTTTCTTCTAACTCCCCCCCCCCCCCCCCCTTAAGGCAATTTTTAATTATATCAAAAATCTGTCATACATAAATTTTCGGCCCTTCTCCTAGAAGTAATAATAACTTCAAACGGATTCGATACGTACCATAATTAAGAAATTATGGGGGGTTTTCTGTTTTCACAAAAAGCCCCCCCATTCCCCCCCCCCTTTGGTTCGATTTTGCCCATTAACGAACTTGACCGAGATTTTATGTCCCTTGATTTTATGTATCAGTTTGGAAGAGATTTATGCAGAATTTTTCCAGTTATCGTGGTCATAAAAAAGTGACATAGATAGATAGATAGATATATAAAGTTTTGAACTGGGGGTGGTTTTGGGTTCTGGGAGTCTTGATCGGCGTAAATCTGCAAAAAATTTTCAAAATTTCCAACTTAGGTGAGAATGTAATAGGTAGTATTTTTTAAGAAATCTACCTAAAAAAGCGATTTCTGTACTCAACCTTTAAACGTCATTTACGGAAATTGCACTGTTTTGCAAGAAATACGGAAAAAATCCATTAAATTTACGGAAAACTTTCTGCATATTTACGGATGTAAAGTCTCTTTAACGGAACTAATGTCATTTGCGGAAATTGTACTGAAATTTTGGGATAATGAAAGTTCGTAAAATTTTACGGAAAATCTCTTGTATTTTCACGGATTTTTTTAGAGTGTATATCGTTCAAACGACAATCACTATAACGGTTCAATTGGTTGGTTGGTTATTTGTTACGGCAAATTATCTGCGCCAGGGATATAGAACGGCAGGGGGGTGGGGGTGGTGCCCTCCATGACGGACCTTTCTAAGGGATCCTAACCCGTGTTTACGCAAGGTTCGAAGAAATCCACGGAAAACTCCGAACGGTTAGGTCGACGGGCGCGATAGTGGTTTGAACCCAGCACCTTCCGTCTACCAGCTTTGAAAGCAGAACTTTTCAGCCACTGGTGGAGCCACTATAATAGGACCCTTAATACAACGAGCTCATGTGCGCTGTAAAATAAATTTTAAAGTTTAACTTACCCAAGTAATAAAAATAATGATCTTGAAATCCGCATTGATTGCGATCAAGGCTTCTTAGTAACCAAGTAGTTTGTAACAAAGCGTCGTTTTAACAAAGAAAGCGATGATTTAACAAGTGCGTCCAAATGTGTTCCAAATCTGTTCTGAAATGTGTTCCCAAATGTGTTCCAAATTTGTTTCCAAATGTGTTCCCAAATGTGTTCCAAATCTGTTCTCAAATGTGTTCCCAATCTTTTCTCAAATGTGTTCCCAATCTGTTCTCAAATGTGTTCCCAATCTGTTCTCAAATGTGTTCCCAATCTGTTTTCAAATGTGTTCCCAATCTGTTCTCAAATGTGTTCCGAGTTTAGATTTAACAAATATCCTGAGCAGAACACTTTCGGTACACTTTTCGGAACACTTTCTTTATAGCGGAACACATTTCAGTACACATTGAGGTAACTGGAACACATTTTTTGAATCAAAGTGTTCCAAATGTGTTCCCAATGTGGGCTGGGAATTTGCAGTGTATCTTCTTTAAATTCCCTTTCTACCGATTCTCTTAATGATTTCTCGTGGTTTAACCCGGACAATTCATTAGCCACGTCAGGATGTAGAATCACCTGTTACTTACTATTATCACTTATCGCTCAAAGTACATCCTGATGTATCACATTAGTTTGACCATGTTTTGGAATAGCTAAAGGTAACTAAATTAATGGCGATTTCACTGCATTACCAAATATCAATTGTAAATATATGCTACCAGCCCCTCTTAGTTTCTCTGCTGGTACTAAATCTTTATGAACAACACTAATTTCGCAACCCGAATTCACTAATCCTTTTGCTATTTTCCCATTTACATTGACTTCCACTTTCTCAAGTTTATTTAACTTCTCTCCAATTCCCTTTTGCTCCGATTCTTGCCATAAACGCTCCCCTTGGTAATTCTTTGATTCCTCGCACTGAGAAATTATTTATACTAGCCCTTGATTCTTGCCCCTTATTATTTTGATTACTTCCCTCATTATTTCCTTTTGTACAAAAACGTTAGTAATGACCTCGTAAACCACACTTGAAGCAGGTAGGCGTCGCATCATTAGGTTTCTTATATTCCGGTTTTCTACCCGAAAATGGACTAACTTCATTATTCCCATTTTTTCTCCAATTGCTACTAAATCCCTCATCTTTTTCCCTTCTAGAATCTTCATATTATTTGCATACCTTTCTTTACCTTTGCAACCCTTAGAAGTTACCGCATAAGATTTTTGTTTAGCATCGAAGAAATTATCACATTCCTTAGCGATTTTAGAAACTTCTAACCAATTACTGTGCTGAGTTAATCCAATATGCGTCGCGGTTTCTTTATCTAAAGAATTTAACAACTTATCCGTGACAATTAACTGGTAAACCTTCTCATACGTATTTGCACCTCTAATCTTACAATAATTTTCCCACGTTGCTATTAAACGCGATACAAATAATACATGAGTTTCATTTTGATTCCTTCTAGCTTTCTTAAAATTTTCCAAACACGCCTTCGGTGTCGGCTCGTGTTCCCTTAGCACTAATTCCTTTAATTTCTCATAATTCTCAATTTTTTCCTTAGTAGTATAAATTAACAAATTATCGGCCTTATCTCCTAACATATTTAATAGAATTTCCGCCTGCTGGGTTTCCGGTACATTTTTTGTTTGGAATGCTCGTTCTAAACTGTTAAAAAACAGATTCCATCCCTCAGTTCCTTCTGGAACTTTGATAGATAAAGTTTTAACACTTTTAATCAATTTCTCTAGGCTACTCTCTAGACCCATTAGAGTTATTTGCCGAAATTTGAATTTTTAGCCTTTCAACTCTAACTCATGTACCAATTTCAATTTTTCAGACCTTTCTTCTTTATCTAACTTTTCTCGTTGTAACTTATCCTCCCTTTCTAACTTTTCTAACCGCTCCTTAACGATAGTGCTAGATAATTCCATAACGGCCCCTTCTTCATGTTCGTCGCTCCCCACTATCTTTTTCTTAAGCGTAAACCTGGTATCGTCTTCCGAGAATTCAACCCCAACTCTTCACATATCGCCTGAAGACCCACCCTTTTTACTTTTAGTAAGAAAGCCGTACCTTCTACTGATAATTATTACCACCCTACAATAATACTTAAGCACAATGCCAAATTAATACTTCCTCAAATCCTACCTTCCTAAGTTACCTCCACATATTATACTATTTAACATATTTCAAATAAGTAATAATAAAATGATAAATTTCCTTTAACAATGGTACCCCACAATTTGCTTCCAATAACAAAGTAACAATAATTTCAATTTGATTACAGTAGATAATAAATAAGAGTTCTGCGCCAGAAGCGTACGAAGCGTATGACCTCTGTGCTCTGTGATTGTCACCGGAAGTGGTAGGTGTGGACACCGGAAGTGGCAGGTGTTGATAACGGGCATGTTGGAACAGGAAGTGAACAGGAAGTGTAGAGAGGAAGTTTAACCGGAAACGGGGCAGGTAGTGAGTGCGATAAGGGAGAGTTCTGTGGGAGAGAATACTGTTTCAGACATACATATGTGTCTGAATTTAAGACGCCTCGATTTGCAGTGTGTGCATAGCACACAAAAATATTTTACGTTATTAGAAGTTCATTGTTATAACTACAGAGAATCCTGGTTTTTTTAATTTTTAAGACATTTGACTCATATCACTATGATTTTAAATGCCTGCTCAATTGTTAGGTAATACTATAACTACAGTAAAATCTGTGAAAATAAAATCTGTCTATAACGGAATCCTATGAAGGAAAAATTACATGGTCCCAACAGAAAGAATATCATCAATTCTTCTTGCTAAGATGAAAACCTGAATAAACTGGAATTTCTTCTTGTTCCTTTCGATTTCGGTTTCACACTCTCTTAAAACGAAAGAGTGGATTTGGCTTCTCAAAAAAGAGTTCTAATTTATCGGATCGTGAATGAGTTGATTTTTAAACGTTTGACTCATCTTGATTTGAATTTTTATTTTTCTAATGCACTCCAGAAGAGCGAATACTAAACAACTAAACTATCGAGTTGATCGATAAAAAAAGCATTCATTGGCGAGCGGAAATCGAAATACTATAGTAGTACCAGTAAATACCAGTAAGCTGACGCATCTGACGTGACCTTCCACCGTCCCCTCTACAATACAATACATATCCGCTGAGCAGACGAGAGACGACAGGCGTGTGTATTTTACGCGGCTAACAGCACGTTGTTGACAATTTTAAAGAAGGGATACTTGAAAAGGTAAGAATTACTGCTGATTTAAATATTCTAATTATGCTTTTTATAATGATTCTGTTAAATATTAATTGTTATTTTATATATAGGGCGTGATATTTTTCAGTTTATATCAATATTTTTATTAAATATGTCTTAACCCTAACATTTAGGACTATTTATAAGAGCGAACATTTAGCGATCTTTTAAGTTGGAAGGATAAATATTAAAAAATACTCTAAAACATAATGAAATAAATCCTTTGCCTCTCCTTTATGTTTTTTTTTTTTTTAATGTTGTTTCAATAAATATGATTTATATAAATAGAATTTAGTAGCAATTTAAACTTTTAAAGAAAATATCTTGGCGGTACGTTCGTTTATATAGTATATATTTTTAGCGATGTTTCAGAACTCTAATTTTTATAATACTATAAATTGAAAATTGACTTGTCCGACTTTAAAAATATTGTTTTAAAGTAAACAAATTATATTTCTTATTTTATTCTCTGTCTGAAGAAATTTTTCATGGATGTTTTTATTGACCTGCCTTGCTTTTCGAAAGTGCATACATAAATTTCAGTCATTATATGTTGCTCAGAGTTGGATTATTTGAAATGCATCTAAAACATATAAGAAAGGATTTAGTATATTTATTTCATGTTAATGAAATTTTTTGGAAAGTAGCTGTATTAGTATACACGCTGTTTTTCTAATATTTTAAAATATACTTGATTTATGAAACTGTATAAATCCCATATTTTTTATCATATGTTGTTAAAAATAAGGTAAATATCTACATTCACGGTTTGAATATTCCTAAATAGTATTAGGATTAAAACATATTTAATGATAATATTGATATAAACTGAAAAATATCATGCAATGTATCGAATAATATTGCATAGAAAACATAATCATTATAACAAAATAAAAAATAAAAAGATTAAAATATTTAAATCAGCAGAAATTCTTATCCTTTCAAATATTCCTTTTAAAATTCTCTTTTTGGGTCGGAAGGGGGGGGGGGGGGGTATATATTTCAAGCAGCTCAGAAACAAAACAAAACAAAAAAAAAAAAAAAAAAAAAAAAAGATGCTTTTTACTTAATTGTTGAATATATACATATATGTACACATAAATATGTATACATTCAATATGCAAATTACTTTTTTCTTTCTAAAATAATAATCTACCTGTTCATGAAATTTATTATTTTACAATGAAATATTACATTTTACCATGAATTTTAATTCCCCTTCCCCTCCTCAAGTATGAGTTAGTTATAAATCACTCAAGTGCTACTGGATTTAACCTTCATTGATTTGATTTCACTCAAGTATGAGTAAAATAGAGATCACTCAATCATGAGTTGCTTAAAACAACTCGTTCACTCGAGTTGTTTCAACTCTTCATGAGAAGCTCACTTTCAAATCGTGAGATGAGTGGATTTCGGCTCAACTTGAGTTATTTTGGCTCTTTCGTTTTAAGAGAGAGTATGAGTATGTGTATGTACACAAAGCAATATCACGTCATTAGAGAATTAAAAAGAAAATCTGACGTCATATTGGAAGTTTAACGAATTTATCAATTACGAATCTCATTACGAATCATTAACGAATCTCAACATTGCAAATCATTCTGTCTAATTTACGGATTCATTTTTTAACACAAAAGAAGAAATTAAAAAATAGCATTTTCAACTGCAAAATACCATTTGCAGCCCTGACTATTGAAAAGATTTGGAATCGAAAAATTTTTTTTTTAGTTTTTTTTATAAAGAAATTACTTATTGAATTATAAGCAATTGTTGTCAGGTGACGACAGTTGTTTTTCTACTTTTCCGCGCTACTGCGTCTGAAAATTCGGTTCAAAACTTTGACAGTATTTTCTGAAAGACCTTCAGTCTTTATTAAAAAGTAGAAAACACCATTCGATTACTTAGTATGCAAAAGGGTCGATCCAGGCAAAATTTGAGACCTATTTAGGGCCCTTCACAAAAATCAATTTGATAAAATGGGATCCTTCACAAAATTCTTTATAATAAAATAGGTATTGTCTGTTAACTATAACTCCTGGAAGTGTTTTTGAAGTTGCTGAAAGCGTTTTTAAATTTAATTCATTTATTTTCCTACTTAGTGCGTACAAATTCTATAGATCATATACAGGGCAGAACAAAAGTTCTCGAGCACATTTCCGTTTATAGTCGGAAATTTCAGAAGTGGAATTTTACACTACACTGTAAAAAATTTTCAGAAACGTTTCTGAAGGTAACGGAGACCTGTGCTGCACGATACTAACAGAAAGGTTTCTGATTCGATCAGAAAAATGTTTCAGCTAAAACACGGAACCTTTCCGATTCGTAATGAAACTTTCCTGAGTATATCTGAAACCTTCCTGAACATATCTGAAACCTTTCTGAATATATCGGAAATCTTTTATTACGAATCGAAAAAGTTTCTGAATATATCGCAAATCTTTCATAATATATCGGAAACTTTTCTGAATGTATCTAAAACCTTTCTGAATATATCTGAAGTGTTTCTGAATATATTTTTATCTTTTTTTATTATATATTATCTGAATTTTAAAAGAATACTTGAAAAGATAAGAATTTCTGTTCTTTTAAATATTCTAATCAAACTTATTTTTTATAATGATTCTTTTTTCTAGGCGAAATTATTCGGTATATTGCGTGATATTTTTCAGTTTATATCAAAATTTTATCAAATGTGTTTTAACCCTAATATTTAAGAATATTCAAGAAGTGAATATTGGGGAATTGAGATATTTACCTTGCTTTTTAACAACATATCATGAAAAAAATATGGGATTCATACAGCTTCACAAATCAAGTATTTATTTTAAAAAATTTTAAAAAATAGCATATATACTTAGAAAGAAAACTTTCAAAACTTTTCATTAACATGAAATAGACAAACTAAAGCTATACTAATATATTTTAGATACATTTCAAATAATCTAACTCCCAGCAACATAAAATGATTAAAACTTATGTATGAGCTTTCCAAAAGCAATGCAGCTTCAGAGATCTGTTTATCAGTTAATTTTTTCGGTCCTTAAAAAGTAATTTTTCATATTAAAACAAGACAATTTTACAAAAATTCTCATCTTAAAACTGGACCCTTCACAAAATTTTTCGTTCCAAAACAGTATCCGTCACAAAATTCTTTGTCTTAAAAATAGGACTTTACCACCTCAAAAACTGAACTTTTCACAAATTTAATGATTTAAAAATAAAATCTGACCTATCACAAAACAATTGAACTTATCAAACTGCATAGCTTTTTTATGTGTAAAGGATAGATACAAAGGAACCTGATATAACGATAATTTCAAATTCCGAAAATTACGACCGGAATTTTTAAAAATATTAAAAAAACTGCACAATTTCACAATAACAGGACCCTGTGAGAAAAATCTGGACATAACCCTGAGATTAATAAAAACACCTAGGAATTTTTTTTTTTCAGAATTAGAATAAAATAAATAAATATAGTTTGTTTATTTTAAAACGATATTTTTAAAGTCAGACAAGTCAATTTTCAATATATAGTATTATAAAAGTTAGAGTTCTGAAACATCGTTAAAAAATATATATAAACAAACACACAATACCGCCGGCCGATATTATTCTTTAAGAGATAAAATTGCTACTAAATGCTATTTATAAATCATATTTATTGAAGCAACATTAAAAAAAACAAGAAATGAGAAGACAAAGGATTTGTATTTTTATATTTTAGAGTATATTTTAATAATTATCCTTCCAACTCAAAGTATCTAAATGCTCATGTAAATAGTCCTAAAAGTTAGGGTTAAGACATTTGTTAAAAATATTGATATAAACTGAAAAATATCACGCCATGTATGAGATAATAATGAATATAAAACAGAATCATTATAAAAAATATTATTAGAGTAAAAACAGCAGAAATTCTTACCTTTTCAAATATTCCTTTTTTTAAATTCTCTTTTTGGACCGTTCGAATAACTAACATTATATTCCACATCCAACAACCTGCTGCTTTATTTTTGCCGTTAACGGCGTACACTGTTTGAAATAGTTGAGAAGAGAAATACTTGAAATGCGGACAAACTGGTTTGCTATAGAAGAGGGTCGGTTTCAATCACCTAAACCAAAAAATTCGGAAAGGTTTCTGATGGTTTCAGAAAGTGAAAATAGCTCTCAGATATCCGATGGTATCAGAAACATTCCTGTTAGAATACTAAACGTTCCAAATATTTTTTACAGTGTACGCTACGCGTTTCCTAACAGAATAAAAATTTAGCATTCTACGTAGTATATATACAAATCTATAGATCCTATACAGGGCTGCACAAAAGAGTAATTCCTGAAATTAGGTTTTTAAATATGATATGCGTATATCGGTGATGTAATTTGTTTACTTAGATATCAACTTTCATCTGATTAAACGGTAAAGTTATGTAAAATTATTTTGGAAGAGTTGGAAAGTGTTACATAATCTATGCTTGACACATAAATTTTCGTTCGTGTTAATTTTACATTCTACAAATTATTTTAAACATAAATTTAAACTCCTCTAGTTTAACTGAACAAGTATTGCCTCTATTTAGAAGCAATGAATTTAAAGAAGAAACATAGCTTTGAAAGTAACTATTTCCTTAAGATGGTTGTTAAGATGTATCACAAAGGCGAAAAATGCGGAACGATTAAGCGAGAATAACATTTTTTAAGCATTTAATTAAATTATAAATCTAAAAAACTTTTATGCATGTTCTGCAAGAAGACGTCATTTTTTATTAAAATCGTGAAAATGACGTACTTTATATAACATCAGTTCCAAAATTAGCCGAATATCCCAATTACGAAATGTTTGAGAAATCAAGTCACATTGAAAACAGGCCCTTTTATACGGAACAAATTTAATCTGAATAGTAACTATGATTTCATAGTTGATACTTCATGGCATTTAAAAAAATTAATGTAATAAATATACTGGTGTCCACAGAAATTAAGGGGCAGTGACCAATTTCAGACGTTTTGTCGAATATCTTACTGAAACTCGTGAGGAAATGCCCGAAATGCCCTTGAACTTTGAGGATGTAAAGAACATGTTTGATTTCATGTATTTCAGTGACGATTTTGTCGCGAGGACAATTGGGGGGGGGGGGGGATAATAAATTTAATAATATAATAACATTTTTGATCACCCAAATAACAAAAAAAATGCTAAAAATGATCTGTAACTGTAGCAAATGACTATGTAGGTCCTGTTCAACATATGTGTGCATTTGTGTAAGCATAGCACGTTAAAAATGTTAAAGTTTCCGTGAAAATTTCAAAAGATATATATATATATATATATATATATATATATAACATGCAGAGTTGTCAGCCGAATTTAACACCGCTTTCCAAAAACTTACAAAAAATCGTAGAAATAGTATACTGTGATTAAAATATTAATATATTGAATATTTGATGAGATATAGGTATTTTTATGAAATAAACTTTAACTGCGCATGCGCGAACTACAGCAAAGTTTTTTTTTTTTTTTTTTTTGTCATGATTGTACGATAGGGCAACTCATATAAAAAGACCAGTGAAATACCGTGAAAACTCAAACGTTACAGCAATAATTGAAAAAAATTGAGGAGGACATCCCATATAATCATATCGGATGTCCTCCTCAATTTTTTAATTATTGCTGTAACTTTTTGAGTTTTCACGATGTTTCACTGGTCTTTTTGTTTGAGTTTTTGCCCGATAGTATTGACTATTAAATCATGACAAAAAATCTTTGCTGTAGTTCGCGCATGAGCAGTTAAAATTTATTTCATACAAATACCTATATCTCATCAAATATGCAATACCAGCTAACCCGCCTGGCGTTGCCCGGGCCTGAGATAATTACAATCTCAGAGAAAGGCGTTAACCCCCTCCCTCCCCATACCCGCAAATACAACGAATATAATTTGTTCAAGAAAACCACCGTCACCTACATTAACGCTATCATTAAAAAATAATTACATTTTTCTGATAATTAGAACATAACGAAGACGCTACGCTAAAATAGCTGGCAGATGACACCCTTTCCCGACTTCAATTTCAAATCTATATCTTAATCAGTTACCTAAATTTTTGTTAATTAGTAAAAATTGGCAATTATTTCCTTTCATTTTCGCAAACTAAATGGAGGGATCTGCCAGAGAAACAGATCTCTTTGTAGTTCAGCTTTTAATGAAAGCGCAGATCCCGGTCTGAAACTTGCTCGGATTATTTCACTGGCGCCGGCAGTTTTTTGCATAAATAAAGAAAAATTACAGCCGAATTTTTCAAAAATCGCATAGTCAGATGCAGAATTTTTCATCATCAAATTGATATCAGAATTAGCTTTCTTAAAATTCGCTAATTCGTAAAATAATTTCGAATTCGTTCATTTCCGCTAGCAAATCCACAACAGAAGTTCTTATCTTTAGCCATTTTGATTTAAAAGATAGCATTTTCGATGCGATGTTCAATGATATTCTAATTAATATTTTGAGTAATTATCAAAATATTAAAATTCTGAGACTCAGGTGCACAATGGTCAGACCTTGGACTATCCACACCTAAATTTTCAACTTCTAGGTGGGCTAGATTTTGCTTGCCATCGTAGACAGACAGACAGACAAACAAACACACACACACCGCAGTATACTATTTCCACGAATGTTTGTCAAGTTTTTGAAAAGTGGTGTTAATTTTGTCTGAAAACTCTGCATGTTATAAAAAAGAAAACTTTTGAAATTTTCATAGAAACGTTAACATTTTTATGAGTATACGTGCTATGCTTACACAAATGCTGAACGGGACCTACCTTGTCATTTGCTACAGTAACCGATCACTTTTAGCATTTTTTGTTACTTGAGTGATCAAAAATATTATGTTATTATTAAAATTATTATTGCCCCCCCCCCCCTCTAATTGTCCTCGCGACAAAATCTTCACAGAAAAACATGAAATCAAACATGTTCTGTACATCCTCAAAGTTCAAGAGCTTTCCGGGCATTTCCTCACGAGTTTCAGTAAGATATTCGACGAAACGTCTGAAATTGGACACTGCCCCTTAATTTCTGGACACTAGTGTATTATCTGAATGTATTTTTTCCATAAAGAATTGAAAAATACCATGCAATTCTAAAGCAACACATCTGGTTGCAACTCAGATAATGATAAATTTTTGTATTTTTTTCTTTCTAAGTAAGTTTGTTTTGATATTTTTTCAGCCGGTGGAGACGGCAGAAGAGAGGAGACGTCGTCGCCTGGTAAGTTTAATTACAATTTTGATTTTTCAAACATTCTTAACCCCTCATTCTGTTCACAGAAGAAGAAAAAGCAGCAGTGGGATTCTTTTCATGGTTTTTAAAAAATAAAAATCCGTGATATCTGGAATCGTAGGAAGAAAATTGAAGTATATTAGTCCAAAATTCAGTTTCAAGATTTTAAGTTGAAGTCTTTACCGAAACTTTTAAAAACTGTTCGATTATGTAGTTTTTGAATAAGAGCTCCTGCCAACCTTCTGCGTTTGCGATAAAAACGAATTCAGAAATGTGTCAAAAAGTATAGCCAGTTTGGATTTGAGAGCAGCTTTAATGAAACATTACTATAAGGCTGTTCTCAAATCCAAACTGGATACTTTATGATATAGTTTTTCATTCTTTTCTCTTCAGAAACGCATGAAATTGGCAGGTGTTCTTATTCAGAAACTGGTAAAGCGGAAGACGTTTTCCATTTTTTCCTAAAGGCAGAAGATCTTTCAGAAAATACTGACGTTTTCAATTGAATTGCCCATCCGGCAGTGTGAGAAAGGATAAAAACGCATTGTCATGTGACACAAATCGCTTTATACTCGATAAGTAATTTATTTATCAAAAAATGGAAAACTCATTTAGAATCCAAATCGCTTCAATAGTCAGCTCTGCTAATTTTATGCCTTTGGATTTAAAAATTAGTCATAAAATGTGTCAAAGTTTCGCGCTGTCGAGAGCAATGCGAATTTAACAGAAAGAAAAGAAACACCAATCGTTTATTTTTTGGCAGTCAGTCTTTTATAAGTTTATAGATCGCTCGTTTTACAATGAGGGATTTAATCTTTGCAGTGTTTTGGAATGCATTCAGACTACTGTAATCGGTAACTTTTGAGTTTATTTTTTGGCAGTCAGTCTTTTATAAGTTTATAGAATATAAAATAAATAGATATTTTTACTTATATTTACATTTTATTTTCTATTATCTTTGACATTTAGTTATTTTTTAAATACTGTAGTTCAAATTTGCTCCACACTCTAAAATTGGGAGGAGTGAGAAGTTGACTCTTTGGAAGAGTGGGAGACATTTTCACTCTTTTTGGAGTGAATTTTATAAAAATACACTCCTTAAAGAGTGGAATTTTCCACTCCCTAGAAAGGAGTGAAATATGTCACTCCTTTGTCGAGAGTGACTGTCTCACTCCTTTGACAAGAGTGAAATATTTCACTCCGTTGAAGAAAATTTCGTTGTTGATAAATTTTTGTATTTGTTTCTTTCTAAGTAAGTTTGTTTTGATATTTTTTCAGGCGGTGGATACGGCGAGAGAGAGGAGAGTGGTAAGTTTAATTACAATTTTGATTTTTCAAACATCCTTAACCCCTCATTCTGTTCACAGAAAAAGAAAAAGCAGCAGTGGGATTCTTTTTATGATTGAATTTTAACGTCCGGGGGGGGGGGCGTTGCCCCCTTCCTCCCCTTCTCTGAAATCATCACTGCCCTGAATCTTCGTTTAAGGTACTTTTTAAACACATAAACACAAAAGAAAGACAGAACAAAAGAATAACAGTAATTGAGAATCAAGGGGGGCACTGACGCCCACCCCCCAAAAACTTATGAAAATTTTTTAGTTCCCCTTTGTCTTAGTGTTAAATTATTTTAAATTACTCGAAAATAATAAATTTTACTATGTCTTTCAAAATCTGAGAAAAAGAAAATTATTTTAATTAAATTTCAAAATCCAGTGGTTGGGGGGGGGGGGGGAATGTTGCCCTATGCGAAAAAGTTGTTCGTACCTCTTTCTCTTATGGTTTTAGGGTTTAATAATTTTAATTTACTCAAAAAGTATAATTTTTAGAAAGTCTTTGAAAATCGGAGGAAATTTTTTTAATTTCAAAGTCCGGCGAGGGGGGGGGGGAGTTCCCCGCAGGCCAAATTCAATACTGCTTTGAACTAACCGTATAAACATTAAAAAAAAACTTTAATGGGGGTAGGGGGAAGTTCACTCCCCCCACCCCTCACCCCCGAACGGAAAAATTCTCCCCCTTTACTTCCTCTTAATATTCAATTGCTTTAAGTTACTCAAAAAAAGAATAAAATTACTCTTTCAAAACTTTTCAACTACTGTTTCAAAGGTTTATAAATTGATTCTGGTCACTCATGACCTTGATTCCATGTTACAAATGTTTTTACTGGAGAAAGTAAAAGTACTTCTACTCATACTCATTCTACTACGCTACGGTGTCAGCTACGTAGCGTCTATGTTTACTTGAAATGAGGGAATTAGTAATCCTGGTTTCTGTAAGCTTTTTAAATTATTTCTTATTTATCTGTAAAAGTATCTGTTTCAGACCAATTTATTGCGCTTCCGCATAATTTATGAGTTATTTTTGTTTATGTACACGAGATCTGTAAATGCTTTAATGCTCTGTAAGCCTAAATCTTAAGCCCATATCGTGTAATTGTTCTATACGCTAACTATGGGATATTAAATTTGCACTTACTAGATATGTTCTTGGCGCAAACAAACCTTTTTAGCAACTTTTATGTTAATTTAATTTTTGTTTTATCGCGCTAGGCCTTTTTTTTCCCCACATCCTAATAAACTATTAATGATAAGCCAGTATTATTGTCTTCATAAAAAAAAAATAAAAATCCTTAAGAACAAGTCCTATAGAAGAAGATATTAAAACAAACAAAATATTATGACTTAATAACTAAACGGTATTTTTATGTTAGCAAATCTTGCCAATAACAGATTTTATTTTTCACGTACCTAAATTACAAACAGTACTTTGTTGTAGAAATAAAATATTTTGGATAGGGTAGATGTGCCAGTAATGGACATCCTTAAGGAATTCCTTTAAAAATTATTTTTTAATTAATAGTTATAATTGTTATATTCCACATTTTTTAATATTATATTAATCTACCAACAATATTTAACCATTCACATAGTCACATTTCCCATGTGAATCGAAATTTAATTGTAAATAACAGAAATAAGTCAAAACACCCTAAATTCCAGTTACTCATCAGTTTATCTACTGTTTTTGAGACAAACCATTCCTTAATATTGCGACTCTTTCCTATAAAATGCCAGTCACTCTGCTTAACAAAGAATTGGTCGTTCCGGCATAAGCGTCGCACTTAAAATATTTTTAAGCGTACTTTTCGATTAGCCGGGCACCAGTGATACATGTTCATATATAAATACATATGTATATGTAGATATGTGTATATATATATATGTATGTGTGTGTGTTTTTGTATATGCATGTATGTATATGTATCACTTGTGCCCAGCTAACCGAAAAGTACCTTTTTAAGTTTTAAACTCGTAGGGGAGACCGGTACACAGTGGACCACTTTTTCAGTTAACCTTTTTTTTCTCTTTAACAGACTGACCAATCTGTATGAAAATATTTCTGAATATTCCTTAAACCTTCTTACATCCATCATAATTTTCTCACAACAGTTTTCAATACATTTTTCAAAAAAAAAAAAAAAAAAAAAAAAAAAAAAAAAAAAAATTATATACACTGGTCCACCCACCGGGGTACAGTGGACCACTATTAGGTATTATCTAAAATACAATATAAATCTATTTTTCATTAATCTAATTCTTTTTTGTTGCCCCTTCACCTGCAAAATAACACAGTAATATAAATTTTGAAACAAAAACAAAAAATTTATTATATTTTGAAAATAATAACGGATTAATACAGGAACAATTGCAATTTAGTTGAAATTATTACATAAGTGCAAAAAAATCAGCTCACATTAAAATTTGCAAATGAAATACCAAAGTACTTATGAGTAAGATTGAGCCTTTATTTTTCAAGAAATAATTTTGGGTCTGAGAGCAACATTATGAAATCATTGACATCAACTGCAGATTCATCTACACTTTCGGGAGAAATAAACTGATTTCCATTCAATTTGCGTCTCACAAATCTTACTTGAATAGAATTATCAGTTATATTTATCAAAGGCAGTAAATACAAAACAAAATATTCCTTACTATGTTAAATAGTTATTTTTCTTTGTTTACTTTATTTTACAGTTATATCTACTTTAAAACAATCTTTCTTTATAGAAAATAAGCAATTATTAAATATTTTGAACATTTTGCATTAGAGGAGCAGAGTGGATTGTGGACCACTGTGCCCCAGGAGTGGGTGGTCCACTGTACCCCATGTTGAAGTTCAATAAATAATCATATTAATATTGTTTATAGCTTTCTTTTAAACATATTAACTTTAAAGTAAAATCAAAACAAGTATCTTAGCGTTGCAAAAAAAACTGTTTTATTTTATTTATCTACAACCTTTAATTACTAAAAAAATAAAAACATGATGATGAAAAATTTTACTTTTAGAAGCTCAAAACAACAAAGCATGATAAAATAGTTCAATCTGAGCTAAGCATATTTTCTGAAGGCTATAAATAATCATTGCAGTGCTGTTGTCTATTAGGATAGAAGAGAAGCTTAAAAAAAATTTTAATAAATAAAATATTAGGGGGTGGTCCACTGTGTCCATAGGTCCAGTGTGTACCAGTCTCCCCTATGCACTTTTTCCAAAAAATACTGTACCATGGTACATGGCAAATAATTTCTAGCAAACTTTTTTTTTTTTCTCTAGTTGAAAAATAGTCTGCAGACCTTCTCAAGAGTATATGACATGCGTCG